>JAGFNQ010004744.1:0-195145 GCA_024364735.1 Boesenbergia rotunda | reverse complement strand
GACCCTCTCAGTCCACATTCTGCTGTTATCCTCCTAGGAACCCCCCATTTGATGCTCCCTACTCAGAGATTACCCTAGATACCATTCACTCCTATTTCTATAGGGCAGACCTCCCAGCAAATAGACGCTTCCAAGCTGTTGAACTTCAGGCCCAGAACTATGCCTTGTATAGAGTTCTGGTCCGCTGTATCCTACCACTTTCCACCAGAGACCTAGGGACTATGCGACCCTTTCATGCTTTCCTTCTTTATGCCCTAGTCCATCACCTTGACCTAGACATTGGACTCCATATGTTTCATACCATTCTACATGCTTCCAGTGTCACGACTCAGGGACGAGTACACACACCATATTGCCACATCATCACATCTCTCCTTCATCACCACGGTCGTGACATTACCGTTGGTGAAATTACCGCTATGACCGACTTTGACGAAATAGGATTTAGGAACTTTTCGCTAGCGGGTCTAGAGGTGTCGACCACCGGGGTTCTTAGTTGGAGACGACAGCAGGCCGGAGCACCAGTCGACTCAGACGAGGAGGTCGAAGTCGACATTGGAGACATAGCTGCAGCAGCCCGAGCACACATCGACGAGCCCGCTCCACGGACACTCTACGAGAGAGTGACCCGTATGGAAACATAGATCCAAAGCCTCCGAGAGGAAATCGAAGCCAATCATGCCGAAGACTTGGAGACAAATCGGGGCTACTACACCGAATATATGAGCGCCCTTAGAGCTGAGCGGGAGGCCAGAGATGCACAGTATCTAGAGATGATGGCACGATTTGATGCATGACAGCCTGGCCCGTCTGATCATCCCGGTCCCTCATCTTAGATCTGATTGCATTGTACTATTAGCTATCTGACTGCCCCTACTCAGTAGGGTTGACTTGTGTTTGACTATATGACTGTGTTGAACCTTGAGTACCTGCTTTATTTTATGTTGACCAGCTTATGATTACTGTGCTTTGTGGAATAGATTAATTTTCTTCTCTACTTGATTTAAAATTTCTTGAATTTGAAAAACTGTCTTACTTAATTTCAAAATCAGTTTTCATTTTCGACTTAGTTTTATTTTTTAAAACTACCCCCTTCAAAAACTAGGGTTTTTCGAAAATGGACTTAGCCTAGGCCCTAACCCTAGAACTGCATGCACCTATAGACTTAGAGGCCAGCATCTCACAAGCACCTTAGGGTACTTTTGATTGATAACCTAGAAAGGGTTGATATGCTTAGGTCTTTGCCTTAATTCAAGATGCTTTAAGTCAGTGCATCTGCAGTAATTGGGGCACTAAATACAACTTATACAACAATCAAGTTAAGTGTCAAGTTTAGAAAATCTAACTTGAACAGAAACACTTAACTTGACTAACCCTAGCAAAAACTACTGTTTATAACAGTTAGTAAGTAGCTAATTGGGTTAGACAGGTCCCTACAAAGAAAATTGATCTAGTTAAGTTTAATTATGATTTGGTTCAGTACAGCAAAATCTTACTTATTTCCATTATTTCTGCTAGATAGGAAAGGAGAGAGTAAAATTAACTTTCTTTAAAAAAAAATTTTCAAAATTTAATTTTCTTAACTCTATCCTTTATTCAAAAAGTATTCAAAAGTTTTTCTTCATTCAAAACCTTTTTGAAAAATACTTAAGCTTTCAAAATGTTGCTAAGTATTCAAGTCTTCCAAAATTCTTACTTAAGCCTTTCAAAATTTTGCTAAGTACTCAAGCCAAATTTTATAACTTAAGCTTGTCAAAAGATTTAAACCTTTATAAAGTACCTTAAGCTTAAGTTTCTCAAAACTGGTTAAGTACAAAATTATTAAGTTCTAAGTTTTCCAAAAGTACTGTATTAAGTTTTCAAAATTATTAAGTACTTAAGTTTTTTTCATCCTACTAAAGTACTTAAGCTAACACTTTCAAAACCTTTGAGTACCTTGAAATTTAAAGCCTCAAACTTGTTAAGTACTCAAAAATTCGTGTTTCAAAAAATCTTCTTATATACTTTTTAAGATTCCTAAGTACCTAGAACTTAAGTTTTCAAGTACAAATAAAGTTCTTTTAAACCCCACGAATTTTTGAAAAATCTAGGGGAAGATTCCTTCCAGGGGGAGGGAACAAAAGTTAAAACTTTTTCATGTTTTGCTTAAACTTAACTTTTTGAACTAGGGTTGCCATAAATCAAAAAGGGGGAGATTGTTGGTGCAGAATGCACCAAAGTCAAACCTATGTTTTGATAATGGCAACAGAGGTCAAAAGTTAAGTCTTACTTGTGTTTCTAACAAGTTACTTTAGTGTGCAGAGATAAAGTCCTAGCGAAGGAAAGCTAGACAACTGGCGAAGGACTGCCAGTAGCAAAGTCCTAGCGAAGGAAAGCTAGGCAACTAGCGAAGGACTACCAGTAGCAAAGCCCTAGCGAAGGACTGCTAGGCAACTAGCGAAGGACTACCAGTATCAAAGCCCTAGCGAAGGACTGCCAGTATCCAAGACCTGACGAAGGACCGTCAGGCAAAAGTCCAACCAAAGGAGCGGTTGGCATCAAGTAAATTCTCCCGAGAGGAGTAGGTGAGGACGCGTTCCCCGTCGAGGGAACAGTAGGCGTCGGTTCGACCTAGGGCTCCATTTTGGAGACCAAAGTCAGAACCAAGACAGCTAAGGCTGTATAAAAGAATAATATAATTGCTATTTGGACTAACCCTGGATGCAGGATCGAAGGACTGAGTATCTGCAGCTCAGAGAGCCTCAAAAGAGTGAGGCAGAAGCTGAGCAGGGCGCCCCGGATGATCCGGGCACCCCCAAGGTCAACCCAAGTCTGCAAGAAGTGAAAACACACCTCAACGCGCCTCAACAGCTACATTCGGGGCGCCCCGGATGCTCCGGGCGCCCCGCCTGTTCCGAGCGCCCCGCCTGTCGCGGGCGCCCCCACTGCCAGCTGCCGAAGCGCGCCCTTGCGAAGCCGAGAAGATAAAGCTTTGACCGGTCAATGCGGGCGCCCCGAGCGCTCCGGGCGTCCCGGTCAAAGCGGATCCAGAGGATCAGACGCGACCGAGAGCTCTGCGGATCAGAGGCCACGTGGGGGGCGCCCCTAACGTTCCGGGAGCCCCCAGGCCCTATATAAAGGGCCCTCGACCCCAGGCTTAATACAACTGTTCACTCAACGCCTCAAAGCTCTTCTACGCTCGTGCCTTGCTCCGGACACTCTCCAACTCGAGCCGACGACGTCCCACTGCTCCGAAAAAGCTGATCTACTTCGGACGTCGTTAAAGAAGAGCGTTCTTTTTATTTACTGCACTTATCTTTGTAATTAAATTCTGTAAACCTTTTTGCGCCTATATAGAATTGCCCAAAGTAAACGGTCAACGACCGTGGGCCTTGGAGTAGGAGTCGACACAGGCTTCGAACCAAGTAAATCGACTGTGTCTCTGTGTCTTGTTTTTTAATTTTCGTTGCGTACCTACTCTTACTCAAATCCGAAAGTTTTTCGATATTCACCCCCCCCCTCTATCGGTCTTCTCGATCCAACAGAAGACTCCAAGGGCAAGCCGGGAAGTGGACTTCAAGGGAACACTTGAAGGGTGGCATGGAGGCAAGTCAAGGGAAGGCTTGTGTGCGCATCCAAGGGATGATAGCCAGAGGAAGAAGACTTCAAGGGGCAAGCCAAGGGAGCATACCTGAAGGCATACGTGAAGGGGAGTGTTTGGAGTGAATGTAAGTGAGTGGAGAGGCTGGGCAGTCGACTGGTAGAAAGGCACTCGACTGCCAAAACTCACAGAAAGTTTTCAGCCTCGGACCAGTCGACTGCTCCAGGAGCAGTCGACTGGTCATCCCCAAAAACTAGCCGTTGGCTAGCATTTAAAGCTAGGCCAGTCGACTTCCCCAGGGGCATTCGACTGGTGTGGGGCTGGATAGCTTGCGAAGTTGTCCTGTTCTCTTTTTTAAAGGGGACTTTTTGGCACGCAAACGGTACGGTTTTTTACTGTAAGAAAGTGTTGTTCGTGCCAATACTTCTCAGATCTTCCTCTCGTTCATCATTGCATCTTGTAAAGAGGAAGAAGACGTCTTTGTAAAGGTTTCTCCACCTTGAAGGAGGGTTTCATAGTGGAGAGTGTGCAACCGTGTGGATCCTTGGATTAGTCACCTTACGGTGTGGATACCAAGTAAAAATCTCCTTGTTAGCGTTGAATTTGTTATTGCTTATTATTCTTGTTGGTATTGCGCTAACAATCTTGTAGAGAAGAATTCGGAAAATGTGCTATTCACCCCCCCCCTCTAGCAACGCACTCGATCTTACAATTGGTATCATAGCCGGTTCGCTTCGGGAGAACTCACCGTCGACCGGAGTACAAGGAAATGACATCTCAAGAGGGTTATAGCACCGCAAGGCCTCCTTTCTTCGACAGAAAGGACTTCGCCTACTGGAAAGGTAGAATGCAATATTACTTAATGAATGACATTGAAAACTGGATAAGTGTTGTAGATGGATTCGATGCACCCGTCGACGAAAGAGGAGAGCCACTGCCAATGAGATCTTGGCCGAAGGAAGTAATGAAGAAGGCGCAAGTCAACGCAAAGGCCACCACCACGCTTCAATGCGGACTCTCAAAGGAACAACTCAACAAGGTGAGACCTTTCAAGAGTGCCAAGGAATCATGGGAGAAACTCATTGAACTCAATGAAGGGTCCAACGAATCAAGAAGGGCAAAAAAAGATCTACTAGTTGCCCAACTACAATCACTCTCTATGAAGACCAACGAGACCGTGAGCCAATTACATGAGAGAGTAAAGGAGATCATCAACGAACTACATGTAATTGGTGAGAAAGTTGAAAATCAGGATCTCGTGAGGTATGTCTTGCAATCTTTCCCTCGGACTACATTGTGGGCATCAATGGTTGATGCCTACAAAGTATCAAGGGATCTTTCAATAGTTAAGTTAGATGATTTATTTTGCGAATTTGAATTACATGAGCAAGCTAACCTCTCTTCTAAAGAAAAAAGTGTAGCATTTGTTGTAGAGAAGGAAAGGAAAAAGAAGAAGGAGAAGAAGAAGGTGATCTACTCCTCATCATCCGAATCGGAGGAGTCTAGTGCCTCTATGGATAGCGACCAAGTGGCCTTCATGGTAAGAAAAATGCGTAGAGCGTTTAAAAGTTTTTCTGACAAATCTTATGCTAGGAAAGGATCCAAGAGTAAGGGCAAAGCAAAAGACATCATATGCTACAACTGTCACCAAGAGGGGCACATGAAGAATGAGTGTCCCCAACTAAAAAGAAGAGAAGAAAAGAAGGAAGAAAAGAAGAGGGGTGACAAGAAGAGATCAAAAGGAAAAGAGAAGAGTGCCACCAACCTCAAGGCTACTTGGGATGATCCATCATCCTCGGCGGAGGAAGAGGAGCATGTGTCCCACTTTGCGCTTATGGGAGTGGACCATTTGGAATCATCTGATGATGAGAGAAGGTCAAGTAGTGAAGATGAAAGTGACTCATCATCATCATCCGAATCCGAAGCTTCGGTAAGTGAGGTATATAGTCTACCCTCTTCTACTCTTGTCAAGATAATTTCTAGTACAAATATGGATTTGGCTAGAGCTAGGAGAAAATTAAGGACTAAAAGGATGAAGTTGCCATGCTTAAAGTAGAATCTACAAAACTTAAGGAAGATTTGCATGCTTTTTCTACTATGTCAATTGATACATGTTTTGAAAATGAAAATAAGGAGCTAAGGAAAAAGGTAGAGGACCTCACCAAGGCACTTAGAAAATTTCAAGTGGACTCTAGCAACCTTGACATGATAATAAATAGTCAAAGAGCCATTTATAACAAGGCTGGGATAAGGGAAACATCAAGAAGACTTGGGTACCAAAGAAGTTTTTAAATGATGCTTGTGGAACTAAAACTTGGGTACCAAAAGATTGTATTTTCCATGTTGTATAGGTAAAAGTCAATGATGCCTCAAACATGTGAATAGTAGATAGTGGGTGCTCAAGACACATGACCGGAGATGTGAGCAAGTTCACCACTATTAGCTACCTAAGCGAAGGGACGGTTTCCTTTGGAAATAGTGGGAAACTCAAAATAATTGGTAGGGGCACCATTGAGGTATCTCCTACAATCTCTATCCACAAAGTACTTTTGATTAATGATATGAAATTTAATTTACTTAGTGTAAGTCAATTGTGTGATGCGGGCTATAGGGTTGAATTTCATTCTAGAAAATGTCTAATTAAACAAAATGGGTCGGAAAATATCATGCTAGAAGGGTATAGAGAGGCTAATCTTTACTATCTTGATCTTGCTTATGCTTCTAACAATTTGCCTAAGTGTCTCATGTCTAAAGTGTTGGATCGAGAGAACCGATAGAGGGGGGGTGAATATCGGAAAACATTCGGATTTTAGAATTAGAGAAATTACGCAGCGGAATAAAACAATCGCGAACACAGGTGTTTTTACTTGGTTCGGAGCCTGGGTCGACTCCTACTCCAAGGCCCACGGTCGTTGACCGTTTTCTACGGGCAATTCTATAAGTGCGCAAAACAGTTTACAAATAGATGTTACAATTGCAGTATAGTAAACACAAAAGTAAAAGATCGCTCTTCGTTACCGACGTCCGGTGTGGAATGTTTCTCGGAGCAGAGGGACGTCGTCAGCGCTTGTATCTCAAGTCGGGAGGTTTCTAGAGCATAGCGCGGGAGCGGAAGAGCGTGATTGCGTTGAATGAAGTATTGTTCGAAGCCTTGGGGTCGAGGTCCCTTTTATAGGTCTTGGGGGCGCCCGGAACGTCGGGGGCGCCCCCCCCCCCACGTGTCGGCCGATCCGACTTTCACTCGGTCAGCTTCTGATCCCTTCAAACTCGGGATCAGATCTTGACCGGGGCGCCCGGGACGCTGGGGGCACCTGGGTTGACCGGGTCAGAGCTTATCCCTTGGCTTCGCTGGCTTCTGCTTCGATGGCATACATAGGGGGCGCCCGGGACGCTGGGGGCGCCCGGGACGCTGGGGGCGCCCGGGAGCAGCGGGGGCGCCTGGGAGCACGGGGCGCCCCGCCCATGAGCTGCAGAAGCAGTTCCTTCACTTCATGTGTTTTGTGTTCACCTTGGGGGCGCCCGGGACACTCCGGGCGCCCTGGTCAGCTGCTGCCTCACTCCTTTGAGGCTCTCTGAGCTGCAGACACTCGTTCCTTCGGTCCTGCATCCAGGGTTAGTTCAAAACACCATAAAGCAATAAGATGTTAGTTTATACAGCCTTAGCTGTCTTGGTTCTGACTTTGGGCCTCCAAAATGGAGCCCTAGGTCGAACCGACACCTACTGTTCCCTCGACGGGGAACACGTCCTCACCTACTCCTCTTGGGAGAATGTACCTGATGCCAACCGGCTCCTCCGGTTTGAATTTTGGCCAGCTGTCCTTCGCCAGGTGCCTAGCTGTCCTTCGCCAGGTCTTCAGTACCAAGCTGTCCCTCGCCTGGTGCCTAGCAGTCCTTCGCTAGGTCTTTGTATCCTGGCATTCCTTCGCCAGTTGCCTAGCTGTCCTTCGCTAGGGTTTTGTATCATGGCAGCCCTTCGCCAGTGCCTAGCAGTCCTTCGCTAGGACTTTTTGCCCTTGCATTCCTTCGTCAGTGCCTAACAGTCCTTTGCTAGGTCTTTGTATCCTGGCATTCCTTCGCCAGGTGCCTAGCTGTCTTTCGCTAGGGCTTTGTATCCTGGCAGCCCTTCGCCAGTGCCTAGCAGTCCTTTGCTAGGACTTTTCCTGCACACTTGAGTAACATGTTAGATAACAAATAAGACTTAACTTTTGAGCCCTTTTGCCATTATCAAAACTTAGGTTCGACTTGGGTGCTTTCTGCACCAACAATCTCCCCCTTTTTGATTTATGGCAACCGTGGTTCAAAAAGTTATGTTAATTAGAGCAAGTAAAAATTAAATTTTGTTCCCTCCCCCTGGCAGGAATCTCCCCCTAGATTTTTCAAAACTTCGTGGAGTTTTGACAATAAATTCTAAGTCTAAAGATGGATTTTACTTAGAATAATTTTCAACAGAAGGCGGTGTGTTTTCCAAACTAATTTTAGTTGTGCACTTTGAAAACTTAAGTTTAAGTACTTGGGAAACTTTTGAAAACTTAGATAGTTTGAAAGTTTTGAGTTTAAAGTACTTAGAAAGTTTTTTGAAAACTTGAGTTTGAGTACTAAGGAAATTTTTGAAGCCTTAAGCTTAATGTACTCACAAGTTTTGAAAGCTTTTAAGTTTTAAAGTACTTGGTAAACTTGAAAACTTTAGTTTTAAGTACTTAGCACGTTTTTGAAAACTTAAGTACTTAGTAAAATTTTGAAAACTTAAGTACTTAGTGAATTTTGAAAACTTAAGTACTTAGTAAATTTTGAAAACTTAAGTACTTAGTAGATTTTGAAAACTTAAGTACTTAGTAAATTTTGCAAACTTAAGTTTTGAAGTACTTAGTGAATTTTGAAAACTTAAGTACTTAGTAGATTTTGAAAACTTAAGTACTTAGTAAATTTTGAAAACTTAATTACTTAGTAGATTTTGAAAACTTAAGTACTAAGTAAATTTTGCAAACTTAAGTTTTGAAGTACTTAGTAGAAATTTAGTAAACTTAAGTTTTGAAGTAGAAGGAATTTTTGAAAACTTAAGTTTTGAAAAGATTTGAACACTTAAGTTTTGAAGTACTTAGAAGGAATTTTGAAAATAAGTTAAGTACTTTTTGAATAGAGGATAGAGTTCAAAATTTTGAATTTAAAAAAATATTTAAACTCTCCTTTCCTATCTCTCCCCCTTTGCCATATATCAAAAGCAAATAAATATAGCAAAAATAGAATAACTGAATTGCCTAAAGGAAAATAACTTGCATGATTTTGCTGTACTAAACCAATTCATGATGAGAATTAAACCAAATCAGTTTCATTTTCCTCTTTTAGGGACATGTCTAACCCAGTTAGCTACTTACTAACTGTTATAAACAGTAGTTTTCGCTAGGGTTAGTCAAGTTAAGTGTTCTGTTCAAGTTAGATTTTCTAAGTTTGACACTTAACTTGATTACTGTGTAAGTTGTATTTAGTGCCCCAATTATTGCAGATGCACTGACTTAAAGCATCTTGAATTAAGGCAAAGACCTAAGCATCTCAACCCTTTCTAAGTTATCAAACAAAAGTACCCTAAGGTGCTTGTGAGATGCTGACTTCTAAATCTATAGGTGCATGCAGTTCTAGGGTTAGGGCCTAGGCTAAATCCATTTTCGAAAAAGCCCTAGTTTTGAAAGGGGTAATTTTTAAAATAAAACTAAGTAGAATTTTTTTTTATTTTTCAAACCTTTTCAAAACTAAGTAAAAGCTGATTTTGAAAGCATTTGGAAACTGCTTTTAAAACTGATTTGAGTAAGAAAATCAATAGTAGACTGAACCTATTCTACCAAGGCATAGTATAGATCAGATACTCAAGTCAAATAAGTAGTCAAACAAAATAGGTTAACTGGTCAAACAGAGGTCCAGTAGAGTCAAACATGAGTCAAGTTTTAGTTACTTAGTACAATACTGAAAATAGTCTAACTATGAAGAAGGGCCAGGGTGGTCAGATGAGCTAGGCTGCCATGATCTGAGAAGCGACATCATCTCAATGTATCGTGCATCTGCCACCTCTCGATCGGCTCTACAAGCGTCCATCTGCTCGATGTGATAGGCCTCGACCTCCTCTCGGAGATTGTGGATCTCCGTCTGCATCTGTGTGAAGCACTGGTCGATGGTCGGTGGTGGAGGCTGATCTATATGGTCCCGTATCTCTGCTACGAGATCAGCAACGTCAACGTCTACCTCCTCGTCTAAGTCGATCGGAGCCCCGGCTTGTTGTCGTCTCCAACTCAAAACCCCGGTGACCGATACCTCTAGACCATCTAAAGAGAAGTTCCTAAATCCTATCTCATCAAAATCGGTCATCGCGGTTATTTCACCCACGGTAATGTCACGACCGTGGTGATGAAGGAGGGAGGTGATGATGTGGCAGAATGGAGTGCGCACTCGTCCCTGGGTCATAACACTGGACGCATGCAGAATAGTATGAAACATGTGTAGCCCAATGTCAATGTCAAGGTGATGGATCAAGGCATACAGAAGGAAGGCATGAAAAGGTCGCATGGTCGCGACATCTCTAGTGGAGAGTGGTAAGATACAGCGGGCTAGGACTCTGTACAGGGCGTAGTCCTGTGCCTGAAGGTCAACGGACTAGAATCGTCTATCTGCGGGGAGTCTAGCTTCCCTATAGAAATAGGAGTGGAGAGTATCTAATGTAATGTGAGAGTAGGGAGGATCAAATGGAGGATTCCTAGGTGGATAGCAACAAAAGGTGGACTGGGAGTGTCGTAGTCCAAGGAACCGATTTAGCAAGGTAGGGGTGATAGCAACAAAAGCCTTGTATGGATTGAAACAAGCTCCCCGAGCTTGGTATGAAAGGCTTTCTTCATTTCTAGTGTCTAAGGGTTTTAGGAGAGGAACAATTAACCCAACTTTGTTCCTAAAATCTAAGGATAATGACATATTTGTTGCCCAAGTGTATGTAGATGATATTATCTTTGGGTCAACAAATAGTGACTTTCTACATGAATTCATCAAGTGTATGGAAGATGAATTTGAGATGAGTCTTGTAGGAGAGCTAACCTTCTTTTTAGGACTTCAAGTTAAACAAACAAGTGAAGGGACACATGTATTTCAAACTAAGTATGCTAGGGAAATGCTAAAGAGATTTGGCCTAGAAAATGCTAAGGTAGTGTCTACCCCTATAGGAACAAATGTGAAAATGGATAGTGATGTTGAAGGAAAAATGGTAGACTCACAACAATATAGGAGCATGATTAGTAGATTGTTGTACCTAACCGCTAGTAGACCTGATATACTATTTGCGGTAGGTATGTGTGCAAGGTACCAATCATGTCCCAAAGAGTCTCATTTGGTGGTAGTAAATAGGATCCTAAGGTATGTTAAAGGTACTCTCAATGTAGGGCTTTGGTATCCTAGAACCCCAAATGATGATCTTATTTGATACACCGATTCAGACTATGCGGGGTGTAAACTAGATAAGAAGAGTACTAGTGGAAGATGTCAATTCCTTGGGTCTTCTTTAGTTAGTTGGAGTAGTAGGAAACAACCATGTGTTGCCCTATCAACAACGGAAGCTGAATATATGGCAATGGGTGGTTATGTGTCTCAACTACTTTGGATCATGTACACTTTAGTGGATTATGAGTTACATTATTCCAAGGTTAAAGTCTTGTGTGATAATGTAAGTACAATCAATTTAACTAAGAATCCGATTCACCATTCTAGAACAAAACACATTGAAGTGAACCATCACTTCATTAGGAACTATGTGGCAAGGGGAGACATAGACTTACACTATGTTGAGTCAAAGTCAAACCTTGCCGACATTTTTACCAAGCCTTTTCCTGAATCGGAGTTTACATCATTAAGAAGAGGCCTTGGTATGTGTTTTGTAGAGGTATAGGATGAACCTTAGAGTAATACAATAGAAAGAAGGTGCTTGATCCATTAGGATGATACAATTGGTTCACTTGTGCTTGTGACATAGTGTTGAATCATTAAATGTATCAAAATTATTGAAAATAGACCAACCATGGAAAAGCAAGTGTTTAATTAATGGACATCTTGCCCAAAGATCATGGTTGAACATTTTAAACATTTGAAAATCATTTTATGTCCTATATGTTTTGTCATAAGCTTAGAAGATAAATGAATGCAAAATTAGGTTGAAAGATTGATACAAACTTAGTGGTTTTCAAGAATTTTGAACTTTAGTCAAAAGTCAAGCATGTTTGAAATTTTACATGAACTGATATTTTTCCTTGATAGAGTATATTATATCAAACATGCCTGTAAATTTTTATAATTTTTGAAATTTTCTAAAATTTTTGGAAAGTTTCTGAAATTCGGCTCAAAAGCTGAAAAATCTGACAAAGTATCAGTTGATTGGCACGGCAGATTTCAGATTCTAAATTTTTTCAGAAATGCAAAACTTCTCTCATTTGATGTCATGGGCTAGTATTGTTGTAGGCAATCATTTTAATGGTGTCAAAGGGGGAGAATGGGTGGTTTAAGTTAGATTTTTAGCTTAAAAGGGTGGTTTAAGTTAGATGTTTAGCTTAAATCTTGGAGTATGATGGAAAATGGATGAAGGCATAGATTAAGGGGGAGGTTACCTCTTAGGTTTTGCTATGTCTTATATATTTGTGCTGTTGTTTGTTGGTAAGTTAGGTTTGCAACTTAACTTGGATTATGATAAGAATTGAAAATGGGAGAAGACATCGGTTAAGGGGGAGGTTACCTCTTAGGTTTTGCTATGTCTTATATTTTCAATTGCCATTGTTATTTACTGTTGTTGACTGGTATTTATTCCCTAACTTAAACATATTGTCACACATCAAAAAGGGGGAGATTGTTGAGGCAATCGACCCTAGAATAATCGGGAAGATCATGGTTTTGATGTGTGTGTGCCAATATGTTTAAGGTTAGGGTGTTATTGTATTTGATATGTGTGATTGAGTTTGCAGGACTTGGAGGATCACACATGGAGAACATATCCGAGGGACAAGAGCCGAAGGAGGAAGACTCCAAGGGCAAGTCGGGAAGTGGACTTCAAGGGCACACGTGAAGGGTGGCATGGAGGCAAGCTAAGGGAAGGCTTGTGTGCGCATCCGAGGGACGATAACCAGAGGAAGAAGACTTCAAGGGGCAAGCCAAGGGAGCATACCTGAAGGCACATGTGAAGGAGAGTGTTTGGAGTGAATGTAAGTGAGTGGAGAGGCTGGGCAGTCGACTGGTAGAAAGACAGTCGACTGGTAGAAAGGCAGTCGACTGCCAAAACTCATAGAAAGTTTTCAGCCTCGGACCAGTCGACTGGTCATCCCCAAAAACTAGCCATTGGCTAGCGTTTAAAGCTAAGCCAGTCGACTGCCCCAGGGGCAGTCGATTGGTGCGGGGCTGGACATCTTACGAAGTTATCCTGTTCTCTTATTTAAATGGGACTTTTTGGTACGCGAACGGTACGGTTTTTTACTGTAAGAAAGTGTTGTTCGTGCCAATACTCCTCAAATCTTCCTCTCGTTCTTC
The DNA here is from genome assembly GCA_024364735.1 of Boesenbergia rotunda. Taxonomy (NCBI): domain Eukaryota; kingdom Viridiplantae; phylum Streptophyta; class Magnoliopsida; order Zingiberales; family Zingiberaceae; genus Boesenbergia; species Boesenbergia rotunda. Next base: position 182,028 of record JAGFNQ010004744.1, on the reverse strand, counting down.
ATCGCATCTTGTAATGAGGAAGAAGACATCTTTGTAAAGGTTTCTCCACCTTGACGGAGGGTTTCATAGTGGAGAGTGTGCAACCACGTGGATCCTTGGATTAGTCACCTTTTGGGGTGAATACGAAGTAAAAATCTCCTTGTTAGCGTTGAATTTGTTATTGCTTATTATTCTTGTTTGTATTGCGCTAACAATCTTGTAGAGAAGAATTCGGAAAAAGTGTTATTCACCCCCCTCTAGCAACGCACTCGATCTTACAGAAGTAATGCTCTTTCCATCCCTTGTTGGAAGAGGGAAGATTCAAGAGGGAAGAAGCTTTGGCTCGGGCTTGGAAGAAGAAGTCGCCCGACTCTTGCTGTTAGGGGTAGAAAAAGTAATGGAAGTGCTCGGGCTCTAGGCGAATCTTGTATAAGGCGAAAAACACAACCGAGTCGCACATTAGGCGTACAACGTTCGGAGCCAGTTGGGGTAAAGAAATTTGAAAGTGTTCGCAGATATCGGAGATGAAAGGATGAATGGGAAACCGGAGACCGGCCTGCAGGTGGTCTCGAGATAAAGTAATATAGCCCAACGGGGCAGAGTTGGGTCGATCAGTTGATTTCGGCAGGCGCATTTGGTGGTCGGAAGGGATTAAGAAGTCCGATCGGATTTGCTCCAGGTCATGCGCAGTAAGATCAGTTACCATGGCAGAGTACCATGGCGGAGAAGGGGAGGGAGATGAAGAAGGAGAAGCCATCAGATAAGAAGGAGAGAGGAAACTGACCAAGGGAAAGAGTTGCCGGAGAAGGAAGCCGGAAAGGAAAAGCTGCCGAAACCCTAGCAGAGCTAGAAGCGGCGGAGAACGATGACGAAGTGAAGGCGCCGTAAGAAGAACGACCATACGAGAAGTCTATTTATGGGGATAGAAGAAGGACGCCAGTCGTCCGATGGGGAATCGGGAGAAGCATGCGGCCATGCTGAAACCGTCGGATCAGACTCGGATAGTTCTCGGGATGGCTGGCCACACGTGTGGGTCGAACATTCGAGAAGAGGGGTGGCATATCCCTCGTTACGCAGGTGCAAGTGGCTTGGGAACGTGAGTCCTGGGTCATTAAGGCGGCAATTAATGAGAAGATACGCCATGATTTCAAAGGGTCCAGAAGAAACAGTTTGCCTAGTGGATGATTCCTCTGTGTGAGGTTGACTGCAAAACTTGGTCACTCGAGTGCGCTAGGCTCGAGCCAGAGTCAGGATCCAGTCAGTCGGACTGCGTGCCTCCTTCGACTAGACTTGAGGGGGATGCTTATGATCCCGGGCCAGCTTGCGTGTATCCTGGTCCGGCAGCCTGGCGCCTAGTCAGGAGGAAAATGATTAATGGGCTAGAAAGGCCCGTCGGATAGGTGTCACTCAGATCAAGGCCCTTAATCGGACGCGTGGCAGCCCACGCTCCTCAGGGTCGGTCCGACCCAAGCTTAGACCTTCATGCTCCAATATCCCTCCAAGTTTGGCTCCCCGCCGACGCGTGGCAGACCACACTTCGGGAGTAAGCCCGAACCCGAGGAGGTGTTACTCGATACATCTACATGCAGAGCCCCAGTCGGCACTCTCATAGGCCCTCAGCCGGCCTCGACATTCAGTGCCCAGTCGACACCCTCATAGGCCCTCAGCCGGCCTTGACATTCAGTGCCCCAATCGACACCCTCATAGGCCCTCAGCCGACCTCGACATTCAGTGCCCCAGTCGGCACCCTCATAGGCTCTCAGCCGGCCTCGACATTCAGTGCCCCAGTCGGCACCCTCATAGGCCCTCAGCCGGTCTCGACAGGCAGGGCCTCAGTCGGCACCTTTATAGGCCCTCAGTTGGCCCTAGCAGGCAACACAACCACTCTTTGACACCAGATCACCAGAAGTTGTACGGGGTTGGCGCAAGACTGAAGTCATCCTAGTCTCAAACGACGGATATCTCGCTGAGGTATTGATCTTCCTGCCATACTCTGTCCCCCCTGTACCACGACCACATACACTGGTGTCAGGTCGAGCGGCACCAAACGACGCCAACCATTAAGTTGACAGTGCCCCTTTCCTTAACACAGTATGCACTACTTTATCCTGCTACCTCTAGGCATGCATCACCTTGTCCTCGTTATATGACAACGGGTGGCAGGTGGGGGCAGGAACTGTCAGCTTCCCTGACTATATAAACTCTTTCACTCCGTATCTCTCAGGTACGCGCAATAGTGCATTTCCTATTGTTCTATTGCTTTCTGTCCACTTGTCGCCGTCGAGTACTGACTTGACCCTCGGAGTGCCTGACCGGGGAATTTTTTCGACGGATTCTAACGGTCTTTATCTTGTAGGTTAGAAGTGAGCCAGCTCAGTAGACCACCTCAGTGATCTCGCGCTCCCTGAAGACTTATCCAATTGTAGAGCGTCTAGTTCGCTTCACGACAGAATCATCAGATTTCATTAAAAAAAAATTATTTATTATCCAAATAAATTCATGCACATCCAAAATGTTTAACACTTGAATTGACTTGCATGCAAACTTATTTATGCACAATGATTAATTATTGTCCACCGAGATATGAAAAAAAAGCACTATCATATGGTTGGGAGTTTAGGAGTTTATTTTCATATTGAGAATTTAATAATTTGATTACTTACTTATATTGAATTATAATTTTTGTTATTGTTAAATATGGATGGATAATTCCCCCACACGAGGGGTATGCAAATTCAGGCCGAATTGTATTAAATGCGAGCGTGATTTGCGCACATTCAATGTTGAAACGATCGTAGAAAAAAAATAGACCAAGAGGATTGGCCAATGTTTTCCCTCCATTTTTGTTACGATAATTTATCAAAGAACGTACCTAAGAATTAATATTTATCAAAAGGCATATCATAGTTTTATTTTCACCAAAGAGCGTACTCATTTTAGTAAATTTCCTTTTATATCCCTCCTGCTATGTACTACCTTTCTCTTTCTCTCTCAGTAATAAATTCCAAGACGTCTGTAAATACTTTTTCAAATTTTTATTTTAAAATAATATATTATGGAATCGACGCTAAACTAAAAAACGTAAGATAAAATCGAAAAAATATTTCAGTTAAAAAATATCTCATCTAACTTATTTAAAAATATAATAAATGATTTTTATATTTGATTAATAGAAATTAATATATTAAATAATATTTAATAAATATATTAATGTAAAAAACAATTTGAAAAAAAAAGAGCGTGGCCTAAAATTTTTTATTTCAGATCCATGTTGGGTTTAAAATCTTTTAATTCAGGCCCGACGTGGACTTAAATTTTTTTTCTATTTTAAAAATATATTAATATATAAAAAACCTATCAAAACACTTAATTTCATATTAAAAGACAGGGTCTGAAGGAGTGGTTTAGGTATATCAGTGAGTTTTGAACAAAACTCACTGATGGACCTACCATATATGGAATTCTGAAAACCCTATATCAGTAGATAGGGTTGAGCTAGGAGATAAGATTTTGGGTGCTCAAACCTCTAATCTTGCTGTATCACAATGCTATAGGAGTGGTTTAGATATATCAGTGAGTTTTGAGCAAAACTCACTGATGGACCTATCATATCTGGAATTCTGAAAACCCTATATCAGTAGACAGGGTTGAGCTAGGAGATGAGATTTTAGGTGCCCAAACCTCTAATCTTGCTATATCACCAATGCTATAGGAGTGGTTTAGATATATAAGTGAGTTTTGAGCAAAACTCACTGATAAACCTACCATATCTGGAATTCTGAAAATCTTATATCAGTAGACAGGGTTGAGCTAGGAGATGATATTTTGGGTGCCCAAACCTCTAATCTTGCTGTATCACCAATGTTATAGGAGTGATTTAGGTATATCAGTGAGTTTTGAGCAAAACTCACTGATGGACCTACCATATTGGGAATTCTGAAAACCCTATATCAGTAGACAGGGTTGAGCTAGGAGATGAGATTTTGGGTGCTCAAACCTCTAATCTTGCTATATCACCAATGTTATAGGAGTGGTTTAGGTATATCAGTGAGTTTTGAGCAAAACTCACTGATGGACCTACCATATTTGGAATTCTGAAAACTCTATATCAGTAGACAGGGTTGAGCTAGGAGATGAGATTTTGGGTGCCCAAACCTCTAATCTTGCTGTATCACCAATGCTATAGGAGTGGTTTAGGTATATAAGTGAGTTTTGAGCAAAATTCACTAATGGACCTACCATATCTGGAATTCAGAAAACCCTATATCAGGCCCTCCTAGCGTGACTTCAGACCCTGCTTTTTAATATGAAATTAAGTGTCTTGATAGATTTTTTATATATATTAATATATTTTTAAAATAAAAAAAATTTGATTCCACGTCGGGCCTGAATCAAAAGATTTCAGGCTCCACGTGGGCCTTAAATAAAAAATTTCAGACTCACGCTAGGCCTGAAATAAAATATTTCAGACCCAGCGTTGGCCTGAAATAAAATATTTCAGGCCTGGGCGTGGGCCTGAAATCTATTGATTTCAGGCCCAGTGTGAGCCTGAAATCAATAGATTTCAGGCCACGCTTTTTTTTTAAAATTTTTTTTACATTAATATATTTATTAAATATTATTTAATATATTAATTTTTATTAATCAAATATAAAAATTATTTATTTATATTTTTAAATAAGTTAGATGAGATATTTTTTAACTGAAATATTTTTTCAATTTTACCTTACGTTTTTTTAGTTTAGCGCCGATTCCATAATATATTATTTTAAAATAAAAGTCTGAAAAAATATTTGCAGACGTCTCGAAATTTGTTACTGAGTGAGAAAGAGAAAGGCAGTATATAGCAGGAGGAGTATAAGAGAAAGTTTACTAAAATGAGTGCGCCCTTTGGTGAAAATGAAATCATGATACATTTTTTGATAAATATAAATTCTTAAATGCGCCTTTGATAAATTGCCGTTTTTGTTACGTCTGTTTAATTGTATAGACATATTAAACGATCGGTTCTTAATGGCAGATACGTAACCGCCACTTGGACAGAAATGATCAGCTATTGGCATTTCAAAGTCAGGTTAGCGATGTAAAATACGGATAATTAATAATATAATAATAATATAATTTATAGATATATAAATATAAATATCATAAATATGGGTTTAAACATGTAAATAATTTTATAAAAAATTTGAAATAATTTTCTAGAATGGTGGAAATGTTTGCAGGTATAATTGAGTGTAAGATCGGTTAGTTTCAATTTATTTAAGGTAAAAATTTGATTTTCAGAATATATATATTTGTTTGTTTAAGGAAAAATTTAAATATACATAAATATAAAAATCCCTTCTCTTTGTTTTCCTGCCGTGCTTCTTCCTCACGCCCGTGGCCTAACCAACGCCAATCGCGGCGACTCCTCTTTTCCCCTCCCCTCTTCGCGCACGCAAAGCAACCGGGCCACCTCGCCAATCTCGAGCGAAGCCTTCTCCTCTCCCCTCACCGCCAACCCTTTGCCTTCCCCTTTGCTTTTGCCGACGCCACAAACTGCAGCCTCGCGAGTCCTCATCAGGTGAAGTCGATCCCCGCCGATCGTCGTCCTCTTTCGATCTTAGAACATGGCCTTCATCCTCGACTCCATCCAAACCGCCGACCACCACTTCTTCCTCCCCAAGTGCCGATCTCCCTTCACCCAACATCGGTCAGGTTTGCTCGTCCTCTCACGAGATCTCTGAATCGGAGCAACAGGGAGTGTCGGCGCAAGTCTTGGGTACGGTTTAGTTGTGTATTAAGACTTCCTTGAATCAATTGACGGTTAGATCAATTGTAGAAGCATCAGTAATTTCTTTGGGTTGCTGCGTTCTGTTGTGGGTGTCCATTGAGCAGTAAGATATTTGGGTTTAATTGCCATTATGTAGGAATCTATATCGTTATGGGTTGTGGTTGTTTGGTGATGATGCTGCCATTGAGCTTCTCAAGGTGGCAATTATTTTGTTGTTGTACGATGTAATTGTGTCATGGGTCACAGTTTGGGGTTTGTTTCTAATTGGGTAGATTAGTTTGGTTAGATGTTTCCCTTGAGTTTCCATTGTTTCCGTGAGCTACTTTTAGGATAAGTGTGGATTAGATCCTTGGGTTTAATAACGAGAGTAATTTTGGTATAGATCTGATCATGTAAGTTGAGGGTTAATTAAGCGTAGATAAGTGTTATTTAATACAGTGGCTTAAACTGCATTTTTGATACAGAATTTTAATTTGATACAAGCACTTGGACATGAAGTTTACTTTGATACATTCATCATTTAAGACGGGTATTTTTCCCTTGATTCCTATAGATTCAGTTACCTTAAATGCATGGTCGTTTTACTTCCTCAGTAGGATTACTTTACCCTTAAATCTATTTGTCTTGTTTTTCTTGCTTGATACTTATTCTTGCTTGACCTTTGAGTAGTAAGTCAAATTGTTCAGTTATACAGTCTCATCTCTTGACTTCTGATCCAAAGAGTACCGCTTGTATGTATGTACTGTAGAATTTCATTTGACCTATCAAGGGTTTGATTGACATTAGATAAATCTTACCTAGTAGATTAGTGCATGTTTATTTACTTTGGTGTTATTTGTGTTTCGTATCGTATTGATTGCATGTTTTTGGATATGTTTGAGGTTGTGTATATTAGTGACATACATCATAGTATTCAGGTCGACGACCACTGGCTCCCTTGTGGTTGAGACGGGTCGTCGAGTATATTTTCTTGTTGTGCCACACTCAGTTGGTGTTGTGTGCAAATAGTTGATACTCCCCAGTGTTTGGAGTCCCCACAGGTGTTTCAGGATTTTTCATATTAGGGCTACAGTTGTTGTGGTGTATTTGCATAGCCCCAGATGTTTGGCGCTTGTATCTTGTCCACTCAATCTACCCAATATAGCGGTGGTTGATGTATGTACAGTACATGTCATGACATCATGCGCATATTATGCATTGTGCATTTGCTTGTGTTTACTGCACTTATTTGAGCTATGTTTGTTGTATTTGATTGACATGCATATACGATTATGATTTACATTTTATTATATGACCTGGACATGTTCGACAGTATTAGCTATTTATGGAGGTGTTAAGGGGGATTTCTGATTTTGCGCCTACTTGTTATATGATTTTCAGGTATGTTTTATTTTGTATAGATGTATTTTATTTATGTTCTTTATTTCGGAGACTGTATACCCTTTGTTTTTTTATTGTTTGTTTTACCCTTTTATATACTATGCATTTATCTGTTCTTATACTTGCAGAGTTGCACTCAGATCTCACCACCCCTCATTCTCCTTTTTGTTTCAAGTAGTCGATAGTCGCGTCTCATGCCGCCAGGAGAGGATCCAGCTGCCAGTCCCCAGTCTTGAGTAGGTTATTTTCGTTTTTATTCTCTCGTCATGTTTTATTATCTGAGTAGATTGCTTTACCTTAAATCTATTTGTCTTATTTTTCTTGCTTGATACTTATTCTTTGTTGACCTTTGAGTAATATTCTAAAATGTTCAGTTATACAGTCTCTTCTCTTGGCTTCTGTTCTAAAAAGTGTCGTGTGTGCACGTGTACTGTAAAATAATCATTTGACGTATTTAGAGTTTGGTTGACATTAGATAACTCTACCCAGTATATTAGTACATGTTTATTTACCATTGAGGGTGATCGAAGGTCGGCAAGAGGGGGGGGTGAATTGCCCCTATAAAAGAAAATTCAATCTTTTGTTTTTAACTTAACAAAGATGTTAGTTAAGACACAAATATCATAAATAAATAAAGTAAATAATAAATAAAGAGGCAATTGGATTTACTTGGTTTGCAATCGGGGAAGTTGCTAATCTAAGACTAAATGAGACTCGTTTCTCCTGAATATAACTCCTTCGGGTGGAGAAGCCTCTTACACGTGGAAAGCTCAGAAAAAGAAAAAGAAATTATGCTCAACTTGTTTGCTAATGCTTGGAATGCATTGGTTGAATGAAACTGAGCTTTAGGGGTCTATTTATAGCCTCGGTAATAGTTATCCGTTTGCTAACATGGCACTTGTAGAGCGCCCGAGAGGTCTGGGGCGCCTGACACGTGGTCTTGCGCTTATCCAGAATGCAACATTCGTAAACGGCTAAACTTAGCCTCTCGAGCGCCTGATAGCACAAGGGCACCCGAATGGTCGGGCGCTCGATAGCCTAGGCACTCGTATGCTCACTGGATCCCGACATTTGTTGTTTTGGTCAGCAACCGTTGACCATTCTCCAGCCTATCTTCATGTCTTCTTGGGTGATTTTCAACCAATCGGAGTTAGGCTCACCCGAACCCGACTCCGGCCTTTCGCCCCTCGAGCGTCCTCCCGGCTTCTCATCCCTCGGATGTCGCCCGCGTCCTTCTCGCTCCACCAATATACTCTTCTGTAGAGCTCCACGTCCCTCGGATGCACCGAGCCCGTCGGCTATCTTTCCGTGCCATCCTTCTCGACTGTTACGTCTTCCGCTCGACTTCCTGCGCTCCTAAACTCCTGTACACTTAGACACAGGGATTAAACACACCAGGACCTAACTTAAATCGGTTGATTACATCAAAACCAACCTGGGGTACTTACAATCTCCCTCTTTTGATGTGTATCAACCTGAGTTAAGTTAATGTAAACAAATAATAAAAAACAAGAATAATTATATAACAATGTAAGCGTTAAAAAACTGAAATTGAAGTCTACCTCTTAACTTAACATTCCTTCTCCCCCTTTGATCACATCAAAAATTTAAAATGTTAAGAGAAAATATGGTTAGCACAATGCTTTAAAGAATTAACTTTAGATAAGTTGTCCAACATTTTTGAAAAATCATAATAAATTTGATTATATATTTTTTAAAAAAAAATCAAAAATATAGATAGGATTAAAAAAAGCTTCTCCCCTTTTTTTTTTAAATCAACAGTTTAAAATATATTGAGGAACCCAATATAGATTTTTACCAACATGGTTGATTAAAACCTTAGATAGAAATTTGACATAGAAATTTTTATAATTTGACCCCTATTAAATTTGCAATACCAATTATGCTTTCCATGATAATTAAATTTTAATATCTTGAACATGAATAGTTTTTCAAATTTTCAATTTGAATCTTCAAAATTTTCATTTTCACATTTTCATTTATCATACATTTCTAGTGGGCAAGAAGATGATAATTTTTTTCAAATTTGTATTTTCTGTATTTAATTTGCACAGGGATTTTATTATTTTCTTTATTCTAAAGTATAACTGATCAAGAGGTAGAAAACATACCTCACTTACCATATCCGTTTTGAAGTCCGAAGTTACCCCTTCTTCGTTGTTGTCCTCTGAGGTGGCTCCCCCTTTATCGATGCTCTCATCTTCTTGGTATGAAGCCATCAGAGCAAGTCTAGCATGTTCCTCAAGATCTGAGTCTTCCGATGAAGACTCGTCCCATGCCGCTTTTAAATTGTATGCTTTTGTCTTTTGTGCCCCTTTTTCTTTGTTCTTTGCTTTGTGGAAGTTTTCCTTCACATGTCCTTTCTCGTTGCAATTGTAACATCGGATCTTCCTTTGTTTCTTACCTTGCGCCTTATTAAATTTTTTAGTTTTGAAATACTTAGACAACTTCCTTACCATATATGCTGCGTTCTCATCATTTTCTGAAGAATTCTCTTCATGTTGGATCCTTTTGGTGCCTAGGGCAACGGTGCCCGGTTGCCTTTGTCCTGCACATCTGGATTCGTGAAGTTTTAAAGTGAAAAAAGTTCCTCTAAGGTACTTACTTCAAGGTCCTTAGAGATATAGTAGGTGTCGATTATTGAAATCCAGTTAGGGGTTCTTGGGAAGGCGTTTAATGCATACCTTTGCGCATCCCGATTGCTTACCGATTCTTCGAGATTGCTGAGTTCTGTCATCAGCTCCTTCAGCTTAGCATGAAGTTGTGCTACTGACTCTCCTTCTTCAAGTTGAAGGTTGCTGAGTTGATTCCGAAGCAGATCTCTTTTTGCTAATTTTGCTTCGGAGGTACCTTCATGGAGTTCAAGGAACTTTTCCCAAAATTCCTTCGCCATCGACAGTTTCCGACTTGGTTGACTTGTGCAGGGAGTACGGTCAGCAGATGGTATTCTTCTTTTCCATTTGCCACAAAGTCAGCGTGTTCCTACTTAGTCCACTGACTTTTGTCTTTGGGTTTGTTGTCGGCGTCCTTTGGAGCTACAAAACCATTTTTTATTATTAAAATTAAATCGAAATCAGTTTTGAAAAAAATCTGCATTTTGCGCTTCCAACTCGCGAACTCCCCCCGAACTTTGGCGGGTAGATAACTGGTCCGACCATTTTGATGTTGCTTCAGGTGGCGATTAGTCCTTCTGGAGCGTCTTGCTCTGATACTAATTGAGGGTGATCGAAGGCCGACAAAAGGTGTTAGTTAAGATACAAATATCATATATAAATAAAGCAAACAATAAATAAGAGGCAATCGGATTTACTTGTTTTGCAACCGGGGAGGTTGCTAATCCAAGGCTGAATACGACTCATTTCTCCTGAATATAACTCCTTCGGGCAGAGAAGCCTTTTACACATGGAAAGCTCAGAAAAAGAAAGAGAAATTATGCTCAACTTGTTTGCTAATGCTTAGAATGCATTGGTTGAATGAAACTGAGCTTTAGGGGTTTATTTATAGCCCCAGTAGCAGTTATCCGTTTGCTGACGTGGAACTTGTAGGGCGCTTGTCACGTGGCCTTGCGCTTATCCAGAAAGCAATGTTCGTAAATGGCTAAACTTAGCCTCTCGGGCGCCTGTGCCTGATAGCACAGGGGCGCTCGAGTGCTCGGGCGCCTAATGCTCGAGCGCCCGACAACCCAGGCGCCTGCATGCTCATGGGTGCCTGACAGTTGCTATTTTAGTCAGTAACCACTGACCATTCTCCAGTCTGTCTTCCGGTCTTCTTGGGTGGTTTTCGGCCAACCGGAGTTTGGCTCATCCGAACCCGACTCCGACCTTTCGCCCCTCGAGCGTCCTTCCTCCCGGTTTCTCGTCCCTCGGACACTGCGCACGTCCTTCTTGATCCACCGACATACTCTTCCGCAGAGCTTCGCATCCCTCGGATGCACCGAGCTTGTTGCCTACCTTTCCATGCCATCCTTTTCGACCGCTGCGTCTTCCGCTCGACTTCTTACGCTCCTAAGTTCCTGTATACTTAGACACAGGGATTAAACATACCATGACCTATCTTAAATCGGTTGGTCATATCAAAACCAACCTGGTGTACATACAACCATGGTGTTGATTGTGTTTTCATTTTGTATTGTTGCTTGGTTTTGGTTTGATTGAGGTTGTGCATATTAGTGACATGCATCATGCATCGTTTGCAGGTCGACGACCATTGGCTCCCTTGTGGTTGAGACAGATCGTCGGGTATATTTTTCTGTTGTGCTACGCTCAGTTACAGTTGTGTGCAAACAGTTGATACTCCCCAGGTGTTTGGAGTCCCCACAGGTGCTTTGTGGTTTTTCATTCAGGGCCCACAGATGTTGTGGTGTATTTGCATAGCCACAGGTGTTGGGTGCTTGTATCTTGTCCACTTAACCTACCAAATATAGCAGTGGTTGGTGTGTGTACAGTACAGGTCATGACATCATGCACATATTATGCATTGTGCATTTGCTGCATTTATTTGAACTATGATTGTTGCATTTGATTGAAATGCATATACAGTTATGATTTACATTTATTATATGATCTGGATCTGTTCAGCAGTATTAGCAGTTTATTGAGGTTTAGGAGGGATTTTTGATTTTGCCCCTACGTGTTACACGGTTTTCAGGTATATTTTGTTCGTACAGATGCATTTAGTTTATGTTCTTTATTTCTAAGAATGTATACCTTTGGTTTTCTTCATGCTTGTTTTACCCTTTTATATACCATGCATTTATCTATTCTTATATCAGCAGAGTTCCACTCGGAACTCACCACCCCTCGTTCTCCTTTTTGTTTCAGGTAGTTGATTGTCGCGTCTCGTTCTGCTAGGAGAGGATCCAGCTGTTTGTCTTCCCGTTTGAGTAGTATTTTTTTTATATGTCTTCGTACTTTCGTAGTTTCTATCGTATCAGTGTCGTTTTGGTTTTGTTATCATTTCGGGTGATATTTGACTTTTCTTTAGTCGAGTATTTATTTGCTTCCGCTGGATTTTGATTTGCTGCGTTGGTTTTATGGAGATTTATTTATTATGTTTATTATTTGTCAGTTATACTATTTAACTGTGTGGTTGTGATTGTGTAAAAGCCAGCCGAGTGTGACTGTGCTATTATTATGTGTGAGATGCGTATGTATAAAAGTTTTTGATTGCCCGTCATACAGGGGAGGTGATGTCTGATTTGTTGGGACCTTGGCGTTCTAGCTGGAGGGGGGGGGGGGTGAATAACAACTTTTCGATTTTCTACTTATACGTTGTTAGTGCGCAAGCGGAAATACAATTAAACTAAAACTAACAACTTAGAAGACAAACCAATTTATGTGATTCGGAGATAAAGCCCCTACTCCACGGACGTTCGTAAGGTGGACGATCCCGATCCGTTGGTGGATGACTCCCCGGAAGACCTCCGGCTAGCTCGTGTAGCTCCTTGTGGGTGGAGAAACCTCGCCACAACCTGCAACACCTTCCTGAGCTCTTAGACTACTAATTGGCCTTTAACCAAAGCCAATTTCATCAAGAAGTCTCAGCCAAAATCGAGATATCTTAAATAGAGCTCTTTGTTGAGAAGACCATTACCAGTCGACTAGTCCCACTTGAATTTGAACGTTACAACCCAATGTTCGAATTTCAGCTGCCATCAGTCGACTGATCTAGGATCAGTCGGTCGACTGATCTAGGATCAGTCGGTCGACTGATCAAGCATCAGTCGACTGGTCCACCCTTACACCTAAGGTTTCCCTTCCCCGAGTACATTTCTCTCAGCACTCGAACCCTCACGACTTAGCTAACTCTTCATCCAGCATCCTCGATCTGTTGCCTTCAAGCCTTCTTCGACTTTGGCTCTCGTCCCTCGGATACATGCAAGCCCACGACTCATCCCCTCATTCCATCCTTCGCGTATGCCTCAAAGTTCGCTTCCCTTAGCTCATCGTCCCTGTTTTGTCCACAGTCCCTCGGATGCATACAAGCCCACGGCTTGTCTCCTCACACCATCCTTCACCGGACCCGAAGCCGCCCAGCTAAGTCCATGTGTATCCTGCAAACCTACATACTCAAATACACATATCAAACACAAAGGTAAACCTAACTTAATCCCTTTGCCCAAACATCAAAACACATGGTTACTCCGGACCATAGATTGCCCCAACAATCTCCCTTTTTTTGATGTTTGACAATACGTTTAAGTTAGGGAAAACAAATAGCAAATACAATGCTAATAACCATTTGGACTTACGTTGCCAAGGCTTCACCTTGGACTTATACTGCCAATGCGTATGCAATGCAAACATGCATGAATCCTATCACAAGGCATCCCCACACTTAAACCTCCCCAATGAGTTTAGGACTTTTACCAAAAATAGGCTTTTTAAAACCTCTCCAAGACTCCCCCTACTTTGGGCTTACAAAGGTTTTTTAAGAACCTTCCCATGGTTCCCCCTTTGCCACCAAACGAGCAACAATGCTCCCCCTAGACCTAAGCTCCCCCTTGACCTAGGATTTCTTGTAAAGGCGTGTTTGGTTTCTCTCTTAAACCCAACACTTCTCCCCTTTTACTAAACATCAAAAGGACTCTAACAATTTCCCTCTTATTAGATCTTTTAACCTCTAATGATCATAAACAAGGTGTTTGACCCCCCATAAGATTATATACTTGCTTTACATCATTTCAACACTTTTTGATTGCTAAAATATAATTTCAGCCAGTATTAGTGGACTGCCCTCTGACCCAGTCGACTGTCATCCTGAAAATTTCATTTTCAGCATTTCTGACCCAATTTCAGAAATGCACCAGAAATTTCATAAATCTTCAAAAATTCTCAAATTTTATGGAGAGGTGTGTGGTACCCATATCTACTTGGGAAAAATACATTCAAAAATGTATCTATCACCAATCCCAAGATTAATATAAAACCCAAAACTATCTGAATGGTTCAATTGAACCTTGACCTAAAGTCCTAGTTTTGACCTCCTCTTGATGTTTATGCCCATACCAAACCATAATGCATCCCTAACATTTGTTTTTATGGCATCTACACATCAAAACCCAACTTCCATGGTATATGACCCCAATGTCATATTTTTATGCATGAAACTCAAGCCTATTGTGCCAAATCCCTAGGATTAAGACTCCAAATCCATCTTCACATCCTTTGGCACACTCCATGACCCATCTAGACTTTCGAGAGAAATCCTCCCGGGATCCATAGACCATGAGTCTCAACTTGGCTCTTAGAGCTCCTATTTGAGCTCTTAGTCTTAGCCACCTCCCTAGGTGACTCAACAAATGCTAGACCACACTGGTGTACCTCCGGTAACTCTTGGTCTACAACCTTAACTTTCTTAACTTTGGACACCTTGTCTTTGGTTAAGCACTTTTTACCCTTAAATGACATTCCCTTGTCATTCTCTAATCTTCCATCCTTGGCATAATTGTATGTTACCCTAGCATATTTTCTTCCATTTGCCTTGGATGTACCCAATTTGACATTTTTGGGTTTTTGAACACTGAAGCACATGTCAAGTCCCCTAGGTCCAATAATAACCATACCTAGGACTCTTTCCATTTCTTCAAGTCTTGCCCTCAAGACTTGATTTTCCAACTCTAGAGTTCTAACCCTAGAGCCAATATGTCCACCTTGGACATTCCTAGACCTACCCACCTTTCTAGGCATATGTCTCCCCTTCTTGGGATTTATGCCTTGATCATTAACCACCTTCCTTCCCTTAGGCATGGTAGTTTGGGTCTTTCTTGGTCTAGCCTTGGGTAATGATTTCCTAGAATTATCTACCTTGTTACCCCTATTCCTATCATTATACCTAAATTCATGATTATTTTTAACAAGCATATAAGAATTCGAAATTGGATTTAATTTTAAATAAGGGATTACCATCCCTTTTACCTTTGAAGCTCCCCTTTGACTTGAGCTCCTCTGTTTTTCCAATTTCTTCAAGTGCGCCAATTTCTTGATTTCTCCTTTCTTTGGGCACTTGGTGTGGTAGAGTCCATGCTCACCACACGTGAAGCAAATTATATGCTTCTTTGCTCCATCCCTACAACTCATGTTAGTTTTCAAATTACTTGAATTGAGTTTAGGGTTTACCTCCTTTTTCTTACCCGATGGACACTTGTCCTTGTAGTGTCCCTTTTGATTGCACACAAAGCAAATTATGTGATCCTTTGACTTTGCTTTGGTGGAGGTGGAGACTTCTTCTTGCTCCGGTATTGAGGATGGTCTTTCCTCCCCCTCAATCCTTGACGTGGAGACTTCTCCGATCTCTTCCTCACTTGAGGATGTGGACGATTCCACTTTCTCCTCCTCTTCGGATGTTGAACTTGACTCATCTTCCGATTGGTCCTTCTCCTTCCCTTGGACCAATGACCCCTTTTTCTTGGACTCCTCTTCTCCTTGTCTTTGTGTCGAATTTTCATGTAAGACTATCACCTTTTTCCATAGCTCATACGCATTCTTGTATTCTCCTACATTTGACACAATATATGGAGGTAATAAATTTAATACAATTCTAGTTACCTCCTTATCCGCCTCCGCTTCTTCCGTTTGATTCTTGGTCCAATACCGAGGTCGGAGACGTTTTCCCTTCTTGTCCATTGGAGCTTCAAATGAAACCTCCAATGCGGTCCAATGATTCCAATCCATTTGGAACCACGTCTCCAATCGCTTTCTCCAATACTCGAAGTCATCTCGGTCGTATGGAGGTGGAATCCGAATATCCCATCCTAGCGGACCTTCCGAGTCCATCTTCCTCTAGCACCTTTGCTCTCCCGGTGGTTAGTCCGTAGACGAGCGACCTTTGCTCTGATACCACTTGTTGGGACCTTGGCGTTCTAGCTAGAGGGGGGGTGAATAGCAACTTTTCGATTTTCTACCTACACGTTGTTAGTGCGCAAGCGGAAATACAATTAAACTAAAACTAACAACTAAGAAGGCAAACCAATTACGTGGTTCGGAGATGAAGCTCCTACTACACGGCTGTTCGTAAGGTGGACGATCCCGATCCGTCGATGGATGACTCCCCGAAAGACCTCTGGCTAGCTTGTGTAGCTCCTTGTGGGTGGAGAAACCTCGCCATAACCCGCAATACCTTCCTGAGCTCTTAGACTACAAATTGGCCTTTAACCAAAGCCAATTTCATCAAGAAGTCTTAGCCAAAATCAAGCTCTCTTAAATAGAGCTCTTTGCTGAGAAGACCGTTACCAGTCGATTGGTCAAGCACCAGTTTACTGGTCCCACTTGAATTCGAACGTTACAACTCAACGTTCGAATTTCAGCTGCCATCAGTCGATTGATCCAGGATCAGTCAACTGATCTTTCTGTGGACTTCATCAGTCGACTGATCCACCCTTACACCCAAGGTTTTTCCCTTCCCCGAGTACATTTCTCTCAGCACTCGAACCCTAGGATTTCCCGAGTACATTTCTCTCAGCACTCAAACCCTCACGACTTAGCTGACTCTTCATCCAGCAGCCTCGATATATTACCTTCAAGCCTTCTTCGACTTTGGTTCTCGTCCCTCGGATGCATGCAAGCCCACGGCTCATCCCCCCATGCCATCCTTCGCGTATGCCTCGAAGTTCGTTTCCCTCGGCTCATCGTCCCTACTTTGTCCACGGTCCCACGGATGCATACAAGCCCTGACCTGTCTCCTAACACCATCCTTCACTGGACCCGAAGCCATCCAGCGAAGTCCATGTGTATCCTATAAA
The DNA here is from genome assembly GCA_024364735.1 of Boesenbergia rotunda. Classification (NCBI taxonomy): domain Eukaryota; kingdom Viridiplantae; phylum Streptophyta; class Magnoliopsida; order Zingiberales; family Zingiberaceae; genus Boesenbergia; species Boesenbergia rotunda. Next base: position 165,133 of record JAGFNQ010004744.1, on the reverse strand, counting down.
CCTGCACACTCAAATATACATATCAAACACAAATGTAAACCTAACTTAAACTCTTTGCCTAAACATCAAAATACATGGTCTCTCCGGACCATAGATTGCCCCAACATGATTTTCGAGCGAGCACGAGCCTCTAGGGGTGTGACAAGATCTTGGTGCGCAATACTTGAGAACTCAGCCCTCGAGCCACTTGATCAACTCAGCGGCATAGCACTTGATCTGCTTGAACCAAACTAATTGCCTAATTACCCTTTAATCTTTTCTTTGAATAATGAGATTATTAGGGAATTCATCTATTACTGTATTTGACTGCTAGTTTAAAAAGGTGATTATGCTCGCCTTAGTTAGCTCGTCCCAAGACCATCACGAGAGAGGTAAATCACAATAACTGAGAGGTAATGTGGATTGGAGGGTGAGTTGTGTAAGGGTGCAAAGATTTAAGCCACGTGTTAGTTTCGATGTTGATAAACCGATTTAAGTTAGATTTTATATTTTTTTATGTCTTATGACTAAGTGTGCAGAAATTTAGGAATACAAAATGTCTAGCAGGAGGTGTACCGAATGACATGGATGACACGGGAAGAGAGTCGATGGGTTCGGTGCATTCGAAGGATGAGTAGTTGTGGAAGAGTACACCGATGGAGCGAGAAGAACGTGTGCCACACATTCGAGGGGCGAGAAGCTGAGGATGAAGCATGCTCAAGGAGAAGGTCAAAGATGGATTGGGGTGAACTCAACTCCGGACGACTGGAGCATTAGCCAAGCGAGTGGGACAAAGAATGGTCAAGATTGAGATTGATCATTCTCGAACAATCATTTCTCGAGGTGCCTCAGTTCGGACTAGAGGCACCTTGGATGAATAGTGCTCAAGCACCCTAAGTGTCATCTGAGGCGCCTCAGATGAATAGTAGCTGAGGTGCCTCGGATCACTTTGAAGGCACCTCCAACGTGTAGGTCCTGGTAAAGCCTGCTCGAGGGGTGAATAGTCCTGCAAGTTGAGTTAGAATTTTCTCTCGTTTTTTTGGCAAGGATAACAGATTAGTTAGGCAGTTAAAAATAACAATAATATAAAAAGATGAGGCTATAAGATTTACTTGGTTGCAACTAGGAATGTTGCTAATCTAAGATAGTGGAAAGTGCTACTAAAATCTTCTTCATTGAAGGCGAAGAAGTCTCTTGTAATCTCTGACAGCTAATAAAAGACTAAGAAGAATGAATACAAGTTGTTGTGTTTTAATCTTAGCTCTAGGGGCTATTTAAGCTCAATGGTCAAAATGACTGTTCGCTGATATGACATTTAGAACGTCTCAGATGTGACCCATGGAGCCTAATGGACAAACATTTATTCACACAATGATGGTAGCCTAATGGCTACTTCATTTAGGGCACTTCAGATCCGACTAAGGGCGCCTTAGTTCCAAACTAGGGCGCCCTCAATGAGAACTGAGGCTCCTTAGTTGCTTTCAACGACAACTCCAATTTTTTCAACCGAGGAGTCCTCAGTCACAACTAAAACGCCTCAGGTCTTCAAGGTTAGCTTCTAAGTTGTCCTTTTTGCACTATGATAACCATCATTTTGTCTAGATATTTTGAATCATATAAGCATAATTTTTTATCTTCTCATGTGGTAATTTCATGTTTATATTACTTTTCATGAGTTGCATGTATTTTTGGACTCAATTGTAATTTATCTTAAATTTATGATATTTTATGTTGATATTTGAATGTGGTCTTGTAGGCATCAAAGGATCATGGACCCGAGCAGAATTGAACCAAGTTTGGGATCATATCTGGGTTTAAACGAGGAGATCAAGCTCTAGAGCAATCTGGACCATCCCTCCAAGATATGAGGAGATCTGGGTCATCCGTCAAAGATCTGGTTCATCCAAGCCAAGGAAAAGTAGATCATCGCCATTGATCTAGATTTAAGCTTATGGATCAGATTTGGATCAAATCTCATCGTTGGATTACTTTTAGAAGAATCTCCACCATTTATTCAGATCCGAGACCAGTTGAAAGTGAGAAGCTACAGTGGCATGAGGGACCAAACCAAAAGGTGGAACCGTCCCCTTAGCGGCCCCTGGTCCCGACCCCATAGGTTTCCAGAGGGAGGCAAACCACGGTTATCACTGGTGTGGTGAGGCGCCTGGGGTCGAGGGAATTAATGCCAGCAGATCAGGGTTTTATCCCCATGCGCAACTGGCGACCCTAGAACCTGTGACCTCGACCAAATCGACCAAGCACCTTACTACAGTGGCATCAGGGAGCTTCTGCTTCGTGAGGAGATTGTGATTGCGATTGCGATCTCATCGTATCTTCTATCTTCGCCACCGCCGATCCACAGAGGTCAAGGGCATCCCCTTTCTCCGGCGATCACCCACCTCATCTAGACAATGGGATTCCCTACCTATCCATCTTCTTCTTCAACCATCAGATCTATCGCGAGCAGAGGAGGAGGGAACGCAAACTGGTGAGGACGAAGACGACTTGGAGGAGAAGTTCGGCGATTTGAGCAGTTCTCTCTAGCTAGTGCCCCGGCGATCCTTCTCCACTAGAGTCTCGTTGTTCAATAAAAGGGCGACAGCTAACTTTTCCTTGTCGTAAGTTTGGCAGCTTCAGCAACTGCCAATCGCTAGCCAGGGAAGTAAATGGTAACAATTGAGTGATTGGGGAATTCCTAGCTCATGGGATTGGAAAATTCAATTGCATCTGGTTTTGAATTTCTTTCTGCCGTTCTCTGAATCCTTCCCGCTGATGACACTTCTATGAAATTGTTCTATTATGATTTCTTGGAGGTTGTTGTAGCTAGGGTTTTCCTGTCCTAATGTTCCTAATGATCTGCAATGTCGTGTGTTTGAATTGAGGTAACTTTGGTAGAAGACATTTCTAGTTACTGTTTGATGGGTTCTCACTCTGTTTTGCTAGTTTCCTGTTGTTTTGTATCTATGCTATTCATGCTTGTTCAGATTTATACTTCTCAATTTGATGGTGCCTTTCTGTTAGTTAGATTTCATGCATTACTTTGTTAATGTGGAATCTTTGTGGTTTATTCCCTATGTTAGAGGTTGCAAAGTGCAAATTTAGTCCACATCAATAAACACATGGAAAGATCATAGGCTTATAAGGAATAATGACATTTCCATTGGCATGAGGTCTTTTGGGAGAGCCCAAGAGCAAAACCATGAGGGCTTAGTCCCAAAGTAGACAATATCATGTCATTGTAGAGATATCTAAATTCCTTTTGGTCCTAACAAATGGTATCAGAGCCAGGTTGCTCATCCAGATCTAACCATGTGCGTTAAGCCTTAAATAAAGGATATGTGGGCTCCCGTGTCTTGATCAAAGAGGACCAGTTCTAGTTGTGGCTAGGTGGTGAAGTCCTAGTAGGTCAGGTGGACCGAGGATAAGGAATAATGACATTTCCATTGGCATGAGGCCTTTTGGGAGAGCCCAAGAGCAAAACCATGAGGGCTTAGGCCCAAAGTGGACAATATCATGTCATTGTGTAGATATCCTAATTCCTTTTGGTCCTTACACCCTACGTTTGAATGCAATCAGGGTAGAATAGTTTAGATTTCATAGCTTGCATCGTTTTTCATTGTTTAGTCTTGAACCCCGAAATCTATAACCCCATTTTATCTCAAAATACCAAGCAATAACATTTAATTATGAGATTATAATTCACTGTCTACATTCCTTGTGTGAGACAATCCAGATCATTCCTTATGTTATATCAGTATAGAGAGGGGTTTCAATATCTTATTATTTGATACCCATTTCACGACAAAATTGGATTTATCAGACTCCGCTTGCTTGGGTGATGCTCCAGCTGTCCGAATTTGAGCTTACCCAAACCCAACTCCGTCTTTCTCCTCGAGTGGATTTCCTCCTGACTTCTCATCCCTCGGGCGTCGCACACGTTCTTCTCGTTTGCTAGTGTACTCTTTCATAGTTTCTTGTCTCTCAAGTACACCGAGCCCGTCAGCTCCTTTTCCATGCCATCTTTCTCGCTCGCTGTGTCTTCCGCTCAATTTCTTGTGCTTCTAAGCTCTTGCATACTTAGATATAAGGATCAAATATAACAAGACCTAACTTGACTTAACTTGACTCAATTGACTATATCAAAATTAATTTGAGATATTTATAATCTCTTTTTTTTATGTGTTTCAATCTGAGTTAAATTAAGATAAACCAAATAAAAAATAATATTATTTTATGAAAAAACAATAAAACATAATTATGCAATATCCTCTCTTATCCTCATAACTCTCCCATTTGATTATATCAAAAGACACGGCTAAGAAACATCAAATAGTACCTGGGGGCGGGGGCGGGCGCGGGGTAACTTAGATAATTGTTAAGATTTAAATTTTAGATTAGAACAAGATAAATCTAACAATTTGTTAATCTTGTCAAAAAAAAAAAATTTTTTTTGTCACAGATAAGACATATTTGTCTGATCAAAAATTAAAAATGTTATGAAAAACCATAATTTCCTTTTTACAGAAATAATTATATTTTACAAAAATAATTAATTATTGAAAGCTAACTTTAAAAATATTTGTTTTTAACAAAAACAGTTATAGATTTTTATGAATATATAAAATCTAACATAGAGTTATTAAAAAAATTAGATTCATAAAAAATTCATTTCTAACTTTTTTTAATATTTAAAATATATTTTTAAAAAGAATTTCATAGAAGATTATCTATTAATGGACAAAAAATTTTCAAAATTTTTTTAACCTATAAAAATGATCAATCTATCAAAATTTTTCATGATTTTTTTTTAAAGCATAGAAAAATGATTTTCATTGTAAAATTGAGATTTTTTTTTTAAAATAATTTTTAAAATTACATTTTTATTTAAAAAATTCTGATAATTTTTATCAACTACAAAAATATAATGTACGATTTTAAAATAATTAAGTTTTTCAAAAATATTCTTCGAAATATTTTTAAATTTTAAAATTTGATTTTTGATAAAATATTCATAAAAATTCAATTACCAATCTAAAAGTCTTGAATAATGTTTTTTGATAGATATGATTTGTATCTATCAATTTTTTTAAAATAAATTAAATCTAAAAATTAATTTGTAAAGATTTTTTATTTGACAACAGACTAAAATATTCCTTTCTGAAATGCTTAATAAATAATCATAAATTCAAAACAGATTTAGAACTAATAAATATTTCTACTGAGTTTAATAAAAATTTTGGTGGAACCTAATTTCTAAGCACTTTTACAATTTGACCCTTATAATTCCTAATATACCAATTCAGTCCTCTAGTATATTTAATATTCCTTTTAATAGTAAAAATATTTGAGCATGCATTATTATTTTTCAACAATTGTATTTGTTGTTTCAAATTTATATTTTCTATTTGTAATTTGTCATAAAATTCTAGTGGACATGCAGTAGTTAGTTCTATTTTTAGATCAACATTATCCTTTTGCATTTTTACATATTTTATCCTTAATTTGAATATAGATCTAGTCATAAATTTTTTACCAACATAAAGTTGTTCAAGAGGTAGAAGTCATACCTCACTTATCATGTCTTGTTCGAAGCTGGATGCTCCCCCTTCATTGTTGCAATTCCTTCTGAAGTATCTCCCCCTTCATCGATGATCATCTCAGATGAAATTTCGTCGTCTTCCTCTTCTTGGTGACTTGCCATCAGTGCCAGTCCGACGTATGCCTCAATCTCTGACTCAGATGATGATTCGTTCCATGTAGCTTTTAGGTTCTTATGCTTCGATCGTCTTGGTGTGATCTTTTTCCTTGTTATTCAGTTTCGGGCAGTTGCCCTTTTTGTGCCCTTCTTCTTGCAGATGTAGCATATGACTCATCTTTTTCCCGGTGTGTACTTCTTGGCTTATGACTTATTGAACTTATCAGTTTTTAAAAAAAATTATTCAATTTTCTTACCATGTAGGTCGTTAGTTTCCTCTTCATTAGTTGCAGACTCTGTATTTGATTCGATCTTCCTGATGTCCATGGTGATGTTGTCTATCTTTTCTTTTCTTCCTGCACATCGAGAATCGTAAAGTTCGAAAGTCGGAAGTAGATTCCCTAACATACTTACCTCGAGGTCCTTGGAAATATAATAGGAGTCGACTATCGACATCCACTCTAGTGTTATTGGAAATGCATTTAAAGCATACCTTAACGAATCTCAGTTTGTTACTATTTCTCTTAGATTATGAGTTCGGTGATCAACTCCTTGATCTTCGCGTGTAGTTGGGCCATGATTTCTCCTTCTTTCATTCAGAGATTCGTCAGCTCATTTCGGAGTAGATCCCGTAGTGCTAGATTTGCTTCCGAGGTCCCTTCGTGCAATTCTAAGAACTTCTCCCACGACTCTTTTGTTGATTCGTAGATGCCGATTCGGTTGACTTCTTGAGGTGGAAGAATGCTCAAGAAGATGAAACTCTACTTTGACGTTGGCCACAAAATCAACTTCTTGCTTTTTTTCTAGTGGCATTCTCCAATTCTCCTCCGTCTTCATTCTTCGGTGCTTCAAAACCATACTTAATTATTAAAAGAATTTCGAAGTCAATTTTAAAAATATCTACAAACTTTTTTTTCACTTTGCAAAATCTCTCTCGAATTTGGTGGGTAGATTAAATGATCAATCCAACCATCATCTTGATGCTTTACAGGACGGTTAGTCCTCCTGAAGTGGTTGGGCTCTAATACCACTTGTAGGTACCGGTACAACCGGTTAGAGGGCGTAACTAGCCCAGGAAGTTGAGTTACAATTTTTTCTTGCTTTTTCACGGCAAGGATAATAGATTAGTTGGGCTGTTAAAAATAACAACAACATAAAAAGACAAGGCTAAGATTTATTTGCTTGCAATCAGAAAAGTTGTTAATCCAAGACAATGGAAAGCGCTACTAAATTCTACTTCCTTTATGGTGGAAAAGTCTCTTACAATCTTTGATAGCTCAGAAAAGACTAAGAAGAATGAATACAAATTGTTGTGTTTTAATCTTGGCTCTAGGGACATTTATAACCCAACAGTCAAAGTGACCGTTTGCTGATGTGCCATTTAGAGCTCCTCAGATATGGCCTACGGCGCCTCCAATGGACAAACGTTTATCTATACAGCAACGGTAGTCTAACAACTACTGTTCATTTAGGGCGCCGTAGATCCGACTAAGGGCACCTTAGTTCCAAATTAGAGTGCTCTCAGTTAGAACTAAGGTGCCTTAGTTACTTTCAGCGGTAGTTCTAATCTTTGCAACCAAGGCACCCTCGGTCACAACTGAGACACCTCGGGTCTTCAACATCAGCTTTAAAGTTGAGTTTTTTGGACTCCGCTTGCTTAATACTTCGGCTGTCCGAGTTGATCTCACTCGAACCTAACTTCGACCTTCTCTTCTAGCGGGCTTCCTGCCCAGCTTCTCATCCCTCAGACATCGTGCACGACTTTTTCGTCCGCTGGTGTACTCTTCCGTAACTTCTCATCCCTTGAATGCACCGAGCCCGTCACTCGCTGCATCTTTCGCTCGACTTCTTGTACTCCTAAGCTCCTGCACACTTAGACATACGGATCAAATATAACAAGACCTAACTTGACTAAATTAACCATATCAAATCCAACCCAAGATACTTACACAACGCGACAGTCATTGAAGTGTCATTGCATAATGGATGAAACTTTATCCATTGAGGGAGCCCTAGATGACATTGGAGGCGCCTTCAGTGCCACGTTAGTAATGGTAAATTTTGCCCAGTGAGTTATAAATAGTATCTTAGAGCTAAGAGTTAAGAAACAACACTTGTATTCAGTTTTTATATTTCGTCTTGAGCTTTCCAAGTCTGTAAAAGAATACTTCGCCTTCTCTAAGGAGTTTCTTTAATGCTTTTCAACGGGTTTGGATTAATGATCACCTAAGTTGTAACCAAGTAAATTCTCGTGTCTCTTACTTTATTTTTTATGCACATAATTATTAATTAAAGTGTGTCCTTGTTAAGAGTAAGTTAGCAAGAGAAATAGCTAATTTGATTTGCACCTCCCCTAGTCGGACCACTCGATCCAACAAGTCGTATCAGAGCCCAACTACCTCAAAAGGACTATCCGCCAACTAAAGTAACCAGAATATGGCTGGATCAAGCATTCACCCACCTAAGTTCGAGGAGGAGTTCACACTTTGGAAGCATACAATGGTGGTATATTTCAAAATTGATTTCGACATTAATCAAATACAATTTTCAAGCACCAAAGAATGAGGACGGAGGCAAGAATGATGAATACCGCTAGACTAAAAGGTAAAGAGAAGACTTTGTGGCCAATGGTAAAGCACAATTCCACCTGCTTAGTGTTTTACCGCCTCATGAAGTCAATTGGATTGACACATACAAATCAACCAAAGAAATCTGGGAGAAGTTCCTAGAATTGTACAAAAAAATCTCGAAGGCCAAACTAATAAGATGGGACCTGCTGCGAAACTAGCTGACCAACATCCAGATCAAAATAGGAGAAAAGGTGCCTTAATTGCACACAAAGATTAGGAGTTGATTACTGAACTTAACAACCTCGGGAAAACGATAATGAATTGGGATTCACTAAGATTTGCTCTAAATGCATTTCCAAGAATACCAGAATGAACGTCTATAGTAGACTCCTACTACATCTCTAAGGACCTCGAGATAATTACGTTAGAAAATTTATGTTCGACTTTTGAACTTTACAAATCTTGATATTCAGGTCTTACATAGAAAAGTCAAACAACAACATCACCCTAAAAGCAAAAAAAGGTAGAGTCAAATTCCGAGTCATCCTTCGATGATGATCAGGAGGCTTATATGGAAAGAAAATTTAAAAAGTTTTTAAAATCTAATAACTTTGATAAGACACAAACCAAGAAGCTTCTACATAGTAGAAAAAAAATAAGGTACTACAATTGCGATGAAGAAGGACACATCAAAGATAATTTAGAAAAAAAAGATAAAGGGTCAAGAAAGTCTAAACAAAGGAACCTCAAAACAACATAGAGCGAGTCGTCATAGAAGACTCTAAGATCGAGGAGTATGCCGGACTAGTACTAATGACAAGTCACCAAGATCAAAAAAATGATGAAGTGACTTTGAAAAAAAGCATCGATGAAGGGAGAGCATCCACCTACGAATCTGATACGATAAATGATGTACGTAAGCTTCCTCCTAACCTACTATATAATTTTATTAAGAGACTAAGTATAACTTTATGTAAAATTAGGACTAAATATATAAATTGAAATAAAGACTATGCAGGTCCGCAAGAAGATTTTGATAAACTTAAGGTTGAAAATACAAAATTAAAAGAATTATTATTAATTCAAAAACAAGCCTTAGAAATTTTTCTTGAAATTCAAACATATCTTTTACTCCTGCAAAATTCAGTAAATATTTTGAATTAAAATTATAGGAGTTAAATTGTAAAAGTGTTAAAAAATATATTCTTAGAAAATTCTTAATAAATTAAGTAGGAATTTGTAATGGGTTCCAAAAACATGTTTAATGAATTAAATTGTCTCAATTCGTATGCTAGAATTTAATTATTTTTTTAAAATTTGCATGATTGAGTTTTTTTTTGGAAAATAGTTTTCTAAAATCTTTGTGTACGATTTTCCTTATGTTTAAATTTTTTGTGATAGTCAAAATAGTTTTCTATTAGCAGAAATATTTTCATAATTATTTACCAACTAATAATTTTTTATCAAAAAATGAAATTTTAAATTCAAAATTTTTTGATGATAGATGTTTGACAAAACTAATTTTTTTAGTATATGTCCGTTATATTTCACATAAACAGAAAAATTAATAAATTATTTTGCAATAGAAATCTATTTTCAAGACTTTACTTTTAAAAATAACTTTTTCTGAAAAAGATATTCATTTTGGTTAGAAAAATATATTTTACTCGTGACAAATTTTCTTTTTCCTAGATTGATTGTTTTTGGACTTTTCAAATATTAAAAAAAAATTTTATTTTTTTGGCAAGTCTAAGATTTAATTCTTAAAAATTATTCTATTTTTAAAATAATTTTAGTAAAAATAAAAAACCTCGCGCGTGGGAGGGAAATCTCGGCGGCCTAGGGTACGAAGTGGACGACCCTGCTTTTAGGCTCCTTCTCGCTTCCTTCTCCTAATCGTCGCCTTTCCTTGACTCCTCAAGCCTCGAAGCGGTTCTCCTCTAATGGCTAGGAGAAGGTGGAGAATGTTCTTTTTGAAAATTTGTGGAATTCGCGTCAAGGTGGAGATTGTTAGAATTTGGTGACCCGAATTCTGTTTAATCCGTTAATATTTATTAGATATTTTCTTATTAATATATTAATTAACATATTCTTTATAAATCTGTTAATTAACAGTTTTGTTATTAATTTTTTATTTGACTAAGTATTCTAAGTTCCCTATAAATTGTGTATCTCATAGATAAGTTGTATCAATCAATCAAGAAAGTTATTTGGTTATCTCTTCTTTCTTTTCTCTACCTCTCTTTTTCTCTACTTCTCTTTACTTTATATGATATAAGAGTTGACGACTTTGTATTCCGTCGTTCTTAGTGATTTTTCCTTCTCTGCCTGTGGTTTTTTCCTGTCAAGAGTTTTCCACGTAAATCTAGTGTGTTCTCTATTATTCTTGTTGCCGTTTTTCCGTTCTAATCTTGTAACAAGTGGTATCAGAGCATTACGAGATTAGAGCAGAAAAACGACAACAAGAATAATAGAGAACACACCAGATTTACGTGGAAATCCCTTGACAGGAAAAAACCACGGGCAGAGGAGGAAAAATCACTAAGAACGACGGAATACAAAGTCGGCAACTCTTATATCATAATAAAGTAAAGAGAAATAGAGAAAAAGAGAGGTAGAGAAAAGAAAGAAGAAATAACCAAATAACTTTCTTGATTGATTGATCCAACTTGTCTATGAGATACATAATTTATAGGGACCTTAAAATACTTAGGCAAATAAAAAATTAATAACAAAACTGTTAATTAACATATTTATAAAGAATCTGTTAATTAATATATTAATAAGAAAATATCTAATAAATATTAACGGATTAAACAGAATTCGGGTCGCCAAATTCTAACAATCTCCACCTTGACGCGAATTCCACAAATCTTCAAAAAAAACACTCTTCACCTTTTCCACAAAAGCCCCACAGGTAAATCTCAGCATCTAGCATCAACCAAGTCCAAGTAATGCTTAAACTTAACTATAGGAAGTGCCTCACATCAATGTGCTTTGTCCTCTCATGAAGGATCTGATCCTTCGTGAGGAAAATGACACTCTGACTATCACAAAAGACTGTAGTAATCTGCAAGTCATCGCTAAGCTCACTGAAGAGTCCTTTTAACTAAATAGCTTTCTTATAAGCTTCCCGTAAGTGATCTACTTTTATCAATATCACCTTATGACGGCAACATCATCTATTACAGTGGATCCTTGCAGAACATAAAAATTGACGGTTTTCCTTAGTCCCTTCATCACAACAAGAGACCCTTTACTGACCTTCACAGCTTCATCTTCACCAGTGTACTTGTACCCTTTAGAATCAAGAATACTCAAAGAGATCATATTTCTCTTCAAATCAGGAACGTGCCTCACATTACCAAGTGTCCGAATGGCACCATCAAACATCTTAATTCCGACCGTACCAATATCAGCAATTCTGCAAGATGTATTATTGCCTATCAAAACGGCATCACTCGAAACCGTTTCATATGTTGAAAACCAGTCCCAATTGGGACACATATGAAAACGTACAACCACNTTCTCTGATTTTTTCTCGAATTTTCACCTGCCCTTTTATTCTTATTCTGCAGCTTATAACATTCAGATTTGATGTGACCCTTCTTCTTGCAATAATTACAGATCTTATCGCTATTTCTGCCCCTGATATTACCATCAGAGTCTTTCTCCTGAGTCCTTCCTCGAATAATAAGACCCTCACCCTGAGCCTCAGATCCTTCGACAAGCTGTTTCATTTTCTCTTTTGAGAATAATGAATCATAAACTTCATTCAAAGTAAGAGTATCACGACTATATAAAATAGTATCTCTAAAAGCCGTATATGACGAGGGTAAAGAACACAGTAAGATTAATGTTAAATCTTCATCGTCATATTTGACCTCCAAAGCCTCTAAATCAGAGACAATTTCCTTAAACACGGTCAAGTAATCTCTTAACGACGTACCTTCTGCCATGCGATGAGAATACAAACGTTGTTTCAGACACAGTTTGCTCGTAAGACTTTTTCTCATGCACAACTGCTCCAGTTTTAGCCATAGTAGCAGCGGATTTCTCCTTCAAAACATCTTGTAAAATCTCATTCGATAGGTGAAGGTAGATCTGAGATAGAGCTTTTCGATCCTTACGTTCTTTTTCCTCCTTTGTCCATGTTGAGGGCATGTTGTCTATCCCGAACAGTGCGTCGTCCAAGTCCATATGCGCTAGCACCACTCGCATCTTAACCTGCCACAGCGTAAATCTGGTGTTGCGATCCAAAAACGGAATATCATACTTCATGCTTACCGTTGTCATTAATCCCGTTTGAAATCTTCAAACCCAACGTTGCTCTGATACCACTTGTTACGAGATTAGAACGGAAAAACCGCAACAAGAATAATAGAGAACACTCCAGATTTACGTGGAAAACCCTTGATAGGAAAAAACCATGGACAGAGGAGGAAAAATCACTAAGAACGACGAAATACAAAGTCGGCAACTCTTATATCATAATAAAGTAAAGAGAAGTAGAGAAAAAGAGAGGTAGAGAAAAGAAAGAAGAGATAACCAAATAACTTTCTTGATTGAATGATCCAATTTGTCTATGAGATATACAATTTATAGGGATCTTAAAATATTTAGTCAAATAAAAAATTAATAACAAAACTATTAATTAACAGATTTATAAAGAATCTGTTAATTAATATATTAATAAAAAAATATCTAATAAATATTAACGGATTAAATAGAATTCGGATCATCAAATTGTAACACTAAGATTTAATTCTTAAAAATTATTCTATTTTCAAAATAATTTTAGTAAAAATAAAAAACCTTGGATCCACTTTGTACATACCCAAGAATAATTTTTAGATTTTTCTCTCTATTTTTTTATTATACTTACTCGATTTGTTGATGTGATCAAAGTGACAAAAAATATAAGTGTAAAGTTAAAGGGGTATTGCAATTTCATTTACAACTTTATTTGTTAGACTTAATTGCAATATTTAGGTTTTGATTGTAAAATGTTTGCTTTTACTAAATAATTTTATTATTAGTTAATCTTAACCTTAACTTGGGTTCATACACATCGAAAAAGAAGGGATTGAAAGTTTTTAGTTAGTTTTGATGTTGATCAACTGACTTAAGTTAAGTTTTGTATGTTTTGATGTCTTGTGACTAAGTATGCAGAAACTTAGGAACACAAGAAGTTAAGTGGAAGGAGCAGTGAGCATAAAAGATGACACGGGAAGGAAGTCAATGGACATGATGCATCTGAGGGACGTGGAATTGCGAAATAGTTGTCACACCCCGAAGGCATGCGTGCCCAACAAACGGACAATATATCCCCCCTTATGACAATATAAGAAACAACCTGGTCACACAACCACATAGGTTAACAAAACAATAAGCTACAACTTACATGACTGGAATCAACACAACAAGCTATAACCCACATGGTTAGAATCAACACAACAACACAGAAAAATAAAATACTACATAAAACCGAAGATGACTACATGCCAACATGGCTTATACATAACAAATGCCATAACCATTGAAATTACACAACGAAACTAAATATCCACAACCAAGTCCATTATTACATGAACTAGTCCAAGAACCAAAATGCAAGTAAAAACGATAAGAACTAACTGAGAAACTCTCAATGTGCTGCAGGACCAGCGGACAAGGCCTACAAGTGACTCCAAATAATATCTATCTACTACTTGAGGAAAGGAAAACTATAACGAGGGTAGCGTGGATAATAGAAAAAGATAGTGCATAGTCAAATACATAAGGAGATCAAAGTATACAGTTAGGGGTGAGCAAAAATTCGGAAAAATCGAATTAACCGAACCGAACCGACCGAATTTTGAAATTCGGTTCGGTTAATTCGGTTTTCGGTTTTTTTCTCAAAATTCGATTCGGTTTTTGGTTAATTCGGTTCGGTTTTCGATTTTGAATTTTATAATTCGGTTAAACCGAATAAGAATATTAATTTAATTATTTTTTATTTAAAAATATAATTAAAATAAATAAAATCTTATTTTTTATTAAAATCAAATAAAATTTTAAAATTTCGGTTAAATCGGTTAATTCGGTTAAAAATCGAATTAACCGATATTTTATCGGTTCGATTTTCTCGATTTTTATTAAGAAATTCGGTCGGTTCGATTATTTTGAAAAATATCGATTTATTCGGTTTTCGGTCTATTCGGTTCGGTTCGGTTCAGTTTTAACTGAATACTCACCCCTATATACAGTCTCACATGTATTATCGATATATGTATACAATCATAAATGACTTAATAAATGCACATACCAGAACTGATTTAAGACATAAGGTATAATGATCAGTAAATCACTAAGAATCTATAATATATCTACTCATATTACATAAACAACATAAGATAGCATATTAGCATATACATGTATGATATATGAATATTATGAATAATGCCAGGCTTGATGCATCTGAGGGACGTGGAGTTACGGAATAGTTGTCACACCCTGAAGGCATGCGTGTCCGACAAACAGATAATATCTCCCCCTTATGATAATATATGAAACAACCTGGTCACACAACCACATAGGTTAACAAAATAATAAGCAACAACTTATACGACTGGAATCATCACAACAAGCTATATCCTACACGGTTGGAATCAACACAACAACACAGAATAATAAAATACTATATAAAACTGAAGATGACTACATGCCAACATGGCTTATACATAACAAATACCATAACCATTGAAAATTCACAGCGAAACTAAAAATCCACAACCAAGTCCATTATTACATGAACGAGTCCAAAAACCAAAATGCAAGTAAAAACGATAAGAACTAACTGAGAAACTCTCGACATGATGTGAGGCCAGCGGACAAGGTCAACAAGTGACTCCAAATAACATCTATTTACTACCTGAGGAAATGGAAACATTAACAGGAGTAGTGTGGGTAATTGAAATAGATAATGCATGATCAAATACATAAGGAGATCAAAGTTTACAGTCTCACAGGTAGTATCGATATATGTACCATAAATGACTTAATAAATGCACATATCAGAATTGGTTTAACACGTAAGATATAATGATCAGTAAATCACTAGGGATCTATAACAGAGATCTATAACGGAAACTTAGTGGGGGTAAAGTAAATAGGACAAGTTTCAAGGGGGGTTTTGTAAAAACCAGCCCTATAATTAATTCCGGCCAGCCCTATAATTAATTAAGTTTCCTTATCCTTGCGCCGATTTCCCTTTTAGCTCCCCGACCGACCGACCGACGCTCACGAGCCCTACCTTTTACTTTTCATCTTCGCCTCCTTCATTCTCCGCCGACGCTGCCTTTTCCTTCCGATTCTTCTTATTCGCCGAGCGCACGCGATGGAACTGCCGCTGCAGCGAGCCCTGGTGATCTTTCCTCCTCGCCCTCGGTTCATCGCCGGGCTACGACTCCACGCGATTAAGGTCAATTCAGAGCACACTAGCCTGCTCTTCCCCTACCGCGATCTTGCTCTCTTCTGTGGAGGTGCGACCTAGGGCACGGGCGCCCCCTTCTCCTTAGCGATCTGAGCAGAGGAACACAAGGGGAGGTGGGAGTGTTGGATCTCGCAGATCACAGATTCAGATTGTTCCCTCAGGTAAGGTTTCATTATGGTATCTGATTTTGGGTTTCACGGATTGGTAGTTAAGTGAGTTGATCGTGTTGATTTTTCCTGGTTAGAGGGATGAACTACTATGTGTTGGAATTCTGAGTTGCCATGTGTGAGTTAGTGTTAGAGATCGATTCTTCCTTCCTGTGTTGTGTTATGGTTCGCTGATCATGGGTCGGATGTTGATCTTTGGATCTGTTCATGGAATTGCCTTGAGGTGTTGATGAGTTGCGTCGATCCATTCTGGTTTTAACAGTCCGTGATCGAATTGAAGTTTATGCAGTGAATTGGTTAGTTTATTTTCGATTGAGCAGTAGCTTTGATTGAGTATGGTTGCTGTAGAAATTGGCGTGATCTACAAGTGTTTTCCAATGGGAGTTCATGAGGTTAATCGATAGAGGATCGCTTATTTTGTTGATTCATCCCTGCCGTGAGGTGTGGTTTGGCATGGTTCCATTCATGATGTTGGTATGTGGTTAGATTGACCCATGGGTTTAGGTCTATCTCTAGGTGATCGTGAATGGTTATTGTATCATAGATTTGGTTGATATTTGTGAGCAGAGCAAAGATTCATTTTTGGCTATAGTTTAGGATAGCTAATTATGTTATTTTGATACAGGATATTAATTGACTTTTCTACTTCGTGGCGGATATTTTTCTTGGAAGGAAGTTTCCTACGCGCACGGATTTCGTCGTATTGAGGCGGGTATCTCTGACTCTTCTTTTAGATTTGTCACAGATATATATATATATATATATATATATATATAATATATATATATATATATATATATATACTTGATATACTTGTTTTAGCAATAGCGTAATAGATTGTGGCATGACTCTTATATTTATTTTGTTGATGTTGTTTGTGCCACAACTGACTTGTGATACCTATACCTTTAGGACTTAGGTTATGGTGCATTATCCACGAACCTTGCATATCATGTTGATATAGGTAGACTAGATAGTGGATGCTGTTTGACCAGTGTTATGCATCATCGTGCACTGTGCATCACTGACGATCAGGGGCCCCTTTTGGGTGAGTTAGGTCGACAGTCATACTGACCTACCTATACAGCCACTCATGGGTTAGTGGTTGACGGAGTATGGGTAGTGTGCTCTGTGCTGCTTCGCTCGTGCACTCATGGGTTAGTGGATCGGAGCGTGATAGCAGGAAGATGTCCCTCCTTGAGTTGTCTAGATACCAGGAGATGAGGGGGAGAGGTCTCTCCCCCATTTATATACATGGGGTAGGGGTAACACTCAGACAGAGACGTCCTCTACAGATGACCTTAGGCTGATAGAGATATCGCTAGGATAGGCCATGGAGTAGGGGTGTTATACCGACAGCATTCCGTCTACTCGATCGCTCAGGAGTAGTGATGGCAGAGTATGGACTGTAGTCACAGCCCTACGTCGAGAGTGGCCTCCGCTCAGCATCCTCCCGTACATAGGTGACGATGTCTGACCGACGGCAGGGGTGACCATGTCATTGCACCTTGTGTATTCGTTTATTTTGCCCTTACTTGTGCTTGTTTTTATTTGATGTTGCATATGATTGACCTGCACTTACAGGAGACCCTTATGTCTGGTCTTGGCGACTCTGCGACATTGGTATGTTAGTTCTTATTGTTCTCTTGCAGCTCTTCTTATTACTGTCTGTGCACGTATGATTTCGGTAGTCTATTATACTGTTGCTATATTTGACTATCCTGTATATATATATGATGAGATATTCGCTGAGTTCTATGACTCATACCGTTAGCTCCTTGTTTTTATTACAGGATGATTGACTGGAGCGTGCCCCGACAGCCTGTCCCAGTTCGCGTACTCGTCGAGATGTCTCCGGGATTTTTCGCTTATTTTGTTGATAGTACTTTCTATATTTTCTTCCGCTGTTGCTTTTGTGTTGGATTTAGTCATACTATGCGGCAGTATAGTTGTACTTTTGTGAGACCTTTATGCCTTGTGTTTTGTCGTAAGTCGGACCGGTCCGCAGTCAGGTATGGATTACCCGGTTTTATGTTATGTTCTGTCTTGATTTAAGGCCTGAGGCCCATTTAACTGCGTGGTTGTGATTTATGTGATGTATGTACATGTAATTGTCCGCCGGACAGGGGAGGTGTTGTCCGATTTTCTATTGGATCAGCGGTTCCTGGGGGTCTTGGGGCGTGACAATATTGGAGGAAGAGATTGGAGACATGGTTCCAAATGGATTGGGATCATTAGATCGTATTGGAAGTTCCATTTGAAGCTCCAACGGACAAGAAAGGAAAATGCCTTTGACCTCGGTATTGGACCAAGGAACAAACGGAGGAAGCAGAGGCAGATAAGGAGGTAATTAGAGTTGTATTAAATTTACTACCTTCATATATTGTGTCCAATATAGGAGAATACAAAAATGCATATGAGCTATGGAGAAAGGTGATAGCTCTATATAAGGACAAGGAGAAGAGGAGCCCAAGGAAAAGGGGTCATCGGTCCAAGAAAAGGAAAAGGATCAATCGGAAGATGAATCAAGTTCAACATCCGAAGAGGAGGAAAAAGTGGAACCGTCCACATCCTCAAGTAAGGAAGAAGTAGAAGAAACCTCCACTTCAAGGATTGAGGGGAGGAAAGATCATCCTCAATACCGGAGCAAGAAGAAGCTTCCACCTCCGTCAAAGCAAAGTTAAATGATCATATAATTTACTTTGGGTGCAATAAAAAGGGACACTACAAGAACAAGTGTCCATTGGGTAAGAAAAAGAAGACAAACCCTAAACTTAATTTGAAAACTAACATCAGTTGTAGGGATGGAGCAAAGAAGGATAAAAAGCATATAAGGTGCTTTACATGTGGTGAGCTAGAACACTACCATACCAAATGCTCAAGAAAAGGAGAATTCAAGAAATTAGAACATTTGAGAAAATGATAAAAGAAGGAGAAAGAGAAAAGCTCACATCTAGGGGAGCTATAAGGGTAAGGGAGGTAATCCCTAACTTTAGAGTTAATTCAAAATTTTCCATGCATGTTAGAAATCATGTCAATTATTTACCCATGCATAACTTCGGATTTAAATATTATGATAGGAGTAGGGTTAATATTGTAGATCAAAACTCTAGGAAAATCATGCATCATGATAAATCCAAGACCATTAGACCTAAGGACCAAGGCATTAACCCTAAGAATGGGAGACACACACCTAGGATGGGTAGGTCTAGGAATGTCCAAGGTAGACATGTTGATTCTAGGGTTAAGAACCTAGAATGGGAAAATCAAGCTTTAAGGGCAAAACTTGATAAATTAGAAAAGACCCTAGAAAGGTTCACTATTGAACCTAAGGGTTTAAGTATGGTGTTGGGTGGTCAAAAACCTAACAATGATATATCAAGGTTAGGATATCGGTTTAAGTTCTTCGATGCCAATGAAAAGAAGTATGTTAGGGTAGCATATAACTATGGCAAGGAGGGAAAGTCCAAAAATGGCAAGAGGATTCCATTTACAAGCAAGAAGAAGGTCTTAACTAAGGACAAGGGGTCCAAGGTTAAGAAGGTTAGGGTTGCAGACCAAGCGTCACCAGAGGTACACCGGTGTTGTCTAGCGTTTGTTGAGTCACCTAGGGAGGTGGCTAAGGCTAAGAGCTCAAGGGGGAGCTCTAGGAGCCAAGTTGGGACCCATAATCTTTGGATTCCAGGAGGATTTCTTTTGGAAGTCTAGATGGGTCATGAAGTGTGCCAAGGGAGTTGGAGACGGACTTGAGTCTCAATTCGTGAGTTTGGCACATTAGATTTGTGTATCATGCATGGAAATATGGCATTGGGGTCATATTGTATGAAAATTAGTTTTTGATGTATAAATGACATATAAATCAATGCTAGGGATGCATTGTGGGTTGGTATGGGCAGAGACATCAAGAGGAGGTCAAAACTAGAACTTTAGGTCAAGGTTCGATTGAATCATTTAGCTAGTTTTGGGTTGTGTGTCAATCTTGGGATTGGTGATAGATACATTTTTAAATGTATTTTTCCCAAGTAGGTATGAGTACCACAAACCTCTCCACAAAATTTGAAAATTTTTGGAGATTTGTGGAATTTCTGGTGCATTTCTAAATTTGGGTCAGAAATGTTGAAATTTGATTTTTCAGGGTGCCAGTCGACTGGTCCAAGGGGCAGTCGACTGGTAAAGATTGGAATTGATTTTTCAGCAGTTGAAAGGTGTCCAAATAATGTAAAACAAGTATGTAATCTTATGGGGGGTTAGTACACTGTGTTTATGGTCATTAGAGGTTAAGAGATCCAATGAAAGGGAAATTATTGGAGTCTTTTTGATGTATGACAAAGGGAGAGAAGTGTTGGATTTAAGTGGGAGACCAAACACATCTTTGCAAGAAATCCTATGTAAAGGGGGAGCATTGTTGCTCAGTTGGTGGCGTAAGGGGAACCTTGGAAGAGGATCTTAAAAAGCCTTTGTAAGTCCAATGTAGGGGGAGCCTTGAAGAGCTTTTAAAAAACTCGTTTTGGTAAAAGTCCTAAACTCATTGGGGAGGTTTAGGTGTGGGGATGCCTTGTGATAGGATCCATGTTTGCATTGCATATGCTTTGGCGGTGTAAGTCCAAGGTGAAGCATTGACAACGTAAGTCCAAATGGTTATTAGCTTTGTTATTGCTATTTGTTTTCCCTAACTTAAACGTATTGCCAAACATCAAAAAGGGGGAAATTGTTGGGGCAATCTATGATCCGGAGTGACCATGTGTTTTGATGTTTGGGCAAAAGGTTTAAGTTAAGTTCACCCTTGTGTTTGATATGTGTCTTTGAGTGTGCAGGTCTTGCAGGATACACATGGACTTAGTTGGACTGCTTTGGGTACGGTGAAGGATGGCATGGAGGCAAGCCGTGGGCTTGTGTGCGCATCCGAGGGACCATGAACAAAGCAAGGACGATGAGCCGAGGGAAGCGGACTTCGAGGCGTACGTGAAGGATGACATGAAGGCAAGCCAAGGGCTTGTGTGCGCATCTGAGGGACGAGGGCCAAAGTCGAAGACTTGAAGGCAACAGATCGAGGCTGCTAGAGCAGGAACGATGAGCCGAGGGACGTGGACTTTGAGGCATGCGTGAAGGATGGCATGGAGGCAAACCGAGGGCTTGTGTGCGCATCTGAGGGACGGGAGCCGAAGATGAAGAAGGCACGAATGCAACAGATCAAGGTTGCTGGATGAAGAGTCGACTGAGTCGTGAGGGTTCGAGTACTGAGAGATTGTACTTGGGTAGGGAAACTCTTGGACTAAGTCTTGAGGGTTCGAGTGCTAAGAGAAATGTACTCGGGAAGGGAAACCCTAGGCTTAGAGAGTTGGCAGTCGACTGGTCATGAACCAGTGGACTGGTATATGCCACAGAAAGATCAGTGGACTGGTAATGGACCAGTTGACATTATCAGTCAACTGGTGGTGGCTGGAAATTCTAACGTTAGGTTTGCAACGGTCGAATTTAGGTGGGATCAGTCGACTGGTAATGGACCAGTCGACTGCTAGCGAGTTTCTCATCCTTGAGCACTATTTAAAGGGGCTCGGTTTTGGCTGAGAGTTCTTGATGAAATTGGCTTTGGTCAAAGACCAATTAGTAGTCTTTGTGCTCAGGAGTGTTGTCCGGATTATGGCTGTTGGGGACGAGATGGCTATAGGGGGGGTGAATATAGACAATCGCTTGCCCCTTGAAGACTTATCACGATTTCTGCAACTCAAATATCAGTAGCACAGCGGAAAGAGTGGAAAACAGAGTATGCAGAAAACTGAACGAGAGCGAAACAAACAGAACTAGCAAGATCGCTAACAAGGAGGGTTTACAAGGTTCGGGGATAACTTGCCCCTACTCCTTGGCGTGCCCTTAAGGTGGGCGATCCCTTGATCGTCGGCAGATCAAACCCCGGAAATCCGGATATCAAATCCTCCTTCTCGGTGGAGTAACCTCTCCACAAAATGTCTCAACAAGATGATGTAGAATGAAAAGCACAGAGACAATCAGAGACTTACAGAGCACAAGCAGATAAAGAGAAACGCTTACAAGCACAAACAACACCCCAGCACAACCTCGGCAAGAGCCTTCACTTAGCTCTTCCTTGTTTGCTTGTTGATCGCCTTGCCACGAGTCCTTCTTAGTGCTCAAGTCTCTCGAGCTTCAAAGGATGATCAAAGTTTGCAGAAGCTTTAAGATTCAGAGTGATTGCTAAGGATGGATCAAGTGTTGCTACTGTTGAGAGAGCCCCCTTCTCTTCATCGCCAGCCCACACTTATCCTAGCTGCCATCGCCAACCCACAGACGCTCCACACAGCTCCCAGCTGCTCACCTGCAACAAGCCAGCTACCCCTAACCTCCTCTGGACTCACTGAACTCTCCTCAGTCGAGCCCCAGCCCCAGGTCAACTTCCAGCCGTTGCCAGCAGCGCCCGTTGTAACCTGCGATGGAAAACTGCCAAACCTGCTCAACGGAAAGCACTCTTTGACTTCTCCTTGAGTGTTTGAATCCTTCCCTGTCACCTGAAACTCAATCAGAGCATTAGAGCAGTAAATCAAGCAGCATATCAAATCTCAGGAACATACATCAGCAAATCGGATACGCTCAGACGCTCTGACCACGTCTGACAGTGAAATTTGAATTAAAGTGATCGGTCACCGGACCGATCCAGGGTGTGTGGATCGGTCACCAGACCGATCCACTGCTTCGCTGGGATTCCCAGCTCTTGCAGCTATACACGCCTGATCGGTCACCAGACCGATCAGGGTGAAGCCTGATCGGTCACCAGACCGATCAGAATGGATCCTGATCGGTCACCCAGATCGATCAGGCAAGATGAACAGTTACTTTTTAATCAAATCCAAGATCCCTGATCGGTCCCCGGACCGATCCAAGACTTTGATCAGCAAGGGAACTCACTCACCGTTTGCTCCCTGATCGGTCACCAGACCGATCAGGAGCAAGACAGCAAGGAAGCAGCCTGCTCCCTGATCGGTCACCAGTCCGATCAGGAGCCACACAGTAGATTCCCAATCTCACTGTGCGCTCCCTGATCGGTCACCAGTCCGATCAGACATAGCTGGATCGGTCACCAGACCGATCCACTAAGGAGCAGCGTGCCAATGTCCCTGATCGGTCACCAGACCGATCCAGTGACTCAACCCTAGCCCTCCAAGCTAGGAATTCATCCACCTTAGCCCTCCAAGCTAAGGATTTTTCCATCTAACTCTCCAAGTTGGGAATTTGCACCTAACACTCCAAGTTAGGACTTTTCACCTAGCCCTCCAAGTTAGGACTTTTCACCTAGCCCTCCAAGCTAGGACTTTTCACCCAACTCTTCCAAGTTAGAACATCATCCAACCTAGCCCTCCAAGCTAGGCACCTGACCCTCCAAGCCAGGACTTTTCACCTAATTCTCCAGGATGGGAATTTGCACCTAACCCTCCAAGTTAGGACTTTTCACCTAGCCCTCCAAGCTAGGACTTTTCACCCAACCCTTCCGAATTAGGACTTTTCCAACACCTAGTCCTCCAAGCTAGGACCTGGCTTCACTCACCAGGGTTTCCATCACCTGGCTTCACTCACCAGGACCCGGCTTCACTCACCGGGATTTCCATCACCTGGCTTCACTCACCAGGACCCGGTTTCACTCACCGGGATTTCCATCACCTGGCTTCACTCACCAGGACCCGGTTTCACTCACCGGGATTTCCATCACCTGGCTTCACTCACCAGGGTTTCCATCACCTGGCTTCACTCACCAGGATCCGGCTTCACTCACCGGGATTTTCATCACCTGGCTTCACTCACCAGGACCCGGTTTCACTCACCGAGATTTCCATCACCTGGCTTCACTCACCAGGACCCGACCAGAACTTAATCCACATTTATTCAACCAAACTTAAATCATTGTCAAACACCAAAACAACAACCGGGTCAGACTGCATCAACAATGGCGAGGTTTCTCCACTCACAAGGAGTTACACGAGCTAGCCAGAGGTCTTTCGGGGAGTCATCCACCGACGGATCGGGATCGTCCACCTTACGGACATCCGTGGAGTAGGAGTATCATCTCCAATCCATGTAAAGGTGACGTGTTAGTGTTTGTTTGATTTTGTTATTATTGTTTCCGCTTGCGCATGCTAATTGTGTATGTAGAAAATCGAAAGAAAGCTATTCGCCCCCCCCCCCCTCTAGCTTAACGCCGCGATCCTAACACTGTGTTGTGGTCTCTGAATTGAACCTGGTGGGTTCAAACTCGCGGCAATGATGGATCGATACTGGAGCCACCAGACATATGTGCTGCAATAAGGAACTGCTCTACAATTTTGAAGAAATAGTGGAGAGAAACTGTTCATGGGGAACTCGGCAACCTCGGACATCATGGGCCAAGGGAAAGTGGTGTTGAAGATGACCTCGGGCAAGGACCTCACTCTAACAAATGTGTTGTATGTTCCGAAGATTCGAAAGAATCTAGTGTTCGGATCTTATTAAGCAAGCATGACTTTCGTATTGTGTTTGAGTCAGACAGAGTTGTACTATCGAAAAAGGGAATGTTTGTGGGAAAGGGCTATGTATCTGATGGGTTGTTTAAGTTCAATGTAATGGCCATTAGGCCTAAGATAAATAAAATTGAGAGCTCTTCCACTTATATGCTTGAGTCTTCTTGTTTATGGCATGGTAGATTAGGATATGTGAATTACGATGTGATTCGTAGATTAATAAACATGCAAAGCATATCGACATTTCACCTTGACCTGAAACACAAGTGTGAGACTTGTGTTGAAGCGAAGTTGACAAGGTCATCCTTTCAACACGTTGAAAGAAACAACGAACCACTCGACCTAATTCACACCGACGTATGTGACCTTAAAGGTACACCGACACGTGATGGGAATAAGTACTTCATTACTTTTGTAGATGATAACACAAAATATTGTTATGTGTATCTTCTCGAAAGTAAGGATGAAGCTATAGAGAAATTCATTCTCTATAAGAATGAGGTTGAAAACCAACTTAATAAGAAGATTAAGGTGGTTCGAAGTGACCGAGGTGGTGAATATGTATCACCATTCGCTGAGTTGTGTGCTGAACATGAGATCAGACACGAAACAACAGCTCCTTATACCCCTCAGCAGAATGGGCTTGCTGAGCGAAAGAATCGAACTCTTAAGGAGATGATGAATGCTCTTCTATTGAGCTCTGGACTACCAGACTCCATGTGGGGGGAAGCTGTGTTAACATCTAATTACCTTTTAAATAAGGTCCCTCGAAAGAAAATAGATAAGAGCCCTTATGAGTTATGGAATGGAAGATGATCATCCTACAAATACTTACGAGTGTGTGGGTGTCTTGCCAAAGTTTTGGTGCCTGATCCGAAAAGGGTTAAGATATGACCAAAAATTGTTGATTGCATATTTATTTGATATGCACATAATAGTAGTGCATATCGGTTTTGTGTTTATGAGTCACAATTACTGGATATACACAAGAACTCGATAATAGAATCGAGAAATGCCTCATTCTTCGAGCATGTGTTTCCATATAAGACCTGAGAGGACGCTAGCTCCTCAAAACGGGTGGAGGAAATACTAGAGGAAGAAGAAGAGGATGATGAACCTGTTGAGGCTGCGCCTCGGCGGAGTAAGAGAGCTCGGGTGGAAAAATATTATGGATTAGATTTTATCACTTTCATACTGGAAGGTGAGCCCCAAAGCTACTCAGAAGCTGTGAACTCTTCTGAGGGACCTCACTGGAAAGAGGCAATTGCCTCTGAGATAGAATCTATCTTGCAAAATCACACTTGGGAACTTGTAGACCTTCCTCCGGGGAGTAAACCAGTAGGTTGCAAGTGGATCTTCAAGAAGAAAAAAAAATCAGATGGCACAATTGACAAGTATAAGGCTAGGTTGGTAATTAAAGGTTACCGACAACGAGAATACCTTGATTACTTTGATACGTATTCTCCGGTGTTGAGAATAACTTCCATTAGAGTGTTGTTGGCGATTGCTGCTCTATGGAACCTGGAAATACATCAGATGGATGTAAAGACAGCCTTTCTAAATGGAGATTTAGAAGAGGAGATTTACATAGAGCAACCTGAGGGGTTTTCTGTGCCAGGACAGACTAATCAGGTTTGCAAATTGTGAAGTCTTTATACGGTTTTAAACAAGCTCCAAAGCAGTGGCATGAGAAATTTGATAATGTCATGCGAGAAGGTGGATTCAAACTTAATGAATGTGATAAATGTGTCTACTCGAAAGCTACAGAAGATGACTTTGTCATCTTATGCTTATATGTAGATGATATACTTATCATTGAGAGTAATGATAAGATGATCAAATCCACTAAAGACATGCTGAACTCAAGATTTGACATGAAAGACATTTGCCTAGCTGATATGATTCTAGGAATCAAAATTCTTAGAACAGCTGAAAGACTTGTTCTTAGTCAGTCCCATTATGTGGACAAGATTATTGAGAAATTCACCAATGGTGATATTGCGTTGGCACGAACGCCGATAGATACAAGCCAACATCTATCGAAAAATCGAGGAGAAAGTATCTCTCAGGTAGAGTACGCTCGGGTGATTGGAAGTCTGATGTACTTGATGAATTGTACAAGACCAGACTTAGCCTACGCAGTAAGCAAACTAAGTAGATACACGAGTAATCCCGGTGTTGAGCACTGGAAATGGATAACAAGAGTACTAAGGTACTTGAGATATACTCGTAGAAATGGACTGCACTATATGAGATATCCTGCTGTTATCGATGGATACAGCGATGCGAGTTGGATATCAGACATAAAAGACTCGAAGTCTATGAGTGGTTATGTGTTCACTCTGGGAAGTGTAGTCATTCATGGAAATCTTCTAAGCAAACCATAATAACCAGATCCACGATTGAGTTTGAGTTTGTAGCTCTTGACAAATGTGGTGAAGAGGCTGAATGACTACGGCAATTCATAGAAGATGAACCGAGATGGCCGAAACCCGTGCCGGCAATCTGCATACATTGTGATAGTCAATCTGCAATTGGCCGGGCACAAAGCCATCTGTATAATGGTAAGTCTAGACATATACGTTGAAGACACAATACCATTAGACAACTACTCGCAACTGGTGTTATCACTGTTGACTATATGAAGTCAAAGGATAACTTAGCGGATCCGCTAACCAAAGGGTTAAATCGAGAGTTAGTTGCAAGCTCATCAAGAAGGATGTGTTTGATGCCAATAGAAAATGTTGGTGCAAAGGAAACCCAACCTATGTAGACTGGAGATCCCAAGAACTAGGTTCAAAGGAACAACCTAACTGCACTGACAAAGTTGTTCACTGTAAGGGAACAACCCTGTAAAATAGTGAAGGATGGAGGTTAAGCATACGGTTTTTAATGATTCAATATAGTTATGTGGAAAACTCTTAAGAGATCACCTATGTGAGAAAGAAGTGGGACCGCTTCGAAGAAAATTGGAGGCACGATTCTTAGAACTTCTTGCAAAATCAGGCGTGTTCATGGCCGAGAATGAACACACTCATGAGAACTGAGTTGTATCAGGGAGAGTCCTGGGTGAGATGTGTCAATGCTTACATAAACGACAGCACAGTTCAATGACATCATGTCTACTGTCAGCCAGGAAGCAAACAGATCTTCACAAGGGAAGGTTCAAAGGGTCAAACCTACCTGCCCTATACATGACTCAACTACTGAATGCTATCACATATTATGTTTTCATTCATCTGTGGGATTGTTGGATATATAGTGTGAATGGAAAGAAAGGTGGTGGGACATTAGTCCCACATTGGGACTTTCTAGTGAATGGAAAGTGAGATGAAGAATAAAGATGCTCCATTGTGAATGGGACTTTAGTCCCACATTGGGAGTCTCAAGGCATAAATGTTGGTTTATATTATTTCACAAGCATGATAGTTGTGAACAAATACTAGGGGTGAGGCTCTCTCTCACGCGTGGGTGCGCAGGGGGGGGGGGTGCAAATCCAGGGCCCGGATTTGTATTGAACCAAGTGAACTCCTGTGCGTGCACGACCTGCACGCGTCGAATGTCCGACCGGTCGGGGCAAAATTTGTCCAAGCAGATGAACCAACGTTTTACCAAATTTTTTGCTCAAATATAACTGATGCATTAATTTTGATTAATGCAAAATCAGTAATCCCTAGACGTTTGGATCTAGTCGGTTAATTGGCAGTAACTGGCGTTAATTCGGTCATTGAATACTGCGGGGTCTGAGCCTATATAAAGAGGCTGTGACCGAGAGAAAAAGACACAAAGAGAAGAAATTATCTTCCACCTCCTTCCCGACCTCCATCGATAGCATTCAGGTACTTCTTCAGTTCGCTACGAGCAACGAGTGCTCCGTTGTGTCCGTAGTCCTGCTGTTGTATCCTGAGAAATAGACATCCATCTGAGTCTCGAAGCACCACCGGAGGAAGACAAATTTGTTTCAAGGACACTGCGTTGCGCAGGCTTGAGCAACTTCCTGGTCGGGAGACGTCCAATTACTGCTCGGGACTACTGCTCGGGAAACCCAGTCGGGAGACTTTGTCGGGAGCTTGGGAAACTTAGCTCAGGAGCTTGGGAGACTTGTCCAGCAGCTTGGGAAACTCAACTCGAGAGCTCGGGAGCTTGGGAGATCTGGTCGGGATCTTGGGAGATCTAGTCGGGAGCTCGGGAATTCAGCTCGGGAGACTGCAATTTGCATAAAAGGCATCTCGGGCCACTCAACAGTTAAGTTGAAATTATTATTTATAATTTCAATTTATTGTAAATTCTCCTAAAGGAGTCCATTTCCTCCAACACTCTATTTGCACACAACTTACGACTGCTCCAAGTGGCTGAGTGGATACAACAGGACAAGCTGCACCTACACTAGCTACCCCTACCCCTGAGTAGTTGAGTGGGCAGCGAATATGACTGACGACTTTCTCAACCACAAGAGAGACAATGGTCGACAACATGCAAACAATGCAATGATGGCATGATGCAGATAATCATAACTCAAACATGATCATCATCAACCCAAGAGTATCATAAGCATATCCGAGGGTATGATCTATCAATCGCATATATACATGTATGAAAGAATCCAATAGATGATTGCTAAACATCATGTAATGTCAAATAGAAAACGAAAAGTACACACCATACCTGTGTATACACTATAAAATATAGGCAATCAAAAATGATAACTCCGATTGTACACATCATACTCGTGTATACACTATAAAGTAAGAATTTCAAAATATGAGATTGTATGAATGTAAATCAACCATCTTTAAAATCAAGCTCAGTTAAACATGAGTGAACTCAAGGAAAAACAACCTAATCTATTAAATAAATCCATGCACTAAAATAAATAATCTATAGAGGTCAAGAAGAAATAACCGCCTCCTGATATGTAGCTCATGAGTGGTAAATCTACCAAATGTTCAAACCATAGAAATCCCTAAGAGTGCTGAATTTGATCAGAAGATGGGGCAAATGACGACCTCCTACAGATCGGCTACAACAAGGGGAGTGCCAGTAGGGTAGCAAAACAAGATCAACCCTTGGAACTCCGACGAAACTGCCTCGCTGGAGATCATCCTCAATCTAGAGATTTGAGTATGCTGAGAAGCGGCAACAGTGTTGTGTGAGGGAGACGTAAGGGGGACGAGGACGATGACACAAAAGGGAAGTTTCTCCTTCTTGCTCGAGGCTAGAGAGGGGTCGTCAATAGGGGAGGACAGAGAGGGGTGGTGGTGTAGCGCATGACACATGCGGTGTTGTCGCGACTATCGTCGTGCGCAAGAGCAGCTCAACGCGGGCGCTGATGATGCTCGGAAGACAGAGGGAGAGCGTCGGCAGAGGGAGGGGTGGTTGGCTCGAGCGATGGAGGAGAGGTCGGTGATGGCATCGGGGAAGCTTCGATCTAGTGGAGAAGAAGGGGATCGAGTGAGATGGAGAACAAAACGACAAAATAAAGGTTAGGTCACACTAACCTTGCTTTATATACTTAGGGTTAATTAATCCTTAATTAACCTTAAGTGTAATTAAATCCAACTCTTCCCATAACTCATAATTTGGTTTTGATTTTAATCCCAAGAATTTCTAAAATTTCCCATCAATTCCTATAACTTAAAACCATGATTAACCCTTATTATATTTACTGTCATATCTCGCAAGAGTATACCGGTGGAGCAAGAAGGGCATGCGCTGCACTTCCGATGGACAAGAAGTCCACGAGGAAGCCTGCTTAAGCAAAATGTCAAAGTTAGGTTTGGGTGAGCTCAAATCCTGATGACCAAAGCATCACCCAAGCGAATGAAACAAAGAATGGTCAAGATTGAAATTGACCATTCTCGGATGAATAGTTCTCGAGGCGCCTTAGATCGGACTAGAGGCGCCTCGAATGAATAGTGCTCAAGGCGCCCTTGTCGTCTGAGGCGTCTTTGATGAACAATAGTCTAGGCACCACAAATCACCTTGAAGACGCCTCTAACGCGATAGAGCTGTTGAAGAGTCGTTGCATTGTCGATGAAATTTTATCCATTGAGGGTGCCCTGGATGACATTGGAGGTGCCTCCAGTTTCACGTCAGTAATAGTAACTTTTGCCTAGTAGAATATAAATAGCATTCTAGAGCTAGGAGTTAAGAAACGACACTTGTAGTCATTTTCTATATTTCGTCTTGAGCTTTCATAGTCTATAAAATACTAGTCCGCCTTCTCGAAATAGCTTCTTTAGTGCTTTCAATTGCATTAGATTAACAACCACTTAGGTTGTAACGACACGACCTCTCAACCCATTGGCGGCCAAATCTACATTTGGCGGCCCAACAACCTGGCCCCTCGGCCCCAACAACTTGGCGGCCAAATCAACATTTGGCGGCCCAACTATGTCGTCGACCAACAACCGATGTCGACGACCAACAACCGTGTCGTTACTCACTAGGTCTTCCCACCCCTGGCCAGTGGATTTTTACCTTTCTCAGGATTCGAACTCTAGACCTCCAGGACAAGTACTAGAGTTTATGAATCCTGATACCAATTGAGCTGTAAATCCACTGGCCAAGGGTGGGAAGACCTAGGAGTAACGACACGGTTGTTGGTCGTCGACATCGGTTGTTGGTCGACGACATAGTTGGGCCGCCAAATGTTGATTTGGCCGCCAAGTTGTTGGGCCCGAGGGGCCAGGTTGTTGGGCCGCCAAATGTAGATTTGGCCGCCAATGGGTTGAGAGGTCGTGTCGTTACAATAAAAAGGTGCCTTTTTATTGTAACGACCCGGCCCCTCGGCCCCTTGGGCGGCCAAATCTCTCATTTGGCGGCCCCTCTAGGCGACCCTCGGCCCCTTTGGCGGCCAAATCTCATTTGGCAGCCCCTTTGGCGACCCTTGGTCGTGCCCTTACTCACTAGGACTTCCCACCCCTGGCCAGTGGATTTTTGCCTTCCTCAGGATTCGAACTCTAGACCTCCAGGCTAAGTACTAGAGTTTATGAATCCTGATACCAATTGAGCTGCAGCTCACTTGGTATCAGGATTCATAAACTCTAGTACTTATCCTGGAGGTCTAGAGTTCGAATCCTGAGAAAGGCAAAAATCCACTGGCCAGGGGTGGGAAGTCCTAGTGAGTAACGACACGGTTGTTGGTCGTCGACATCGGTTGTTGGTCGACGACATAGTTGGGCCGCCAAATGTTGATTTGGCCGCTAGGTTGTTGGGCCCGAGGGGCCAGGTTGTTGGGCCGCCAAATGTTGATTTGGCCGTCAATGGGTTGAGGGGCCGTGTCGTTACAATAAAAAGGCGCCTTTTTATATAGCGGCCCCGCCTCTATGGTCCCCGCAGGCAACCCTCTAGGCCGGCGACCCTACGGTCTTCCCACCCCTGGCAGTGGGTTTTTGCCTTCCCCAGGATTCGAACTCTAGACCTCCAGGCTAAGTACTAAAGTTCCTGAATCCTGGTACCAATTGAGCTGTAGCTCAATTGGTACCAGGATTCAGGAACTTTAGTACTTAGCCTGGAGGTCTAGAGTTCGAATCCTGGGGAAGGCAAAAACCCACTGCCAGGGGTGGGAAGACCGTAGGGTCGCCGGCCTAGAGGGTTGCCTGCGGGGACCATAGAGGCGGGGCCGCTATATAAATTCTCGTGTCTCGTACTTTATTCTTTTATATATTTTATTATTAATTAAAGTGTATCCTTACTAAAAGTAAGTTAGTAAGAGAAATAACTAATTTGATTTGCAGGTTGTTTGTTCACCTTCAAGCCAGACCACCCAATCCAGCAATAGTGTCATTATAGATTAGTTAAGGTGATATTTTAAAATAACCTTATAGATTATCATTATTGACATTTATAATTGTCAATATAAATTAGTTTAGGTGATATTTAGATTTGTCTATAATAATATGACATATAAATATCCTTGAAACATGATTCTTTCATGATATTTTCGAATGTCATTATATCCCTAAAATTAAGATACTTTTGACCTAAGCATTAATATTTTATAATGAAATTATAAAAATGTCGCCAGAGGATATAAGATGATATCACTTTATAGGTTATTTTTTGTGATATCATTACAATTTTCATGCCACTTGATAAGGTTGAATAGCTCGTGGTAGGCATATGGGATGAAGAAGTTTTATGGTCATAGGCAATGAGTCGTAGGGACCCCATTTTTCAGAACCCTCGAGATACTCTCGGGAAGGGGAGCTTCTAGGGTTCCCCTCGAGAGACAAGTCCTGGGGAGTCAACCAGAAGATCCCTCCCGGGATCACCCCGGGAGGTGGGGGCCCGAGACCATCGCAGGAGCTATAACACCCGCGATCACCCGGGACAGAAGACCCCGAGACCACCTCGGGGAAGCGGAGCCCAAGTTACCTTCGACATCAAATAACGACTTTCCCCCTCCCTCGCAGATCTATGGGTAAGCATCCCCGCTGGCACGGAATTACCACGACCCTTAAATGTCGCAACGGGTCGAAATATAATGACAACTTATACCGGTTCAAAGATTATCCAGTAACTGCCAAAAGGGGAGGAGGACGTGGCATAAATGGCAAAGACGTGGCACCGGTCAAAAGGGGCACCCAATCTACCGCCGTAGGTATAAAAGGTAGTCCAACCCCTCTGGTGGGGGGGTTAAGCATTCTTCNAATTTTGCAATCAACAACGCCCAATCGACAACGTTTTTTAAAAAAAACGTTGTCTTTTTTTGTTTTACAACGTTTTTAGTGAAAAGCGTTGTCTATGTGTTTTACTTTTTAATAACGACAACGTTTTATAATGATGCGATGTGCTTAGTGTTGTGGTTTCGGATGAAAGACAACGCTGTTACAAAAGCGTTTTTTAAAAGCGTTGTCGTATTTCCCGCTAAAATAAAAAACACATCCCCTCCCTCCACCTCGCTCATTGCCAACCCTCGGCGGCTCGCGAAAAATCTCTCCGCGCTTCTTTTCTCCGCGAAATATCTCCCTCCACCTCCCTCATTGCCACCTCCCTCGTCCTCTCCTCTCCACGGAATGTTAAGGGTTTTTGTTTTCTAAACCTATCCACCTCTTTGCGCTAAAACATTCCCGCACGAAATCGCCGAAATCGCTAAACACATCCTCGCTCCATCTTCGCACGAAATCGCCGCACATCCTCGCTCCATCTTCGCATGAAATCGCCGCACATCGCCGCTTCATCTTCTCCGCACAAGCATTTCCTCTCCGCACACAGTTCGCACAAGGGTTTCCTCGCCCCACAAGAAGTTGGCACAAGGGTTTCCTCGCCTCTCCATTTTCGTGCCTCACAAAGGTTTCCTCGCTGCAAAGCCCTCACGGTCAGACCTAATTAAAACCCTAGGCATTTTCCAGTTTAGGGTTTCCGAAATCCTTAAGGTTTCTGAAATCCTTAAGCCTCTAGCAGTGGATCAACTGACAGGCGCCCAGCCCCTCTCCGCTGCAACCTCGTCGGAGTTCCTTAATAGGCTCACGGTATGATTGTTTTTGATCGGGGTACTAGTTTGTGACTATTTTGTTAGAAGATTTTTTTTTTTGAAGTAGATTTGTCGCGATCTGCCATCTATTTAAGTTTCTTCATGGATTGCATAGGAAATATGGTGACATTGTTCGCCTTTGATTTGTCACTTGCCGTTCCGTGATTTTTGGGGATAAAACCAAAGACGAACTTCTGAATTTTCTTGAATTTATTTCCCAGTGTGCAATTAAACTTTACCGATATTTAGAGATGCTATGCAGGTATTTTGCATATAGGAATTGACAAAATTAGGGTTGAAGGAGTAAGCAAAGTAGCGGATGAAGTGAAATTAATAGCCTAGGGTCTCCAATGAAGGTCTCAGAAAGACTTCCTATGAACTGACATGCTTATGAAGTCTAACCTAAGTTTTATATACCCAGTGATTCTCTGAACTGAACGGCAAAATGTTATCATCCCTTGTTTCTTCTGCATATCAATCATTGGCCCATACTATATCAACTTGTTTTAGTCTCACAGAAGGATTTAACTTACTGCATTGATTCATAGTTTCAGGTTATCTTCTATAATTAACTCGCACTCAAGATTTTGGTAATATGGTGTTAAAAGTTTATTTATTATGTTGGTCATGATATTTTGCTATAAAACAAAAAGGGCTACTAAGGTTCACAAGTGAATCCTAGTAGGAAGTCTTCATTTGTGGTGGAGTTGTCAAATGGTCTGACATCACGAGCTAGATTTTGAAGGTTGACAGGGATACAAACCTTAAACGATGAGTACCATGCCATGTTGATGTGGGGATGATGAAATGGATAATGATCAGTCACTCTTTTCTTCAACTGGTTTGATATCCCTGAATATTTAGCTATTATGCAGAACACTGTATAATAGGCCAAAATTTTCTGAATTCAATGTTAGATATTGAAGCATAGCTTCTATTAAAAGACCTTTTAGTTGATATATTAAGAATTATCATCCTCTACTATCATCTTCTACGTGGAGATGGAATCAACCTAGTAATACATAAGGGACTATTATACCGTCGAATCCATATTTAAAGCAACTAAGCATACATTGAGCCTCAATAAAATCTCTATCTTGTATATATATATTTTTTGAAGATAATCCCAAGATCTGCATTTTAAAGAAAGAATAATCTGTATTATTAGTCTGAATGAGATAGTAAAAGTAACATGGCCTATTATACAGTGTTCTACCTGCTTTTCTCTTGAGGAAATAAGCTAACACAATATCCAATTGCGTATTACTACATTATTTACTTCCTATGTTTTGCTAATCATACAGCTACATACAATTTTGATTAATTGTTTGAATATTTTGTTACTATTTCACACTATTGTTTGTGTTAATATTTTAGATTTATTAATTACAGTTCCTTTTTAGGTATTAGCTCATCGTTGATTTATTAGTTAAAACAAGAATGGACAAAGAATGGATGTCAAAGGATAGACTATCCCGTGAATATGAGAATGGAGTTGAGGCTTTCTTGATATTTGCATTGGAAAACAGTAATGATCCGAATATGGGAATATCTTGCCCATGTGCAAAATGTGGTAATCTAAAGAAGAAAAATATACAAACTATAAGGGCACATCTGTATTGTAACGGTATAGATATGACATATCATACATGGATATGGCACGGCGAAAGATCTACGATAGGGATTTCACAAAATGAAATTGATCCAGTAGGGCCTAGAGAATATGTTCGTGATGAACCAATAAATATGGTTCATGATACATATGATAGTTATGCTGAGAATCCAACCCAATTCAATAAGTTACTTGAAGACGCCGAGAAACCTTTATATCCTGGATGTACTAAATTTACAAGGTTATCTGCAATTGTGAAATTATTCAACTTGAAGGCCAAATATAGTTGGAGTGATAAAAGTTTCACTGATCTACTCAGTTTGTTAGGAGAAATACTTCCAGATGACAATGAATTGCCTTTATCTTTGTATGATGCAAAGAAAAGCTTATCTGCATTAGGGATGGATTATGTAAAAATTCATGCTTGCCCTAATGATTGTATCTTATACCGGAAGGAGTATGAGAATTTAACCAATTGCCCTACTTGCGGGATGTCGAGGTGGAAGTTGGGCCAAAAAAGTACGATAAAGGAAGGAGTTCCTGCAAAGGTTTTGTGGTACTTCCCTCCTATTCCAAGATTTCAAAGAATGTTTCGGAATAAAGATATATCTAAGCAGTTGACTTGGCATGCGGAAGACAGACTTTGTGATGGATATTTGCGCCATCCAGCTGATACACCTTCTTGGAAAACAGTTGATTGCAAGTGGCCAGATTTTGGTATTGAGTCAAGAAATCTCAGATTAGCTATATCAGCTGATGGGATGAATCCCCATGGTTTAATGAGTTCTGCATATAGTTGTTGGCCAGTTTTAATGATTACTTACAATCTTCCTCCATGGTTGTGTATGAAGAGGAAATTTATGATGCTCACATTGTTAATTTCTGGTCCCAAACAGCCGGGAAATGATATTGATGTTTACTTAGCACCTCTAATTGATGACTTAAAAATCTTATGGGATATAGGTGTCGAAGCATATGATGCATATCAGCAAGAAACATTCCTGCTTAGGGCTATCTTGTTATGGACAATCAATGATTTTCCTGCATATGGGAACATGTCTGGATGTATTGTTAAAGGATATCATGCATGTCCGATTTGTGGTGAAGAAACCTATTCAACAAGGTTGAAGCATAGTAGGAAAATGTCTTATACAGGTCATAGAAGGTTTCTACCAGCAACTCATCCTTATCGAAGGCAACGGAAGGCATTTAATGGGAAGCAAGAGTTGAACCCGGCACCTAAACCATTAAGTGGCGATGAGGTTTTTGAAAGAGTTGAAAGAATTAATTGTCATTGGGGAAAAATGAGTAGAAAGTCTCAATCGAATGATGATGTAAAATCATGTTGGAAAAAAAATCAATATTCTTTGAACTTGAGTATTGGAAACATCTACACATTCGACATGTTCTTGATGTGATGCACATTGAAAAGAATGTATGTGAAAGTCTTATCGGAACGTTACTTGATATTCCAGGAAAAACAAAGGATGGAGTAGCAGCGAGATTAGACCTTTTGGAAATGAATGTAAGGACAGATTTGGCACCAAGGATGGGGGAGAAGAAAACATTTTTGCCAGCAGCATGCTATACACTTAGTAAGGATGAGAAAAGAAAAATTTTGAATTCGTTGTATGGAATACAACTTCCATCATGTTACTCATCCAATGTTAAAAACCTGGTGTCGTTGAAGGACTTGAAACTTGTTGGCCTTAAGTCACACGACTACCACGCTTTAATTCAACAATTGCTTCCAGTGGTGATACGTGGAGTTTTGCCCAAACATGTCAGAGTCACTATCACTCGCTTATGTTTCTTCTTCAATATGTTATGTAATAAAGTGATAGATGTCTCAAGATTGGATGATATGCAAAAAGAGATTGTGACAATATTGTGTTTACTTGAAAAGTATTTTCCCCCTTCATTTTTTGATATAATGATTCATTTAACTGTTCATCTAGTGCGGGAGGTGAAACTATGTGGACCAGTTTGGTATAGGTATATGTATCCATTTGAAAGATACATGAAGATTTTGAAGGGTTATGTGCGAAATCGCAATCGACCTGAAGGGTGTATGGCTGAATGTTATATTGCTGAAGAGGCTGTTGAATTTTGCTCATACTATCTGTCTAGTGTGCACACAATTGGGATCCCATCAAGTCATCGACAAATAGAACTTACTCAGCCTTTATCAGGTGCAGTAGTCTGCTCCACTACTCACGATGAGTTGACGCAAGCACATCGTTACGTATTGGCAAATGATGATGAGATTGATATCTATATCGAGTAAGAAATCTAACTTATTAATATTTTAATGTGGTTTGCTTACGTTCTATTGGTTTTTTAATACCAAATAATTTGATTAGGGAACATATGGCGTATTTGAATGAAAATTTTCCTCGTAAGGCTAAGTCCAAGAAGTGGTTACAAGATGAGCATAATCGAACGTTTATTACTTGGTTGCGTGATCGTGTAAGTTACTTTAGTATTACATATTGGTATACAATCATTATCATATTTATGCATAACTCAAAGTTTTTTACATTAAAAATATAGGTTATTGATGTAGTTGACCATTCGACTCATCAAGTTTCAGAAAGATTGAAGTGGTTAGCTCGCGGACCCAACAAGCAAGTCCTAAAGTACTCTAGCTATTTGATTGATGGGGTTACTTATGCTACACAAGAGCGGGATGCTATACGAGTTGTTCAAAACTCCGGAGTCAGCTTAGTTGCAAAGACAATGCAAGTTGCAAGTGCAAAAGATAAAAAACCTATTGTGTCAGATATGGTTTTTTATGGAGTTATAGAAGAAATATGGGTAGTTGATTACCATAAATTTCAAATTCCAATGTTTAAATGTAATTGGGTGGAGCATAATAACGGTATTAAAGTAGATGATCTTGGTTTCACATTGGTAAACCTCAATAGACTTGGATTCAAATCTGATGCTTTTATCCTGGCTAGCCAAGCAAAGCAAGTATTTTATATTGAAGATCCTGAAGATCCTTTATGGAGTGTTGTACTTGCAACACCAAACAGAGAGTACTTTGAATACCTACAAGGCGAAGAGTTAGAGGACACTGCTATCCACTATCAATGTTTTAGTAGGGGGTTAGCATCAATGGATATTGACGGAGAAGATGATAATGAACCGCCATGTATTCGTGAAGACTGTGATGGAAGTTGGATTGACAATATTTAATTACACAATTTCTACTTTTGAATATAAGTTTGTAAACATTTAACCTGTGGGGATAATTATGTGGACAATATAAGTTTCTGCTATTATCTTTCAATTTTTATCATACTGCTGTGAGTTTGTTGCTGTAAATTAATCTTGTTGCTGTAAATTTATCATATTGCTGTGCTTTTATCGTTTAATTTATCATGTTGCTGTGAGTTTATGCATGTCGCTAACTACAACTTATGTTGCTCAGTATAAGTTGTTACAGATCAATGGCATCTACTAAAGCAAGTTGTGAAGGTGGTCAGTCAGTTCGGAAGAGTAAAAGAATAAGCCAAATTGCTAAGTTGGAGAATAAGGGCAAAGAAGTCAGAATAGATGACATTGAACAGAGTTGCGAGGTTGATAGAGTGGCGGATTCCAAAGAAACCACCACCTCAAGAACTTCTAGAGGTCGGACACAGTTAGATAAGCTTTCGAAGCAAAGAATGCAAGGTATTCGAAAGGATGTGTCATTCAATCAATTAGGACAACCGATAGGACCAGCTGCTGTAGCGATGCAAAGTTACATTGGTGTGCTGGCTCGGCAAAAAATTAATATTAAATACAAGACATGGAAGCATGTCCCAGCTGCTAGTAAAGAATTAATATGGGAATCAGTGAATGTAAGTTAGCAATTTTTAACAATTATAATCTTTACCTTCTAATTATATATATTTAATGTCGTCTGTGTTAATCTTATTAATGTTTTCCACTTATGTGATGTACAGTTGATGTATAATGTGGATTCAAGGTGGAAAAAGGGATGTTTGAGATCTGCAAACAGTAAGTGGAGGCAATACAAAACCCATCTCACCCAAAAATTCATTATGAGCAGGCGTGACAAACCTGAGGAGCTGAATGAGCCACCTGTTGGCTTTGAAATTACAAGAGAAGATTGGCGTGCGTTTGTCATTAGTCGGATTTCAGAAGAATTCATTGTAAGTTTCTTAATATATTTTCTTTTGAAACTGTTCGACCAAAAGTCACTATGTATTATTCAAATTTGATATATCCCATGCTTGAAATAACTAGAAACTCAGTGATGATAATAAAGAGCGAAGGAAAAAGAATAGATATCCTCATCGACTCTCACGCAAAGGATATGCACGCTTTGCTGAAGAAATTGTAAGTATTTGTAAACTATATTTCCTTTAAGAACCATTCCAAATGATTCACATAAAATTATTTCACATTTGTCATTTGATTTTTCTTTGTTGTAGGCGAATGAATTATGTGATGATAAAGACATCAACAGAGCTATTATGTGGAAGAAAGGACGCGCCAACAAAGGAGGAGAGTTTCAAGGAGAAGATTTGGTGAACACAGTCCACAAGATTGTAAGCAAATTAACAATACATAAAACCTGTAAATTTAATAAAATGATACCTTGTATAATAATAATTTCTTTTAATGTTGCATAACAGGATGAATATATACAACAAAAGAGGGAGGGTAAGCTGCAAATTGAAGGACCAAAACAGGATATTCTGACCAAGGCACTTGATACTCAAGAAATTGCTGGCCGCGTGCGGGGTATAGGAGGTCATATCAACCCAACAATCTATTTCAATGTTCCTAGAACAAGGAAGAAATTTGATGTTACCCTAGAACTAATCGCTGAGCATAAAAGGGAGATGCAGGAGGCGAAGATGCAAATTTCACAACAAGATGTACGCATCCAAAAACTTGAAGCTATGATGCATAAAAGGGGTGCATGGGAAAATTCAATTGATGACAAAGGTAGTTGCTCGGTGAAGTTTCATCAGATGAATATTGACGAAGATGGTGTACAGATTATCCGTAAAGATGATGTGTTACAGGTATAATAAAAGCAAAGTTATAGTTATATTCATTTTTAGTATAGCGTTATAAACTGAAAATAATCGAAATGCCTTTTTATATTTTAGGGTCAATCAGTTGCGCTGACATTGGAATCTGCCACAAATATTGCTGCATATGGTACAATTGTTGGTTTCAATGGACAGGATAAAATGCTTCATGGTGTTCCATTTCCCATTAATTGCATTCGAGTCTCCATTGATCAAGCAGTGGACAAATCAGCTCGTTTGCCATATCCAATTCCAAGTGAATGTGAAGTCATTGGTGATGCCATAGGATCTGTTGTGGCTTGGCCTGAACAGCAGATTGTGAAGCAAGAGAAGGTATATGAGTTATTATAGTTCAAGTTAAATTGTGACTGTATTATTATTCAACCTAGCTATCTAACTTGTTTACATTTGATATTATTAGAAGCCTGGAAGGAAGAAGTTTGAACAACCACAAAAGAAACCTAGTTTGTCAACAAGTGTCCCAAGATCATTACATATGTTATATTGTTACAGTAAGCATGCTCTAGATGGAGGAAGGTGTATAACACTGCGTTTAGATAATGAAGTTTTTGATGAAGATTGTGAACTTTTTCTGGACCTTGAGGATATAAATTCTTTGTATCATTTGGAGCCAATTTCAGTAAATTTGATCGTTGCCTACATATGGTAAGTGAAATTATTTAAGCAAGTTCAGAAACATTTTCTTCACAGATGATGTTTTATATTCATTAATGAAACATTATGAGTGATCCTTATGTTTGCTTTACATTATTGTTTCGTATCTTAATTTTATTTTCTTTGCATTGATAGGTGTCTGTATAAAAAGAAGCTGAAAGATAACACTACAAAGAAATTCAGATTTATGAATCCCCACAAAATCCCATTTCTAGCAAAAATGGCACAAGACAAAACAGCTAAGCTTGAAATGCTGAACCAAAGGGCAACTCTTTTAGCTGATAGGCTAACCGGTGCATCATCAGATGAAATTGTTTTGGTGCCATGTAATGTCGGGTAAGTGCAAAATAAAACTTCACTTTAAAATGCTTCCATTCGCTAATTTATTAAATTTTATGATCTAACCATATGTCTTTGCCTAGTTTCCATTGGATTCTCAGTGTAATTGAACCTTACAAGGATACTATTTATGTGTTGGATTCCCTTAGTTCCCGCATTCGAGATGATGATTGTAAATATGTAATGGAAATGTGAGTTCAGATTTCTGTCAGTAAATTTATATTTTAATATAAATTTTATATAACAAATATTCATAACGTATGAAGGGCATTACGCTTGTTTAATTCTACCAAGGGAAGGAAAGGGAGAAAAAATGCTAAGTGGGAAGTAGTTAAGGTATGTATACTTTTGTTTAACATATATTGGAATGTGTATAATTTTCGTTAACTATTTGACAATGATTACCATATATAGGCTCCTCAACAACCGGATGCGAAACAATGCGGTTTTTTTGTGATGAGATACATGAAACAAATTATTGAAGAAGTTGAGACTATCGAGAGAGATTCACTGAGATCAATAGTAACTATATTAAGCTTATCTCAAATTCTTTGACATTAACTATTTAGAATTGCAAAGTGATCAGTGTTGATTGTTTTTCCCATTAACCACTCGCCAATTTAATTTGTCTGTGTTCACAGTTCACAAAAACAGGTTACTCTCGTGATCAAATTGATGAGGTTCGGGCCGAGTTGACGGAGTGCATTCAAGATCATATTTCTGAATAGGTTTGGAATCATACAAGATCATTATTCTATTTAGATTTAAGTTCATGGAATGATGTTTTTTTTAAAAGTAGCTTACATTATATTGTATTTTCTATAATTTCTAATTTCATTTTTTTAGGCAGTGTTAAAGGATAGTTATGAGATCGAGCTTCAGAAGTTGGCCCCAATCGCGGATTGATTATGAAACTTGTGAATTGAAAAACTCGTGAAACTCTTAAGTGATTGATGATGTGTTGTAAAACTTGTGAGTTTGGAAAACTTGTCACATGCAGTGAAAGG
Source organism: Boesenbergia rotunda (assembly GCA_024364735.1). Classification (NCBI taxonomy): domain Eukaryota; kingdom Viridiplantae; phylum Streptophyta; class Magnoliopsida; order Zingiberales; family Zingiberaceae; genus Boesenbergia; species Boesenbergia rotunda. The sequence continues at coordinate 122,582 of JAGFNQ010004744.1, read as the reverse complement.
ATGTTTGCTTGCATTAATATGCAAGTACAAGATATCTGTATAATAGTTATCAGTGTAAATTTTCTAGCTTTTGTAATCTTCTGTCAGTGTAATATATAGGAGGAAGATGTTGACCTGTTAGTTGAGCATGTAGATGCTACAAACTGCAAACGAGCATGTCTCTACCTCACAAGTCCATCTAGGTATGCTTTATATTCTTTTGTAGTTGTAACATATGGAGGTATGTGAAGCAGTCTTTCTTGATAACACCCAAGTATGCTCACCCCAGTCATAATGTTTTATTCTAATTTTTTATTATTTTTCCTAATAATATTCTCTGTTGCCAGTATGTGAAGCTGAGCTACATGTGGAGGTATACACTGTTTTATACATGTGGATGTAACCTGCTTGATATAATCTAACTTTCTTCGTTCTTATGGATTGAAGATAGAAAGTCGACTGATTTTTTCTATTCGATGAAGGCGTTTTGAGCGCGGATGTATTTGCCAGATACTGCCGGCTCCGGGGGTACAACACTATATACATGTGTGGAACAGATGAGTACGGGACGGCTACGGAGACCAAAGCTATGGAGGAGAAATGCTCTCCGAAGGAGATATGTGACAAGTGAGTTAAATGTGATGTATTTATTGACTTTGAGATCATGAAGTTAAGTTTTAGATCATCTTATCTTTTATCTATGCTAATTTGCATTTGTGCGCATGGTCCTGCTCTGTTCCTGCTTTCCTCTGATAAAGTATCGCCATTATAATGCCTTCTTTTTATTGGGTAATTGGATTCTTAAATATCTGTTAGTTATAAACAAAACGATCGTCTAAATTCTAAAGACAACAGTAAGTGTCAGTTCAACTCCAGGATATTCTGATTTTGGATACACTGCACATGGAGTTGATTTATGCAATCTCATAATAATTATGCCATGTGTGGAAAAAGAAAATTTCAAGCGAGAGCACTTGATAGATCATTATATGTTTCAGGATAGGTTATACTCACGTTAAGATTTCTCCTTTGAAGAGTTAGGCGTGGCTGTGTGCACTGAACTTTGCCACCACAAACTGGCTGCAATTTGTTCATTATCATTTCAGGAAGAATCATTTGAAGTTAAATAATTATTATACATGCCACATTTTTCATTTAAGAACTTATTTAACTGATAGGTAAAATTAAATAGCTTCTTGATCAGCATCACTTTATGACATAATTAAAGATGAGTATTAGTTCAAATGCTAGATAAATAAAAAGTTAAATGACTCTTAAAGCTTGACTTGTTTACAGATTTAATGTATCCAATTACTATTTGTGTTGAGACTGTATAGCATTACACTAAGCATCTGATTGTCTGATACACATATATGGTTAAATGTATTTGCGTAAATGCCTATAACCTTAACATCTTGTTCTATTGTGTTCAAGTCTTTCTTGTTCTTCATTTTGTGCCTGTCCATTGCTTCTTACTGTAAATAAATTTCCATTGCCCACTACAAAGATTTTGTCTTTGTTTCATAATGATAAGCAATGTGAATGAAAAGAGGTTTAGTAGCTAAGTCCTAAACTAGCACTTCCTGACTTCTATTTTTTCTGCGCTTTCTAGGTATCATGCAATTCATAGGGAAGTATATAAGTGGTTTGATATAAGCTTTGATGAGTTTGGACGTACATCCACTCAGCAGACTGAAGTGTGCCAAGCAGTTTTCCAGAAACTTATGGACAATAACTGGCTCTCAGAAAACATAATGCAACAGGTATGTTTATGAATTGCAATTAAGGTACTTGAATTGCAAGTTATTCCTTCATGTGGTTGTTTCTTTTTTTTTAAATAAAATACATCACATTTTGAGAGCATACAGTTATATTGTGACACATGCCAACGCTTCTTGGCGGATCGTCTTGTTGAGGGTACATGCCCCACATTGAACTGCAACTACGAATCAGCACGAGGTGATCAATGTGAAAATTGTGGGAAACTATTGAATCCAACTGAACTGAGAGATCCAAAATGGAAGCAGTCTTATTTGTGTGTATATAATCTCTTATCCCAATTTATTATTTTTATGCAGTGTTAAAGCAGATCGAGTTAACAAGCAGCCCCAAAGAACAACTTGTGAATGATGAAGTTTTATAGAACTTGTGAATTGAGATATTTTTTATATTTAATATGGAATACAAACACTTTTGTAAATAATGCACTGTATTATAAGTGAATTTTGTAAACTATTATCAGTGTAAATTGTGAATATTATCAATTGTGAATAAAAATGCTTGTAAATTGTGAATATTGTAAATTGTGAATATTATCAATTGTGAATAAAAATGTTTATAAATTGTGAATATTATAAATTGTGAAAAACACTGCCTATTAAAAAGACAACGTTTTTTAAGTAACAATACACAACACGATTTTTGCGTTGTCTTTGTGCCAAACCACAACGCTTTTTCCGCGTTGTCTTTGATACCCGACTTTTAACAACAGCGTCAATAACAACGCTTTTTAAAAACCAATAGACAACGCGAAAAAAGTGTTGTCTTTGCTCCAAACCACAACGCGGAAAAAGCGTTGTCGTAGATATACTTTCTACAACGGCTTCATCAACATCGCTTTTTAAGCATTAACGACAACGCGGAAAAAGCGTTGTTGTTTAACTTTTTTCTTGTAGTGCATCATGTCCTTAGTGTGTGACCCAATAGGTTCTCGTGACGTTGGTAATGCGCCTAAACGCTTTAGACACATAAGCAATGAGCGGCATCTAGCAATGCATCATTGCTACCCAAGTAACAAGAAAAGTCGAGATCCGACTAAACCTCCATGACTATGATAACGTATGACCTTGTCCTTCTATCCTTGATATCTAGATTGACCAATGAGGCATAGACCGGGTCATTCTCGATCAATCTTTGTGTTTCTTGATCCCCGAGTAGACTCAGTCAAACAAATGAGCTCAATATCTCATATTGACTCATTTGAGCATGGCCATGGGTTTTAGTAGTCCTACTCGATCAAGGGGCCCACAGATATCACTCCCGTCATATGGGAGGGATAGATCTCATCTACATCACTCACATCCCTCCGCATAATTCATTACATACCAAGTGATCGCCTTTATAGTCCACCCTGTTACGGGTGACGTTTGACGATACCAAAGTACATAACTCCTTATGTAGGGAACCGTGGTGACTTCAGGTCTAAAGACTATTCATACAAATAGTCACATGTGAAAGTTTATGACACTCATATGACAATCTATGAAAATTTCTCATAGCGGGTCAATTCAATACACATTCTCTAATGTATACTCATGTGTCAACTTGATATCACATATCCATGACTTGTGAGCTCAAGGCATCAATTGACCTACATGCTAGTCTCCATGCATTAATATTGTCCTTGAATATTAATGCTTGACTAGGAATAGTTTAGTGTAGTGTTCTCTACATCATCTCACTATCGATTCAACTAATCGATATGATGTAGATAAGAACCTACTACTCAAGGACATTATTATACTTAGTTATTTGGCACAAATAATAAAGTAAGTATAATAACCAAACATGCCTTTATTAATGATAGAATATGATACAAAAGTCCCTAGTCAATCATCACATAATTGGCTCTAGGGCTCCTACTAACACATGTACCCCGATAATAAACACAAAAACCGACGATCCGCTCGTTGTCTTTTCCGCGACTAATTGGTTAAGCGAGTTATAAGGCTTGAACATCAAGTTTGGCCAAGTTGTAACTCGAATCAATTAGTACAATGACGAAACGTCGTTTGGGAGATAGGTCTTCATTCGGATTAAATTTTTAATCCGTAGATATGGAGAGGTCTCTCATGGACGACCCGGTGTTCACTTAGGAAACCCGGCAAGCTATCCAACACGAACATGTTCTGTTCGTCGCATGAACTCGGTCTCGGAGAAGAACCACCTTAGATGTGCTAGCAAGTTAAGATGGTTCAGTCACAAAACAAGCAAAAAACACCAACAAGTGGTTTCAGCCAAGAGAAGGGAAGAGGAGGAAGAAGAAGATGAAAATATTTCTACATCATAATAAAAATGATGCCTTTATATTCATCTAATGAATACAAAAGGTTTTTGCCTCTTGGTATTCCTTTTGATGCAATGCTCATTAATCTTGGATGAATACATGATTAATGCTCCATGAAATATAATCATTTCAAAAATGAGGTCATTTTGTATTTATCGAATGAATACAAAGGGTTTTCTTCTCTTGATCTCCCTCTTTAATAATGCTTCATTAAACCTTTTTAATGAACAGTAACCTCTTTTAGTTTGTTAAATCTAAACTAAATGAGTCTAACTCGGATTAGACTCAACCCCATAGTCCAATTAGATTCATTTGTGTCTAATTCAATTAATCCAATTTCAAATTAGACTTTATCACATTTTAGTCAAACTAAAATAAAAGTATCTCCAAAACTACAAATTCTTTGTGTATGACCAATAGACTCTCATAATGTTGGCAATGTATCTAGACCACTTTAGATATATAAGCAATGAGTGACATCTAGTAATGCTTCATTGCTACCAAAATGATGAGAATGTCGAGATCTAACTAAATAATTCCGTGTATATTATCTTGTATGACTGCCATTCTATCATTGATATCAAGATTGATTAATGAGGTATAGACCATGTCATCCTCTTATCAATTTTTTTATTTCTTGATCTCCAAGTAGGCTCACTCAACAAATGAGCTCAATATGTCATATTGACTTATTTAAGCATGATCATGCATTTCAGTAGTCCTACTTAATCCAGGGGCCTGCAGATATCACTACTGTCATATGGAAGAAATAGATCCCATCTACATCACTCACATTTCTCCACATAATTTGTTGCATACCCAGTGATCGACTTTATAGTTCACCCTATTATGGGTAATATTTGTCGATACCAAAGTATACAACTCCTTATATAGAGAACCACAGTGACTTCAGGTCTAAGAAATATTTATACCAATAGTCATTATGAGAATGTTTATGATACTCATATAACCATCCATGAAATTTTCTCATGGCGAGTCAATTCAGTATATATTCTTTAATATGTATGTGTTAATTTGATATCTTATATCCATGACTTATCAGATTAAGTTATCAATTGACCTACATGCTAGTCTCAGCGAATTAATATTGTTATTGCATATTAATATTTGACTAAGAATAGTTAAGAGTAGTGTTCTATATATATTTATATCCTCCCACTATCAACCAATTGATATGATGTAAATTAGAACCTACTATCCTAGGACATTATTATACTTATTCATCTCGCACAGATATGAAGTAAATATAATAACCATAAACTTTGCCTGTTATTAATGAAATATGATATAAAAGTTCCCTAGTCAATCATCTAATAATTGGATTCTGGGTTAATACTAATAGATCTTGTCCTCTTAGTTCTCCCAAAATGAAAGAACTTCCTCCCCTTGGAAAGGGGAAGAACTCTCCTTTTATAGTCGATACCCACGGCCAAGAGGCACGGTCGTGCCTCATATTTTAGCATGAGGGTACACAGCTGTGCCAAGTTGGTGCGGCCTACCCCTCAGTTCTCTTAGCTAACAAACTTAAGAGGAGGCACGACTATGCTAATTTGGCATGCTCCCCTCCATTGTGCTCTTCGTCAAGTGGAGACATGATTGTGCCATGTTCGCACGTCCTGCCCTTGGTTTCTTCGTCAGGTCAACATGGCGAAGGCACAACCGTGAGTGTTAGGTACAACCTCCCATTAGAAATATAGCAATTATATTCATTTAGAAACTATTCATTGTAGTCTTCCCCATTTCATATTCTTGAGAATGAAAATTATATCTATTTATGAAATATGCTGGCAAGTGCATACCAATACTTTTGGACCCCATGATAGATGGAATATAACAATTCTTGCTCAAGGTGAACTTAATTATCATGAACCTAAAATAAAATAAATATATTTAAAAATCTGCATATGTGTAAACAAAATCTAGATTGTCTACTTACATTTGTTTGAACCATGGTACAAATTCTTCTTCACAGAAATGATCAAACTCTTGTGTCAACATTCCAAAATTTAAGTTTTGGAAAATACTAACATAAAAAAATTATAACACAAATAATTTATGACATAAGAAATATAAAAAAATAATAAATATATACTAACTCGTAATATGATGATTATGAACAATTCAATAAAATATATGTCTTAACTACCCTCTATTCTTGACCAATTAAGTATCTCTACTTACATGGTTTACTTGGTAAACAAAGGTAGTGTAAAATTGAGAATGAATTTAAATTGGGATCAATAGGGCCCTCATCATTTCTTCCTGCTCTCCACCTTTTTCTATGAACATGAGGCTCAAACTAATATGACGTAAAAGTTGTTACTTCCTCCACAATGTATGCATAACAATAGAGCCTTCAACCCATGCCTTATTTTTCACTTTTCTCTTCAAATGATATATGAAACTAATTGTATTAAAATAAATTGTATTAGATATTAATATATAATAAAATTTGTCAATTTTTATGCATGAAAAATGAAGTATAAAAGATGAAAATTTTACCTTTCAAATGGATACATCCAACAAAATGGATAGGACCTACAACTTTTCCTCATATGGCAAGTGAACCAAAAGATATTTCATAGAATCAAAAAATGAGGATAGAAAGATCATTTCTAAATTACACATAATGATTGCAATATCTCTCTCTATCAACTTTATGTGTGAATGACTCAAAATTGTTGAGCAAATATCATAAAAGAAAATACGTAACTTTGTAATGACACCATACAAAATTTGGTAAGTGTTCTTTAAAAGTAATAGGAATGTGTCTTTCCATGAATATATGACAGTCATGACTTTTCAAACCAATCAAATTGGATTCCTTCAAATTGACACATCTCTCAATATTAGAGACATAACCATATGAAAATCTCAAAGATTTCAACCATTCACAAACAACATGTCCTAGATGCTTATTCAATGAATAAACTGACCTTGGCTTTGGTCCCTTACTACTTTCATCGACATCAAGAGTTGGTCTTGTTGGATCGGAGTAAATTGATAGAGAGGTGGGGGGTGAATATCGATCGAAAATTTTCGGACAATTAGAGAAATTACGCAGCGGAAAAGAGTAAAACAAAATCGCTAACACAGTTTGTTTTACTTGGTCCGGAGTCGCAGTCGGCTCCTACTCCAAGGCCCATGGTCCTTGACCGTTTACTATGGACAATTATATATTTGAAGGGCGTTTACAATTTTGAGTACCGATATAGAATTAAAAAAAGTCACAACACTTAGGAAATTTAAACCTTTACCGACAACCGGAGTGGATGGAATTTCAGAGCAGCGGGTCGTCGTCGGCGCTTGAATCGCGAGTGTAGAGCGTGCCGGAGTGTAGCGCTTGAGCGAAAGTGTTGAGAGCGAATTGAGCGAGTTGTTCTCAAGCCTTGGGGGTGAACCCCCTTTTATAGTCGACTCCTGGGTGCCTGTGATGAAGGGGGCGCCTACACGTGGCCTCTCCTACTCGAACTCCAATCTGCAAGCTCAATCAGCGCTTATCCCCTTCATTGAGGTGTCTGAGCTGACTGGGGCGCCTGTATGGACACAGACGCCTAGCTTGACTTGGTCCAAAGGCTTTCGTGGCAGTTTGCTTCGATGGTCTCGGTTTGGCCTTGCACTGGGGCGCCTGCCTGTATCCTTACAAGTGCCTAGCCCAGTGAAGCACCTCCTTCCAATGAGGCACCTGAGTTGCAGAAACCTAGTCCCTTCGTTTCCTGCAGCCAGGGTTAGTTCCAAATCACAAGAAGCAAACATACAATATATGTTAGACATTATTTATAGCCTAAGCTGTCTTGGTTCTGACTTTGGGTCTACCAAATGGAACCCTAGGTCGAACCGACGCCTAATGTTCCCTCTTACGGGGAACGCATCCTCACCTACTCCTCTTGCGAGAATTTACCTTTTTTGCCAACCGGCTCCTCCGGTTGGACTTTGCCCAGCTTCACTCACCAAGTCTTCGTGCCCAATCCACGATCAGGTCTTTGTGCCTAGCTTCACTCACCAGGTCTTCGGTGCCCAGTCCTCGACCAGGTCTTAGTGCCCAGCTTCACTCACTAGGTTTTAGTGCCCAGCTTCACTCACCAGGTCTTATTGTCCAACTTTAAGTCAGGACTTAGTTGCCCAGCCCGCGGCCAGGACTTAGTGCCTAGTGTACCTAGGACTTTCCTACACACTTAATCAGCTTGTTAGATCTCAACCAAATCTTAACTTCTGAATCCATTGCCATTATCAAAACAAAGGTTTGACTTTGGTGCTTCCGACACCAATAATCTCCCCCTTTTTAATTTATGGCAACACAGTTCAAAAAGTTATGTGAAAAGTATATTATAGCAATCTAACAACAGAATTTTATCTCCCGCTGAATTTCACATTCTCCCCCTTAAGTTTTCAATATCACATGGGTTTTGTAAACTTTCTAAGTGCTAAGTGTTTTTCAAGTTTTAACAAAAGCTTTACGTTTTTTGACTAAGTGTTTTTCAAAGATAAAGCAATTGTACTTAAGAACACTTAGGCAATTTTTGAAAAGGTTTTGTAAGCCTAATTTTTGTTTCAGTATTTTGAAAATTTACTTAGGCAAAACAAGTTTTGAAAACTATTTTTCCTTGCAAGGTTTTAATTTTGAGATTTTGGAAAAAATTTCCCAACTTAAAAAAATTTTCTTAAAAACATTTTTACAAAAGGAATTTGTCTACAAAAAAAATTACTTAGCACATTTGCCAACAAATTTTTGAAAATTAGTTTAGCTCAGGAAAATTTGTTTACTAAGAAAAATACTTCTTTAGAATTGTTTTTCAAAATACACTTAGAAATTTTGAAGCCTTTTTGAAGTATTTTAAGAGCATTAGAACTACTTTAAAAGTTTGAAGTACTTTACAAATACTTAGAAGAATTTTAGAAACCTTTTTAAGTACTTAAAAATAATTTAGAATAAATTTGAAATACTCAAAATAGTTTAAAAACATTTTTAAGTACTTAAAGAACTTTGAAGTATTTAACCACTGAAACGTACTTGAAAATTTAGCACTTAGAACTTTCTACTTTACTTTTTGAAAAAGAGATAGAAAATTTTGCAAAATTTGAGAAATTTGAAAATAATTTTCCCACTTTCTTATCTCTCTCCCCCTTTTCCATATATCAAAAAAATAATTAATTACAGCAAGTAAATTAGTGCTAGTAAGAAATTGAAATTCTGTATTGAACTAACTCTAAAACAAACTGGACCAAACCAAATTAAACAAATCTTGCTCGAGTCGGGTCTAACCATGTTAGCTACTTACTAACTGTCATAAATAGTAGCTTTCGCTAGGATTAGTCAAGTTAAGTGATTTGATCAAGTTAGATTTTCTAAGCTTGACACTTAACCTGATTGCTGTTCAACTTGTATTTATTGTCCCAATTACTGCAGATGCACTGACTTAAAGCATCTTGAATCAAAGCATAGACCTAAGCATCTCAACCCAGTCTAGGTTATCAATTAAAAATATCCTAAGGTGCTTGTGAGATGCTGGCTTCTAGATCTATAGGTGCATGCAGTTCTAGGGTTAGGGCCTAAGCTAAGTCCATTTGCGAAAAAGCCCTAGTTTTGAAGGGGTAGTTTTTGAAAAAAAACTAAGTCAGAAAATCTTTTTAAATTTCAAAAACTTGATAAATAAAATGATAAATTTGAAAATTTAAAAAAAATTAAGACAAAATAGGAAATGTTTTTAGGAAACAATATAAATCAGTCCTACTCTACTATGCACAACCCTAACTGCCTTCTTAGTGAGCTAAACTCAGACGCAGGTAAGGGTTTGGTAAAGATATCAGCTAAGTTGGATTTTGAGTCCACATGTTTGAGTACTATTTCACCCCTGGCTACATGATCCCTTACAAAATGATGTTTTACTTCTATATGTTTTGTTTGAGAATGTTGAATTGGGTTTTTAGTCAAGTTGATTGAACTAATGTTATCAATATAGACTTGGGTTTGGGTGTAGTCAAGCTGGAAGTCCTTAAGAGTGTGCATCATCCACAAAAGTTGTGCTACACATTCTCCTAGAGCAACATATTCTGCTTCTGTTGTGGACAATGCTACGCAGTGTTGCTTTCTGCTACACCAGCTGACTAGGCTATGTCCTAATAGTTGGCAACTTCCACTTGTACTTTTTCTATCTAATTTACACCCGGCATAGTCAAAGTCAGAATATCCTGACAATTCAAAAGTGGAAGTCCTAGGATACCAAATCCCTACATTTAGGGTACACTTAATGTACCTAAGTACTCATTTTAGGGCTGCTAAGTGGGATTCCTTAGCACAAGTTTGGTACCTAGCACACATTCCTACAGAAAATAGGATATCAGGTCTGCTAGCTGTAAAGTAAAGTAGACTCCCAATCATACTTCGGTATAGTTTAAGATCAACAGGCTTACCTTCTGGGTCACTATCAATTTTGACATTTGTGGCCATAGGGGTACTTATGCTTTTGGAGTTATCCATTTTAAATTTCTTTATTAATTTTTTAGCATACTTGGATTAGTAAACATAATTACCGTCTCTAGTCTGTTTAATTTGTAATCCTAAGAAGAAGTTGAGCTCACCTACCAAGCTCATTTCGAATTCACTTTCCATTATTTTTACAAACTCTTTTAGGAAGTTAGAGTTGGTGGATCCAAAAATTATATCATCGACATAAATTTGGGCAATGAAAGTATCGTTTTCTAAGGTTTTAACAAAAAGGGTGGAGTCAATTTGACCTTGGGTAAATTCCTTAGAAATTAGATAAGTTGATAAGCATTCATACCATTCCCTAGGTGCTTGTTTCAACCCATAAAGTGCTTTTCTAAGTTTAAAGACATACTCAGGTTTTTCTATGTCCTCAAATACTGGGGGTTGTCCTACATAAACTTCTTCTTTGATAAACCCATTTAAAAAGGCAGACTTAACATCCAGTTGGTATAACTTGAACCCTCTATGGGCTGCAAAGGCTAATAACATTCTAATTGACTCAAGTCTGGCTACTGGGGCATAGGTTTCATCATAATCTAACCCTTCGACCTGACTAAACCCATTAGCTACTATGCGGGCTTTATTTCTAACTATTTCTCCTTGATCATTTAATTTGTTTCTGAACGCCCACTTAGTATCTATAACATATTTACCTTCAGGTTTAGGTACTAGTTCCCAGACTTGATTTCTTTCAAATTGGGCTAACTCCTCCTGCATAGCTATGATCCAATCAGGGTCTGGTAGGGCTTCCTCTATAGTCTTAGGTTCAAAATTTTGAAATTAACGCGATTTGACTAAGATTTCTATAGGAAGACCTAGTTCTGACTCCTAAGGTTGGATCACCTATAATTTGATCAGAAGGGTGACTGAGTCTGGGTTTCTTGGTTCTTCTAGTACTAGGTTCAGCCTCAAGTCCGGCTGGACAGTTCGGTTCAGTGTTTGGTTCAACTACTTGGGTTGGTTCAGTTATAGGTTGAGTTGAGACCTCAGTAGTTGGTCAAGAGTTAGTTCATTTAAAGGTTCAATCAATGGTTCAATTGATGGTTCAATTGTTGGTTCATTGTCTTCCTGATTAGTATTTGATTGGTTTAATTTTTGATTATGAGTTTTTGGTTCAATTTCCTCATCAAAAATTAAGTTAGTAGTTTCTTCAATTTTGTGAGATTGTTTATTTAAAACCCTATAGGCCCTACTAGTTGTAGAATATCCTAGGAAGATCCCTGGGGTTGACTTGGATTGAAACTTACCTAGGTAGTCCTTGGTGTTCAATATATGGACTTTGCACCCAAAGACTCTTAAGTAGTGTAGGTTAGGCAGTCTATGATAATATAATTCATAAGGTGTTTTATTATGCCTTTTGTTAATTAGAACCTGTTTTGGATGTAGCAAGCTGTGCTTACCTCTTCTGCCCAAAATTGATTAGCAGGTTAAATTCATTTAACATGGTTATAGCGGCTTTCTGAAGGGTTCTATTCTTTCTCTCCACTATCCCATTTTGTTAGGGGGTTCTAGGACAGGAAAATTCATGAATGTACCAATTTATTTTGCAAAATTCTTCAAACTGTTGATTTTCAAATTCTCCCCTGTGATCACTTCTAAGTCTTTTGATTTTAGTATCATTTTGGTTTTCAATTATTTTACATAGGTCAATAAATAAGTTCAAAGTTTCATCTTTGGTTTTTAGGAACCTAACCCAAGTAAACCTAGAGTAATCATCGACAATTACTAAGAAGTATCGATTCCCGCTTAGTGACTTGGCTCTGTGTGAATCAAATAGGTCAAGGTGCAGGAGCTCATGTGTGGTTTGGGTTAAGTCTGATTGAATTGATTTGTGGTTTAACTTAGTTTGCTTGCCTTGGTTACATGAGTTACAGATTGTGTTTTCAAAGTTCTTAATTTTTGGTACACCTTTAATTAAACCGAGTTAGATAATTTTAGAAATTAGTTTAACATGAGTGTGACCTAATCTCCTATGCTAGAGGTTGGATTCTTCTAATTGATTCAAAAGGCATTTTGGTACTAAAGGTAAATTGATAGTATAAACGTTGTTTTTCCTAGTACCCTTAAGCATGACTTCTGAGTCTTGAAGGTTTCTAATCAGGCAGTCAGAGTTGGTGAATGTAACTACGTAGTCAGTATCACATAGCTGACTTATACTAAGCAAATTGAATTTAAAATTTTCAACCAAGAGTACTTTCTTAATGACAAAATCAGACTTGAGTTCAATGTTACCTGACCCAATGACTTTGAGTGTAGCATTGTTGCCAAATGCTACTGAGCCTAGGTTCTTGAACTTGATTTTGGTGAATTTCAATTTGTCTCCAGTCATGTGTCTGGAGCATCTACTATCTAACATCCACTGGTCCAAATCTTCATGTTCCTACACATAAAGTATTTGTTGATTTGGATCCATTAGAGTTAGGGATAGCTTAAATTGATTTTCACAGCCTAGTCTGTCTCCCCCAATCTAGTGTTATCAATTACGTTAACCTTATGGGTATTGTGAGACAGGTTTTCAAAAATTAAAGATTTTAATTTTAAAAAAACATGGTTAATTTTGAAGACATCTGATTAATTTGAAAATTTTATAAGGTTAAGTTTATTGATTTTGAAAAGTGGTTGACTCTAGGATTACTTGAAATTTATGTTAGATTCAAATTTGACAAAGAGTAAATTGAATTTGAATTTCAAAAATTGGCTTCCAGGTCTTGGCGAGGCACAAGACCTTCTTTGGTCGTAGCCTTATTGGATCATCAACCCTTTCCTTGATAAAACCTTGTAACGAAATTTTATTTTCAAAATTATTTTTTGAGAAATTCTAGTCTAACTAGTTTGGATCTTGGATCGGTAGCTTTGGCTAGTTCCACCAGACTTAAACATACCAAGTAGAGTATACTTGACCTTATTAGAAGGGCTTCCCTAATGTACTATCATCTCACCTCCACCCAATACTATGTTGTTCAAATTTCAACTTAATCATTTGTCCTTAGTCTAACCAGTCCTAAATCTAAGCATGATAATTAAAAAATTGCAAAAAAATAAACAATCAAGCATGCAATTAAAAAAAATTATCTAATTATAAATATGGTTTTTATATTGGCTCCCCCTGGACTATAGCCTCGATAATGGTTAGGCAAGATGTGAATCTTGTCCTTCGGGATCCAATACTGGTTTGGTCTAGCTTGTTTGTTCATACAGATCTTGGGGACCCATGCTTGGACTTGGGTTCTAGGTTGGCTCAATACAGCATAATAAGAGCGTTGTCTTGACTTGGTTCGATAACCGAGTCCGGATCGGTTAAGAACGGACTTCTGCTTTCCAAGGATCATGTCAAGACCCTTGGAACCCGAAGTGAACCGTTCTAAGGCAACTATGAGCTCTTTGACTTGAGTCTTTAGGGAGGAATTCTCTTCCTCAAGTTTTTGAACTTGGGTTAAGCTTCCTTCCTGAACTGGCTCAGTCAAGGACCTTGTGTTGACTTTCTCTTTCAGGAGTTTTACTTCCTGTCGAGGGACTCAACCCAGATTTTGGCTTTCGCCAAGTTGCGAGATAAATAAGAAATTAATTTTGAAAGTTCATATTCTGAGTAACATCTTACCGTTTTTGCCCATTTTCTGAGATTGAGAGTATTTCGTCGTCTAGTTCCGATTCCGATCCGGAGTCGATGTCTTCTGAGGTTGTTAGGGCGAGAAGATTCACGTGCGGGACATCTTCTTCTTCGGAGGAGGAGGATTCATCCCAAGTGGCTTGGAGAGTCTTCTTTCTTCGTGCCTTCTTTGTTTCCTTCAGATTGGGGCACTCTGACTTGAAATGCCTCTTTTTGTTGCATTCGTAGCAGGTGACATTAGTCTTGCTCTTTGAGCTTGTTGAAGGTTCTGTTGGATCTTCCTTTCTTCGGCTTGATTTCTTCTTGCTCGTTTGGTACTTGAGTTCCTTGTAGTAATCTCGAGCTAGCCGAACCAGCTTGGGTCGATCCCCTTCGCTATCTTCTGATTTTGAGTCTGAGTCGGACTCGGGTGTTGGTTGAGGCTTCTTCTTGGGGGCTTTTCCTTGAGATTTTCCTGCAACAAAGGTTATACCTTTCTCGATCAAGGTAGTGTTAGTCTGTTCATGCAGTTCTAATTCGAAAAAGAGTTCATCTAATTTGATTTCAGACAAATTCCTTGAAACTTTGTAGGCATCTACCATAGATGCCCACAGTGAGATTCTTGGAAAAGAATTTAACGTATACCTGATCAGGACATGGTTTTCAACCTTGTGACCTATCATGTGCAGCCCGTTCATCAGCTCCTAGATTCTGGTGTGAAGCAGAGCTGCAGTCTCACCGTCGTGCATCTTGATTGTGTAGAGTCTGTTCAGCAACAGATCTCTTTTGTTGATCCTCGTGTCAGAAGTGCCTTCGTGCAGCTCGATCAGCTTGTTCTAAAGCTCCTTCGTGCTGTTGAAGGGTCCCACCCAATTCATCTCCTCCTTGGTTAAGCCGCATTGCAAAGTCTGGGTTGCCTTTGCATTGGCCTCGATTTTCTTCTTTAGCGAGGCGTCCCATTCAGTATAATGTTGCGCCACTCCTTCTGAGTTCTTGGAAATTTCCAGCCCAGACTGGATGATTATCCACATGTTCACCAGAGTTTTCAGGTGGACTTCCATCTTGCTTTTCCAGTAGGATAATAATAACGCAAAAAGATCGAGTGGTGTTGCACCAACCTCGATTAACGAGAAAATTCGAGCGAAAAGAGTTTAAAAAATCATAAATCCGAAAAAACTTCTCAAACTGGTGGTTGCACCAAGTTTGAGCCACCCACTCTGATACCACTTGTTGGATCGGAGTAAATCGATAGAGGGGGGGGTGAATATCGATCGAAAATTTTCGGACAATTAGAGAAATTATGCAGCGGAAAAGAGTAAAACAAAATCGCTAACACAGTTTGTTTTACTTGGTTCGGAGTCGCGGTCGGCTCCTACTCCAAGGCCCACAGTCCTTGACCGTTTACTATGGGCAATTCTATATTTGAAGGGTGTTTATAATTTTGAGTACAGATATAGAATTAAAAAGAAGTCACAACACTTAGGAAATTAAAACCTTTACCGACGACCGGAGTGGATGGAATTTCGGAGCAGCGGGTCATCGTCAGTGCTTGAATCGCGAGTGCAGAGTGTGCCGGAGTGTAGCACTTGAGTGAAAGTGTTGAGAGCGAATTGAGCGAGTTGTTCTCAAGCCTTGGGGGTGAATCCCCTTTTATAGTAGACTCCTGGGCACCTGTGTTGAAGGGGCCGCCTACATGTGGCCTCTCCTGCGCGAACTCCAATCCGCAGGCTCGGTCAGTGCTTAACCCCTTCATTGAGGCGCTTGAGCTGACTGGGGCGCCTATATGGACACAAGCGCCTAGCTTGACTTGGCCCAAAGGCTTTCGTGACAGTTTGTTCGATGGTCTCGGTTTGGCCTTGCACTGGGGCGCATGTATCCTTACAGGCGCCTAGCCTAGCCCAGTGAGGCGCCTCCTTCCAATGAGGCGCCTGGGCTATAGAAACCCAATCCCTTCGTTTCCTACAACCAGGATTAGTTCCAAAACACAAGAAGCAAACATACAATATATGTTAGACATTATTTACAGCCTAAGTTGTCTTGGTTCTGACTTTGGGTCTCCCAAATGGAACCCTAGGTCGAACCAACGCCTAATGTTCCCTCTTACGGGGAACGCGTCCTCACCTACTCCTCTCGTGAGAATTTACTTTTTTTGCCAACTGGCTCCTCCGGTTGAACTTTTGCCCAGCTTCACTCACTAGGTCTTCGTGCCCAATCCGTGATCAGGTCTACGTACCCAGCTTCACTCACCAGGTCTTCCGTGCCCAGTCCTCGACCAGGTCTTAGTGCCCAGCTTCACTCACCAGGTCTTAGTGCCCAGCTTCACTCACCATGTCTTATTGCCCAACTTTAGGTCAGGACTTAGTTGTCCAGCCCGTGGCCAGGACTTAGTGCCTAATTCAATGAACCAGGACTTAGTGCCTAATGTACCTAGGACTTTCCTGCACACTTAATCAGCTTGTTAGATCACAACCAAATCTTAACTTTTGAACCCTTTGCCATTATCAAAACAAAGGTTTGACTTTGGTGCTTCCGGCACCAACAAGTCTATTACCAAGGAGTCACATATCTTTTTTGCATTGAGATTATCTTTTATTTTTCAGTGATAACCATCACTGTATTTATCATATTAACAAAAATATTTTTATTAATATTCATTACATTAAGATTATGATGAATCAAATAACACTTCTAATATGGTAAATCCTAAAATATAGTTCATTTATATGTACTTCCATATTCATATGTTTACCATTTACTCTTCAATAACAGATGGAAAGTTAACTACATTGTACCAAATTTGTTTAGTTGTTAATCTCAATGGTAGAGGTATTCTTTTAATTCTATTCTTGGTGAATTTATCTTTATTGCTTTTGAAATTATAATTTGGTAGCAAAAATTCTATAACAATGAATAACTCGACATCTTCCCATATTACAATCTAATTGACTTCAATATCCCCATATATATTGGACATCCTAAGATCCCAGTGGTACTCCATCCTGATAACATGTCATAAGACAAAAAGTCATTTATAGTCCAAAGAAGAGCAGCCTTCATCACAAACATTTGATTAGTACCATTATTATATGTAAGAAAGCATTCATCTCATAGTTGTTTTAGCTTCGTAATCAGTGGTTGCATATAAACATCTATTTACTTCTTCTGATTTTATAGGCAAGACACAACTGATGAACGTAGATTTGATACCTTTTTATCCTTGTTTTCATGCTCATTCGCTAGCTTTTATCTATTCTTATTTACATTCTTATCCCTCTTGCTAAGCTATTATTAGCATATTTTCTTCTTCTAGTTCATCGATGTACTTTTCTCCTTCTTTCACTTTTAGGGAGCGATTTGGAGCTAAATGGAGCAAAATTAAAGCAAAATGGAACAAGATGAGGGTCGAAGCAGAAAATGAGATTGGGACGTATGGAGTCACACTGCCATGTGACTCCACACGACAGGGCCGTGCATACCAGGCACAACCCATGCACCACCAGAAGTTAGCCACGGCAGGGCCATGCCCAATAGCATGCCCCGTGCCACCCACTCTAACCATGGCCACAACCGGGCCATGCCCACAACCACAACCCATGCCTCCCCGACCATAGTGCCATCATCAAGCCATGCCACCCTAGCACGGCATGCTCAAGCCATGGCACACCAACCAATTATGGCACATCCAGTCCGTGCCACTCAACACGGCCCGTGCCTCAGGCCATGCCACCTAGAGCTGGGGTTGCCCCCCCCCCCCCCCCTCCAGCCTATAAAATGTAGGATGAATGCTGTCGATAGAGGAGGGTGAGTATCGACTCTCGTGAACATTTGTCATCTCGTCATTCGTTTGTCTTTCATATCATAGGTGTTAGTAATATGCAGTGAAATATTAAAGTAAATAAAAACAAGACAAAGATGACACGCGAGATTAATTTACTTGGTTCCCAACTCCCAGGGTCAGTACGCCCAAGGCCTATATACTCAACGTGAGTCGACTAATGGTCTCCTTTTCAAAATTTTCGGAGGCAAAGAAAACCCGTCTTATAGGTCAAGATTACAAGCAAAAATAAATGAAACTTAAGTATAATATGTAATAATAAAAGCAAACCAAAAAGAATGAAGATCCCGGCCAATCCAGAAATCTGAAGCACAATGTACTTTCTCCTAGAGCCTACTTGGTCATATAACTTCGTCTTAGCACTTTTGCTTCATAGAGACTGAGTAGTAGGATGAAAGAATTGATGTCTTGAAAGCTCTGCTCGAACCCCTTTACATACTAGTCACTTCGACGCCCGTATAACCTTCTCGGGCACCCCAAGTCGATGCTTATCTGATCTGGTTCGTTGAGCCTTATCGTCGTGGATAAACTCTGCGGACTTAGTCCTGGGCGCCCAAGACCAATTGGGGTGCCCAGAATATAGGGGCGCCTGAGACCCATGGGGTTGCCCAGGTCACTCGGGTTCCATGGGGGTGCCCGAGACCCCCTGACCCAGGCTTTGATTCTTCATCCACTTGCGATTGCTCTCCCATCTTTCCTCCAGCTCCAGGTTCCTACAAAACAAACAAACATAGGACAAACAAATAATCCTATTCCTAAGTTTTGAAAGTCTACCTGACCTACTAGGCTTTGCTTGGAGTCAACTCTCCAAGACATAACTACCTAAGGTCAACTCCTTAAGGTTTCCCATTGCCTAGCTTCACTCACTAGGACTTTACCTTGTCTGGCTTCACTCACTAAGACTTGTACCCAGCTTCACTCACCATGATTTCATGCTCGATTCACGTTTAGGTCTTCGTGCCCAGTTTCACTCACCAGGATTTAGTCCACCTAGCTTCACTCACTAGGACCTAGATTCACTCACTAGGATTTCGTGCCCGATCCTCGAACATGACTTTCATGCCCAACCCTTAACCAGTACTTCTTGCCCAATTCTTCGAACTAGGACTTCGATGCTCAACCCTCGGCCAGATCTTCTTCGTTCCCAATTCCCCGAACCAGGTCTTTGTGCCCAACTTCATTCACCAAGACTTCAGTGCCTTATCAAGGACTTCTTTGCTAGTCATCTGATCCTGATTAGACTTCACTTTGCCAAACATCAAGACTTATTTGGCTAAGCCTTTGGTCTAACTGACCGGATCTGGGCCTAGTCACTCTGTTAAACATCAAGTCATGTTTGGCTTAACCCTTGGTCAAATTGACCAACCCTAGGTTCTTTGCTAATCACTCTACAAAACCTCAAATCCTGTTTAGCTAACCCTTTGGTCAAACTGATCAAACCTAGGTTTACCCTACCAAACATCAAGTCATGTTTGGCTTAACCCTTGGTCAGACTGGTCATACCTTGGTATATTGTCAAACATCGAAATCCTAAAGGTTGATTGATCTTGTCTGATGCTTCTAGCACTAACATAAAAGGGGGTTTTCTCCCACTTTTCTAGGGGAGGAGGTTTTCTCCCTTTTAGGGGTTTTCTCCCTTAGGGAGAATCCATCCCTTGGCTTCCTCCTCATCTCCGACGATCTCTCCGACAATCCGAGGGTGTCTCTATCCTCCAACATCCTCCTCCTCTCTTAAGGTTATGAATTGGTTCCGAAGACACCATGCTCCAAGTATAAGCATCACTTCTCCCTTTTCTCTTGTCCTAGATTCTCTTTCCCATGCTTAGAGAGAAGAATCTCTATGTTCTAGGGCTTAAGGGGTAGTGTCATGTGTTTTAATGTAAAAACTCTATGTTATGCTAGACCCTTGTATTGATGAAATATTTTTGCATTGTTCTTGTTTGATAACATGTCTATGTGAAGAGATCTTTTATTTCTTAGAGTGTATGCTTTAATGTAGTATTTGGTTGAATAGATGTGTGGGGTGGTCTCCATCTAGGTGAAGGGCTCAAGGATGTGTGCCTGGGGTGCCCTATGTGACAAGGGTAATCCTTCTAATCAGATAACTTTGAGCCTTACCTTGAAATGGAGACCACTCCCATGCAAGGAAGATCCTAATAAGGACTTAGTGTGTTTCCTAATTCTATGTTAGGACATGACCTGTGTAACTTGGAATCGTATGACCAAGGAGCCCTCAGTGACAAGGCTAATCCTTTAACCGAATATGTTGGTGCAAAGTGCATCAGTTATGAACAGTCAACCTCTAGTATTTCGATATTTGACAATATACTAAGGTGTAGTCAAAGTGACAAAGGGTTAGCCAAACAAAACCTGATGTTCGTAAGGTAACCCAGGTTTGATCAGTTTGACAAAGGGTTAGCTAAATAAGACCTGATGTTTGACAGTGACAATATACTAAGGTCTAGTCAAAGTGACAAAGTGTTAGCCAAACAGGACTTGATGTTTGGTAGGGTAAATCCAGGTTTGATCAGTTTGACAAAGGGTTAGCCAAACAGGATCTGATGTTTGGCAAAGTAAATAAAACTCAGGGTTAGCCAGGTTGACTAAGGGATTAAACCAAACTGGACTTGAGGTCTGGGATACTTATTTGAAAGGTTGAAGAAGTTTAGTCAGGATTAAGATGACTAGCAAAGAAGTCATTATGGTGGAAGAAATCCTAGTGAGTGAAGCTAGGTGGAAGAAATCCTAGTGAGTGAAGCGGCGTCCTATTGAGTGAAGCTAGGTGGAAGAAATCCTGGTGAGTGAAGCTAGGTCCTAGTGAGTGAAGCTAGGTGGATGAAGTCCTGGTGAGTGAAGCTGGGTATGAAGTCTTGGTCTGGGGACTGAGCATGAAGTCCTGGTCAGGGATCGGGCAACAGAGTCTTAGACGAGTGAGGACTACGGAGAGAAGTATAGATGGGTCGAGGTTGGACATCTAGAGATCCAGGAGTCTCGGAGGTCGAGCAAGAAGTCTTGGTCCGGGGGACCGAGCAAAAGACTTAGCCGAGCCGGGATCACTAACAGAAGTAGAGATGGGTTGAGGTCAGACGTCTCGAGATCCGGGTTCTCGGAGGCTAAGCAAAAATACAACCGGAGGTCCCGGTTGACAAAAGGTAACTTCTCCAGGGTGGAGTAGGTGAGGACGCATTTCCCGGGAAAGGAACAGTATGCGTCGGTTCGACCTAGGATTTTAGATGAAATCCAAAGTTAGAACCAATAAACTAAGGCTTAAGATTATGTGTTTTGTCTTGTGTTTGTTGTCTTGCAAGTACCTGGAGTTAGAGGCAAGATAGGAGAGCAAATGTAGGAAAAACAAGTCCTGGGAAGAGGTCTTGCTGGCGCCTGATTGGTATCAGGCGCCTAGTAAACCTTTCCCAGGCACCTGACTGGTCCAAGGCGCCTGGGAGGCAGTCTTTATCCATCCACCGAGTTTGTTGCTACGGATCAGTTTTTGACCGCACGTGGCAGGCAGCCAAGAGCCTTGAGGCGCCCAAGAGCAGAGTATAAATAGGGGTTCGACCCCTCACTTCAAGCAATCATGTTTTCCATATGCTAAAGCATTCTGTGGGAAGCAAAAGCGCTAAAGCCAAAGATCTGCGACCAAGAAGCCTCCAGGAGGGAGTGCGTTGCACTTCAAACTTCCGGATTGGCCGAATCTTCGTGTCAGATTGGTTTACTTTTAGTTATAAAGTTGTACTTGTTTTTATTCTCATTTCTTTGCACTTAAACTGTAAGACGAGTTTCTCCGCCTCCGGAAAGTCCGGAAAGGAGACCACTAGTGGACTCACACTGAGTACTTAGGCCTTGGACATACTGACCCTGGGGGGTTGGGAACCAAGTAAATCCCGTGAGTTTTTCTTGTTGTGTCTTTCTTTATTATATTCCGCTGCGTACTAACTTTGATAGAAAGACGATCGAACGACAAAGTTCTGACAAATAAGTTCCAGTCGATATTCAACCCCCTCTCTATCGACCGACACTGATCCCACTGGATATTCCAAGTTACCCCGTCTATCTAATGACACTAAATGTCGTGGGAAGGAACCCCAATGTGGCATTCGCAATGCCACACAAGTAATTAGTTAGACTTCCTACAAGGCATGGATATAGAGACTAAGGAAATAGCTACCCAGAGGACATCAATGATCAATTACAATGAAACCTAGATCCTAGAAGATTTTGTGGGATTGGTGAGATCGATAGAGGGAGCGTGAATATCGATTTGAAAAATTCTCAAATTTAGAATCAGTATATGCAGCGGAAAGAATGAATACAAGTCAAAACAAATGCTAACAAATTTATTTTTACTTGGTTCAGAGTTTGTAATGGCTTATACTCCAAGGCTCACGGTCCTTAACCGCTTACGTTGGGTAATTCTATAAGTTCATAAAATAGTTACAGATATGCAATTCTAAGTACAAAAAAAATGAACTTAATACCAATATCATTGACTGAAATGAAAAGAAGAGTATATTGTTGTTGGAGTAGCATTTCGGAGTTACTGGATTGCTTTAGAACATCACACTTGAGCGCAAATGATGTGAAAATATGATGTAGAAAGTTGTGGCTCGAAACCCCTTTTATATAAGCACTTGGGCACCTGAGTGCTTATAGGGGCACCCCCAACTCAGCGATTCAGCCACGTCATGATCCACTGATCAAGGCCAAATCCAATCCTTCTCGGGCACTTGAGTGGCTCTGGGGTGCCTATATTGGTGATGTGGGGCATCCAATCAGCAGCCGCTAACTCAGCCTCGCCCAGGCTGAGTTTTACGCATAGGGGTGTCAGAGACCTCTTGGGTGCCTATGTACTCGGGCGCCTGAGACCTCTCCGGTGCCTTGGAGGTTGCGGTATCCTGTTTCTTCAACTGCAACACAGGGTTAGTTCGAAGTAAAAATAACATATAATGTATATGAAATGAATGCATGTTCGACACTCGGAGCTATTTGATCCTGACTTTGGATTTCAAAATGAAATCCTAGGTCTGGCCGACGCCTACTGTTCCCTTTTCCGAGGAATGCATCCTCACCTACTCCACTTTAGAGAAGTTGCCTTTTGCCAACTGGTACCTCCGGTTGGACTTTTGCTCGGCCTCCGAAGCTTTTAGATCATGAGACGTTCGTTCCTCGACCCATCCCTACTTCTATCCATTATCCTCGCTTGGCTAAGACTTCTGCTCGATATTCCGGATAAGGTCTTCGGTGCCCAACCCCTAGTCTGGTCTTCATGCCCAGTCTTCCCAACCAGGTCTTCAATGCCCAGCCCTCGGCCAGGACTTCATGCTCAACCCTACAGGTCATGACCTCGTGCCTAAGTAAACTAAGACTTTTCTTGCACACTTAGTGAAACATATTAGATTCAAAAACTTACTTAACTTTGAACCCTTTTCAATTATCAAAACCAAGTTCAATCTAGTGCTTCCGGCACCAACACATTTCTCCCACACAGTCTTTCTCACTCAACTACCCTAGCTCTCCTCTCACTCTTTATCGCTCTCTCTCTCTCTCTCTCTCTCTTTTAGCTCACTCTAGTTCTCTTCTCTAAGCTTGCAATCACTCACACTCCCAGCCAATCTAGGAAACTTACCTTGTGAACTCGCTAGTGCTTGCCTCATCAGTCCCTATGGATACGATATTTTTTATATTTTTTTATGGCTTTCCCATGCACTTGCGAGACAACATCAAGTTTTTGGTACCATTGTCAAAGACTAAATAGAAAATCATTAGTAGATTAGCTATTGAGTTAGCCTAAACATTTCTGTTGGGTGCAAATAAACCCTTGTATGGCTTGACGGTTTCCTAAGCAACCATGGGGTCGAACATGAGTGTAACGCCCGTTTTTTTTTCTTTTTCATAAAGCGGCGTTACGTTAACATACTTAGGACATGTAGACATCATAATGCAGCGGAAACCTTTAACTTACACCTACATGCACTTACTACCCTTCCTAACATCATAACATGGGAACTTGGCATATTAACTTTATACTTAGCATCATATCATGTCATACTTAGCATCATGTCATACTTTAGCATCATGTCATATAGTCACATTCAAGTACTTAATAGTAAAGGTAAAGTTCTATCGTAAGACGAGCAAACATATGGTCTTTTGGCCAAGTCACTATCACACACATGCTTTAATGCCCTCCTGCTGCTTCCTTACTGTCCCCTTGCGTGATCTGCGGTATAAGAAAATAAGACTATAAGCACACAGGCTTAGTAAGACTCTTTCCTACTCACTAAAACCATTCATCATTTAATCATGAGCACATAAGACATTAACATACTTAGTGCTTTACTTAGAACATAAGCCTTTTCATCACTTAGCATACATTCGTCATGGCATGAACATAACTTAATCACCTTCGTAGCATGACATAAACATAACCATAAAACATTCATGGCATGGCATAATACTTGGCATAGACATCAACATCGTAAACATTCATAGCATGGCATAATACTTGGCATAGACATAAACATAATCAACATAACCTCATAAACTTTCTTAGCATAGACCTAAATAAAATCATGGCATCCTATCTTAGCACAAACCTACTTAAATCATGGCTTCAAAAATTAACATGGGCATAAATAAAATCATGGCATCCTAACTTAGCATAACATAATTACATCATGGCATCATAAATAAGAATGGACATAAATAAAATCATGGCATTCTAACTCAGCCCAAACATAATTAAATCATGGCATCCTAAACTAGCATGAACATAAATAAAATCATGGCATTCTAACTTAGCATAAACATAATTAAATCATGGCATCCTAAACTAGCATGAACATAAATAAAATCATGGCATTCTAACTTAGCATAAACACAATTAAATCATGACATCCTAAACTAGCATGAACATAAATAAAATCATGGCATTCTAACTTATCATAAACACAATTAAATCATGGCATCATATATTAGCATAAACATACATAAAATCATTTGCATAAACATACCTTGCATAAACTTACTTTGCATAATATTCTTATCATAAATATAATGCATAACATGGATGGATGCATGTGGCAATTGCATATATATATATAAGGATGCTTAATCTTTAAAAACATGCTTTTAAATACTTTAACATAATCATATCATTCATTGGGCCCTGGCTTGTACCACATTCATTCATCATATGCGCGCATCCCTAAGTAAATACGAGGTAGCTAATCTCGACCTACTAGGGTAAGGACAGCTTCATCGGTAGTCCCGAACCGTAAGGACAGCTTCATCGGTAGTCCAGAACCGTGGACCTTACTTAGGTCTGGTACAAGCCCATAAAATAAAATAAAATGCTTTCACATGCTTCTTCATTCATAACCATTCATAGCATATTCATTCATTCATCATACTTTCATCATACTTAACATCATCATTATGCCTTGAAGGCATGAACTTTAACTTCATTCATCATTTTCATTCTTAAACATGGCATATGTACACATCATTCATAAAGCATGGCATACATACATATCATTCATAAGACATGGCATACATACATTTCATTTATAAGACATGACATACATACATATTATTCATAGAACATGGCATACCTACATATCATTCATAAATTAATAAATCATGGCACATGTCTTAAACATTCATGACCTAATCATATAATTCATGACATATAAACTAATAGTTTGGTTAACATAAAAAATTTTCCGTCTTACTTAAACATACCTCTTAGTAACCTATACCCAAGCATCTTGGTAGGTTTAACCCAACCCTAGCCCTAGGTTATGTCCTTGGCCAAAAGTCCCCAAGGAACCCTAGGTCCATGAACCTTCACATAACTTCCCAACAAAACATCTCATACACATATACTAGGCCATAGGAACCCTTTGATTCCATACTTAAGGCCAACCCTAATCCTTTAGCCCTAATCTTGCTCTTGGCCGAAACTTCAAGGCCATGGGGGTATGGAAAAATTCCACTAAAACCCCAAATTAATTGCTTAAACACCAACCATACCTTACCATAGGGCCATTGGGGCCCTTACTTGAAATAAGTCCTAACTTTCCACCCTATTAGGGTACTTGGCCGAAACCTATAGGGTCTCTAGGCCATGTGAATCATTCACATAAACACCCTCCATCTCCCTTATATCATGATAAAACATAAAACATATACTTGAGGTTTTAAACCCAACCCTACGCATGAGTTCTTGATGTTGGCCGAAACCCTAGGGTATTCTAGGGTACCCCAAAAATTCCCAAAAATTATATTTAATCTCTAAACATCATAAGGGAACATTAAACAACATTATAAAGATTTTTAGCATCATCTTTGACCCTACACTTCTAGTGGCCGAAACCCATGGGATATCCTAGGGTTCTTGGTTTTCTTTCTTTGTTTCTTTTAACATCAAATCCCAAAAATCAACCAATATATCATGCTAAAAACATAAGGAACTATTATACCACAGGTGAGGAAGTCTTACCTTGGTTGATCTTGATTTCTAAACCTTAAAAGAGAAGGAAATGGTAAGATCTTTGGACCCTTGAACCCCCTTGTCCTTGTATCCTTGGAAAACCCTTAGATCTTGGAGATGAGACCTTCTTGTGGAGTTTTTCCAAGGGAAACTCTCCTTGTGGTGTTCGGCTAGGATGAGGGAAGGAGGAGGAAGAAAATGCCAAGTGATGGAAGGAAGAGGTAACTCCCAAACCCCCCTCTTTATAACCCATTAAGGAGGTAAATGAAGAGTTTCTCCATGACCCTTCATCTTCTTCTAAGCCTTAACCAATATCCACTTCATTCCCTCATAACATTCCCTTGCTAGGTGAGTTGGTTAGAGCATACATGGTTGTACAAGGGGTCCAAGGTTCAATCCTTGGTAGATGCACAATTTTTTTCCCACCTATTTTCTTTTATTTTCCTAGTATTTTCGAAAATCCCTTAAAAATCCCCCCCATAATTATGTTAATATTTCTCATTAAAATCCCTTTATATTTATATAAATTTTCACCTAAAATCCATCAATAATTATGGTACTAAAAAGCCCATATAAGGCCCATTAGTGCCCTTTTTCCCAATTTAAATGAGAAAACATGGATTTTCTAGGCCAATGTTCGCATTAATATTTCTAGGTTCCTCGGAAAAATTATTTAGACATGCTTAATATTTTAAAGAAATATTAAGAGAATTTTCCGGATCGTTACAATGAGAGACCTCTCTATGTCTACGGATTAAAAATTTAATCCAAATAGAGACCCGTCTCCCAAATGACCGTCTCGTCGTCGTGTCAATTAACTCAAGTTACAACTTAGCCAAAACCAAGGTAAAGGCCTTGTAACTTTCCGAGTTAATTAACCGCAGAAAAGACGACGAATGGATCGCCAATTTTTGTGTTTATCTTCGGGGTTCATGACTTAAATTAATTGACATATTAATTAACTAATAATTAATCCATGGCAATTAATTAACATATGCAATGAAAACAATAATCAAAGTAATAAAACAACAAGAATGAAAACGGAGCTAGGGAGAGGTATACCTAGCCTTTTACCTCGCAGTCTTCTACCTTATGACCCTCCCCTCTCGGACGTCATGTGGGCGATGATCTACCAAGACGCGGAGTCACCAAGTCTTTAAATTAACCACCTTTCTTCATCCCTCTTCGAATCACCAACACAAACCCTAGAAATCTAGGGTTTGCTTTGCACCGTGACCCTTTCCACCTCTCCACCTCAAACCGCCAGCCACCTCAAGCTCCAAGGTCCAGCCGGCCACAAGGTGATGCTAAGAAGAAGGCTAGGAAGATGAAGAACAGGAAGAAGAAGCTATGAGAACTCCTTCTTCTTCCCAAAACCCGTCGGAAACCCAACTTCACTTTCTTCACCCTCGCTGGCGCCAAACAAGGTTTCCGGCCACCAACCGCTTCTCCTCTCTGCTCTCTACTTGTGAATGCTGAGAGGAAGCTTGTGAAGAAGATAAGAGAATAGACCAAAGAGAAGGAAGGAGAAGAAATCGACTTCTTCTCCTCCCTACCACCGCCGCTGCCGCAGCAGCCGCCGCTCAGCTTACCGCCGCCGCCAACAGCGTCCTCCGGCCTTCTTCTTCTCCTTGTCGAGATCTCCTAGGTCTGGCTGAGCCTCCATGCCAAAGAGAAGGAGCTGATGGAGGTGAAAATGCAAGGAATTCTCCTCCTTTATCCTCCTCTATCGCCGACGCAATGTTAGCCCTAGGAGAGATAATAGAAGAGGGTTTTGGGTTTTTCAATAATTGGAATAATTTCCAATTAATTATGGATTAATTAGCTCCTTGTATCATGACTCCTATGGGGTATTGATAGGGCTAAGGTAGGGACCATGAGGAGGAGTTGATTTTTGGCCCGCTAATAGATCCAAACCCGATCCATTAATGGAGATCCATTCCATTAAAGGATCCCATTGAACTTCCTCACCAATCCCCATATTTTCATATGAGCTTCACCTATTATGAGTCGTCCATCTCCCCATGTTTAAGATATCGAATGCTCGATAATTAATTTAATTTACTAACAATTAAATTAATTATCCTCTTGATCCTTGATTAGTACCACTCAACCTTTTCATCATGTCGGACCATAGTCCACTTGCAAGATTTGACATGACGATCCTTTTGAGCTCATCAAGGGGGCATCATCGTCCCGACTCACTAGGACATGGATTCCGTCAATAATCAACGACACACCATATAATTAATATTATTTCCCAACTTACCAGGCCTATCGATTTAACAAAATAAATCTCGCCCATTGGTAAGTCAAAGAAATAATAATTAATCATACGTGCCCGTTATTATTTCGGGATTATGAGATCGTACTCCATAATATATATCCGAGGTCTAATCCAATTTATGAAGTTAGTACAAAATTGGATGACCTCTGTTTTGGTCCTACTCAATGCACACAAAGTGCACTAGTATAATTCTATGGTTAAGACAAATCACACCTAATTACACTACAACCATTATGATGGTTTGTCCAACTCTATCTCGGTTGTGAGCCTCTTTCTTATACTTCTGCAAGGAACTTGCTAACATGATCTTCTGTGCGACACCACACACCATGCTATCTACAATGCCAAGTATGAGACATTTTGTGCACATACTAATATAAATATGTACCGTGTGATTTTGCGATTCTCTTTAAAAATGTAGATGAATTATAACCAAAAGCAAGACTTTTACTATACATCCTAACAATTTCTTTTCTTTTTGTGTGAATTCTTTTTACTTGCGTTCTTTTAGTTTTCTTCCTGTCATTTCTGCATATCCTTCACCACCACATGTCTATCTTGTTTTGACTATCATTTTTTTTAGATGGATATGTTTTCTCTGAATTCCCAATAGGATGCTCTAATTCAAAGGTTTGATAATATGACTGTTGTGAATTCTATTAACATTTGTGGTGAGATTTGTGGCTCAACATGTCATGTCAGAGATAACTGTCAAGACTATTTGATTGTTCACGTGGGCAGTGGGGTGCCCTCCCCAACTTCAGTCAAAGGGCATATTAGGTATATTGTGAGATTTGTCATGTAAGGGGACATACAGTCAAAAAATACATCAAGTTGCACAATCTGGAAACATCAAAAGAAGATCTCAATAGAAAGGTTTACATATAGGCCTCATCACAATTGCACTCAAATAGCTCTAGTTGAAGGAACCCCCAGAACCTTTGTTGCCACAGTCAAGAAGAGGACATCCATGAATCACCATCTTAAATGGATAGAATAGAGATGTTGGTGGAAGACCTCTTGACCACTCAAGCTTAGACGTGCACGGTTATCAAGTAGATGAATGATAAGTGCAACGACAAGGTCTCATCATGTCTTAAAATGTCAACTCAACTCTGAACTTGGGAGGAGTACTGGATGATTCAAGACGATGAAGATGAGCTTAAGGAAGATAAAAATAAGGTTGTAACAAAGGAGTGCTCTACTTTAACTCCAATACCTCCTAAGCTCAAGGATTCAAAAGAGCTTCCTCCACCCATAGCTGAGATTACAATCAAGGTTACACTCCCTTCAATGGTTGATGATGAGTCTTCATAGCAGATACACAAGGAAATATCACATAGGAAGTTTCATGATAAGCCTTTGAAGAAGAGCATATTTTGTGAGAGACTTAGAACCATTAGTAAGAGGGTTTTAAAATATCTTACTCCAATGGCAAGATTTAGGTGAAGCCAATAAGGGTTAGAGCTAATGACCTTAAACAAGCGCTTCTTGGGAGGCAACCCAAGTTTTTCCTTATTTTTGTTTATGTTTTTCTCCTCTTTCCTTTTCCTAAAGCCTACCACCACTTGATTTTCTTGTCCAATTTTCTTTATGTAGAATTCAAAGACAAAAAAGAGTGTGGATATAAGGTAGAAGGAAAGTCTTAAATATATTATTTCCAAAATTGATTATGACAATTTAGGAAATTGTTTCTCAAAACAATTCCTTGAATAAAGTATGAAATTAGAATTAGGAAATCCGGTTCCTAATTCAATTAATGAGACTTGATAAATTAAGTCACATACATACTTTATTAAGGAAATCGTTAGTACATGACATAATTATATGTCATGAATGTGCTTAGAAAAGAAAGGATGAGACCCAAAACCCCTTACAAAATATTAAGGCCAACACCTTCCATTAATATGGTTAGAACCGGAGTTTTGTTTCTCGTTTGGGTTGATGGACACATCCATGCCCGGCTTGAACCTCAACATGTTCAAACCATGGAATTAGTTTATGATTAATATAGTTGGAGTCAGAGGTCAATCCTTAGTTTTGGTTGTTGGACACATCCAAGCCTGACTAAACGGTTGAATGAACTCCAACCATATTAAAACTATTTCTTGATTAATGGGTCAGCCTTAAGCTTGGAGCATCGATTTGTTGTGCCACAGCCAAGGTGGATGTAAAGAGAGGTGCAGTTGGGTGCTATGTATATTGTTGCATACTTGTTAATGAGTTAACAACCCAATGATTTATGCAAACATTCAATTAGTTGATAGCATAAAGTGATAGTTACATATATGTGATATGTAATCGGTATAATTACCTACCTTCATAGCTAAGAATAACTTGATGGCCACAGCCATGGTTGTTCTTATCTATGGTTGGATATCAACCTATTTAGAGGTGTTCCTACGATTTCCCGAATTGATAAAAAGGGTTATTCAATTCGAAAAATAAATAGGATTTAATTAATATATGTTGATGCATTCTTTATCATTCTTCTCACATAAGCTCAATTTGTATTTCCAGGATAATCACTCGATCATGTCTTCTCTGAATTTGTGTTCCATTTTGGACACCAATAAACTGACTGAGCCAAACTTCATGGACTGGCTTCGAAACCTGAGGATAGTCCTCAAGGCAGAGAAGCTTGCTTATGTCCTTGAAGATCAACTTCCCAACCGTCCTCCAGAAAATGCAACTCCAGACCAGTTAGTGGCCTATCAGAAACATGTGACTGATTCTGAACTTGCGAGTTGCATCATGCTAGCCGCTATGGTACCTAAGCTACAAAAGCAGCATGAGCATATGGATGCTTATACCATCATCTTCCATCTTCATGAGCTGTTTGACGAGCATGCGAGATCCGAAAGGTTCGAGGTCTCCAGACTCCTCTTCACCTCTATGATGCAGGAAGGCACTTCTGTCTCACAGTTTGTGTTAAAGATGTTGGGGTACATTGAGCGACTAAGCACACTCGGATTTGCAATGGATCATGAACTAAGTATTGACTTAATTCTGCATTGTTTGCCCAAAAGTTATTCACAATTTGTGATGAACTATCGGATGAACAAGCTGGAGACTACCATTCCTGAGTTGCTCAACCTGCTGAAGACTGTAGAGCCTTCTGTGAAGCAGGATCAAAAGACGGTACTGTTAGTTGGTTCCTCAAAGAAAGGTTCTAAGAGGAAAGCCAAAGAACAGAATAAGGGAAAGAAGAAAAAGGCCAAAAAGACTGAAAAGACACCAAAAGGCACTTGCCATCACTGTGGCAAGGAGGGTCACTGGCGAAGAAACTGCAAGGTTTATCTTGAGTCCTTGAAGAAGAAGGCATCTGATGCCCCATCCTCTTCAGGTATCTTCGTTATTGAATGTCACTCTATTTCCACAACCGCCTGGGTACTTGATACTGGGTGTAGCTCACAAATATGTAATGACATACAGGGGCTAAGGAATAGAAGAAGACTCGTCAAGGGAGATGCGAATTTGCGAGTTGGAAATGGAGCAAAGATTGCTGTTGTTGCCATCGGAACATATTTGCTAAAGCTCCCTACTGGACTTGTCTAAGAATTGGATAATTGTTATTTTGTTCCTTCGTTAATAAAGAACATTGTATCTATTTCATGCTTGAATGAAAAGGGTTATCATTTAACTTTTAGTAACAATTGTTGTTACATAACTTTAAATGGTGTTCTTTATAGGACTGGAACTTTGTGCAATGGTATCTACACGTTAGATTTATCCGGTGACATTTTCAATATCGAAGTTAGCAACAAACGTGCTCGAATAGATAATCAAATAGACTCCTATACGTGACATTGTCGTCTTGGCCATATAAGTAAGAAACGCATGACCAAATTACACCGATGTGGAATTCTGGAATCATTTGAACCCGGTTCATTTGATACATGTGAATCATGCTTGAAAGGCAAGATGACCAAATTACCCTTTTCCGGAAAAGGCAATCCAGTAGGAGAATTGCTTGGTCTAATACATACTGATGTATGTGGACCAATGTCAACTCTTGCACAAGGAGGCTATAGCTACTTCATTACCTTTATCGATGATCACTCACGATTCCGGAATGTGTTCTTGATGAAACACAAATCTGAAGCTTTTGAGAAATTCAAAGAGTTCAGAAATGAAGTAGAGAAACAGCTTGGCAAAAGTATTAAGATACTTCGATCCGATCGGGTGGTGAATACTTAAGTCAAGAGTTTCAAGATTATCTTAGGGACAATGGGATATTGTCTCAATGGACTCCGCCGTATACACTACAGCATAATGGTGTATCTGAGAGGCGTAACCGAACCTTGATGGACATGGTTAGATCTATGATGAATCATGCAACTCTTCCAAAATCCTTTTGGGACTATGCACTTAAGACAGCTGTTTACTTGCTAAACAGAGTCCCGACCAAGGTAGTCTCTACTACTTCATATGAGACGTGGAATAGTAAGAAACCTCATTTAACTCACCTTAAAATATGGGGTTGTCCTGCTTATGTGAAGTGGACTGTATCAGACAAATTGGATGCTAAGTCTGATAAATGTCTATTTATTGGATACCCTAAGGAAACGAAGGGTTACCAATTCTATCATCCCTTGGAACAAAAGGTGTTTGTTTCAAGGCAGGCTGTATTTCTAAAAAAAGAATTTCTTTTACAAGAAAACAGTGGGAGTGGCATTGAACTTGATGAAGTTCAAGAAACTCCAATAGACATTACAGAGACACCTAGTCTAGACCCACAACCAATAACTCATAATGATGAGCTATCAGTTGAACCTAAAACAACACCACCTCTTCGTAGGTCTAATAGGACACGCAATATTCCAGAGAGATACGGATTTCTCATAAGTGAATCGAACGACGTGTTACTCATAAGCGATGACGAACCTATCAGTTATGAAGATGTTCTGAAAGGTTCAGAAAGGGACAAATGGCTTGAAGCCATGAAGTCGAAAATGGATTCCATGTACGAAAACCAAGTATGGGACTTGGTCAACCCACCTGAAGGGATTAAGCCCATAGGGTGCAAGTGGGTTTTCAAGAAGAAGACCGACATGGAAGGTAATGTTGTTACCTTTAAGGCTAGATTAGTGGCAAAAGGATATCGTCAGAAACAAGGAATTGATTATGACGAAACCTATTCGCCAGTAGCTATGCTTAAATCCATTCGGATGCTCCTAGCCATAGCAGCTCATTATGATTATGAGATATGACAAATGGATATGAAAACAGTTTTCCTTAATGGAAACCTGCTTGAGGATGTATACATGATACAACCTGAAGGTTTCACATCGGTTGACAAAACCAAAATATGCAAGCTTCGACGATCCATATATGGACTGAAGCAAGCATCCAGGAGCTGGAACATCCGTTTTGATGAGACAATTAAAGAGTTTGATTTCTCACAAAATCCTGACGAACCTTGTGTGTACAAGAAGGTTAGTGGGAGTGCAGTCGTATTCCTAGTGTTATATGTCGATGACATATTACTTATAGGAAACGATATATCAGTCTTACAGTCGGTTAAAATTTGGTTGTCCAAAACTTTCTCCATGAAAGACCTGGGAGAAGCAACTTATATCCTTGGGATTAGAATCTATAGAGATAGATCAAAACGGTTGCATGGTCTTTCGCAGTCTACATATATAGACCGAGTGCTAAAAAGGTTTAGTATGTCGGAATCCAAGAAAGGTTACCTTCCCATCAGGCATGGGATCAACCTTTCAAAGTCTATGTGTCCGCGCACAGAAGACGAGAGGATTTGCATGAATAAGATTCCTTATGCATCCGCGATAGGATCTATCATGTATGTTATGCTATGTACTAGGCCCGATGTATCGTATGCTCTGAGCGTCACGAGCAGATACCAGTCTGATCCAGGAATGGATCATTGGGCGGCTGTCAAGACAATCCTTAAGTACTTAAGAAGAACTAAGGATGTGTTCCTAATACATGGAGAAGGAGATATGGTAATACGTGGGTATACAGATGCCAGTTTCCAGATAGATAAGGATGACTCCAAATCTCAGTCTGGATACGTATTTACTTTGAATGGAGGCGCAATAAGTTGGAAGAGTTCCAAGCAAGACACTGTAGCGGATTCTACCACGGAAGCGAAATATATTGCGGCTTCGGAAGCAGCAAAAGAAGCAGTCTGGATCAAGAAGTTTATCTCAGAACTTGGTGTGGTTCCAACCATTGATGAAGCAATACCGGTTTACTGCGACAACAATGGAGCTATTGCACAAGCAAAGGAACCAAGGTCTCATCAGCGATCCAAACACGTGCTTCGCCGCTATCATCTAATCAGAGAGATTATAAGTAGGAATGATATACAAATTGAGAAAATTCCCACTGAAAGGAATTTAGCGGATCCTTTAACTAAGTCCTTGCCTCAAAGCAAGTTTGAGGGTCATGTTAGAGCCTGTGGTATTGGATACCGTAGCGATTGGCATTAGGCCAAGTGGGAGTTTGTTAGTAATATGAGAGAAGTGTCCTAAGGCAATCGCCTTATGATTGTAATCATTTACTTTAATAAATGAATATTCACTATTTGAGTATACATGTTCGTGTATTTGATTGAGATCTTAAACTCATTTACTGAATGTCCGCAATACAATTCACAGCATGAGAGAATTTGTGATGAATTCACAACTAGTGATTATCTCTACATGTGTAATTGTGAAGTATTGAAATTGTCCCTAGTCGATGAATTGATAAATACGGACACTATCAATTCTGTGAGACTAGCATGGGTTATTCTCTAATCAGCTGATTCTCACTGGCTGGTGACATTGGGATGTCCGGAGATAAACATGAATGCTAGTTAACGGAACTAGTTCATTGGAGTGACTAGCTGTAAAACTTCATATGGTAATCTACATATAGATATGTAAATGAAGTTCTTACTGCAGCTTAAGTGCGATGTTCCTTTGACTTGCGGTGTTCAAGTCATCTTGGTCATGAAGACTTATACTTTGACATCTTAAGCAAGCATCTCCAAGGAGGTGTGGACCCAGGATGATTGGGTATAAGCCGAAGTGCCCGAAGATGTTTGAACAGCCTACAAAGGATTCATCACTCCTTGCGAGGAGATGTATACCCAAGGCCTATCGTCGGATTGTTACTCAAAGCCTCTGGCCAGAGCATCACATGTTCCGAGTATGAATCTCTCAGAAACATGAGTGTAATTAGAATCCGTTGGACGAGAAAGACATTACTTGGGGTACGTGTGACGTAGTCAGCCTAGTGGGGACTGACACACATAGACCGTGTCCTGAACCAAATGGGTATAAGATGGTGAAGGGAATGAGGCACGATTCATTAGAGCTGCTGAAGGGTTTCAGAATTATTTCTGAGGTCAACCGTTGATCTTTCGATTAATTGGGGATCATGATGTACTACTAGGTGTCACTCATGATCGTTCTATAATTGGTTAATTATAGACGACCAACATAAATCGAAAGCCTATTTAGTCACACGCACTACGAGTAATCCGAGGGATTTAAAATGAGTTGAAAATTGGATTTTCGATCAAGAGAGATAAGTCGAATCTGAATTTTTCAGAGACGCATCGGAAGCATAAAATGGCTAAGTCTTTTGAAGACTTATTGAACGAATTAAATGAGTTTAATTCGTGAGATCGCGGCTTGGGTTTGACCGGCCAAAGAGGGTCCCCACCCTCTTTGTTTGGCCGGCCATAATAAGAGGGAAGAACCAAATTGTTTGGTTCAAATTTATAAAATAAACCGCGCGTGGTTTGTCTTATAAAATTATGGATAAAGAAATTTGTATAAAAAAATTTGTATAAAGAAATTTATATAAAGAAATTTATATAAAGAGATTTATTTATCATGGAATTTAAAATAAACCTTGGAATGGTTTATTTTATTTTATAAAATCAATAATGGATTGATTTACCATGATAAAGAAATTTATATAAAGAAATTTATATAAACAAATTTATATAAAGAAATTTCTTTTCATAATAAAAGGGGAGACATGGTTGTTTTTATTATAAATTAAGTTATAATAAAAACTTGGTATAACGGAATAATTCATAGAAAAATTTATAAGATAAATTTCTTATGAAAAATTTATTCCGTTAAGAGGAGACTTGGCGATTAAGAGGCTACTATATAAAGGTACCAAGGCAAGGCTTGGAAATTAATCCAAGAGATCAAGGATTCTTGCCTAGCCTCTCTCCCTCTCCTTCTCTCCCTCTCTCTCTTCTAGTGCCGCCGGCCCTAGAGCCCTCCCCCTTTGCCGTGAGCTTCCACCACCAAGAAGAAGCCGAAGAAGAAGAAGAAGCGGGCGCGACTCCTTCCCTCCTCCCGGAATCTTGATTCCGTTCTTCGTTTGGTGGTTAGATTTTCATCTCTCTCTTGGTATTCTTGTCGTGCCTTTGGAGAATCTAGTAGTTCTTGTCGGCACGAAACTCGTGGCTTTGCGAAGTCATCCCGAAGAAAACTCGGCGTGGACGCGAATAGAGGCGGAGCTTCCAAGGGACGCTACGGTTGGATCTCGTCCCTTTCTACGAGTTACGCGAGGTATTAAGTAAATTAGTTTACTTTCTGTAAAATTTTAAATGTATGATCATGTCTCCACAACATAAGGTTGCATGCTAGATACGTGGTCAAAATAATTTGAGAAATTATTTATGCTAAACCTTCCGCTGCACGTAATTGAATTTTAAAATTACGAACCCGTATCCATGTCAACATGCACCCGGTCCCAACACAAACAGCATT
The DNA here is from genome assembly GCA_024364735.1 of Boesenbergia rotunda. Taxonomy (NCBI): domain Eukaryota; kingdom Viridiplantae; phylum Streptophyta; class Magnoliopsida; order Zingiberales; family Zingiberaceae; genus Boesenbergia; species Boesenbergia rotunda. The sequence goes on along the minus strand of JAGFNQ010004744.1, from coordinate 85,077 downwards.
GGCTGTTGTACATGCATTTACTTTTCATATTATTCTTGCTTGGACTAATCCTGTGTTGCATCTGAGGCGTTAGAGCACCCTTCGCATCTGGGGCGCCCGAGAGGTCTTGAGCACTTGGGAACACAGGCGCCTGAGAGGTCTCGGGCACCCTTATTGATGTGACTCAGCCTAGGCGAGGTTGAGTTGGCACATGCTGGTTGGAGACGCCACATCAGCAACACAGGCGCCCCAGAGGCTCTCAGGTGCCCGAGAAGGATATGGGTTGACCATGCAGCAGATTGGGATACAGCTAGTTCACAGCAATGGGGGCGGCCCTATGGGCACTCGGGCGCTCGTATTATAAGGGGTTTCAACCATAGACTTCTGTCATCAACTTTCTACATCATTTGTGCTCAAGTGTGTTGCACTGAAACAGTCTAGAGACGATGAAACACTGCTCCAACAATGACTTGCTCCTTGTTGCATTTCAGTTAAAAGTTGTCGGTATTCTTTTATATTTCTTGTACTTAACATCACATTTTTTGTACTCATTCATGCTATATAGAATTGCTCAAAATAAACGGTCAAGAACCGTGGGCTTTGAAGTAAGAACCGTCATAGACTCTGAACCAATTAAAAAAAATGTGTTAGCGATTGTTTTTGCGCTTATCTTTTTCTACTACGTAAACTCTTATATAAATTCTATCACTCTCTAATATCCCACAATTTGTATCAGAGCGGGGTCATTCTGAATTGGTGAAACCACCATTCTAGCTTTTCTTTCATTTTCAGATTTTTCAATTTTTCTTTCAAATAAAAAATATCTATACAAGGTTTTAAAATATTTTTTGTACGCCTTTTTCAATTTTGAATTCTTATCTTTTCACCATAAGTTAGAATTGTTATAAATATCATTTTTTGAAAATTTGTCATAATTTTTTTATTATTTTTTTATCATTTTTTCTCAAAATATATGCAATGCCAATCAAGCAAATTACATTATCCTGTTCTCCCACACTACTAATCCAAGACTAAGTTTTGGTACCCTTCTTACACTACAAGAAAATTATGATTTCACAACACCTGAAAGACAACATTTTTTTTAAAAAGCGTTGTCTTTTTTTTTTAACAACGCTTTTAGCGAAAACCGTTGTCTATGTTTTTTTATTTCTTATTAAAGACAACGCTTTCAAATACGCGTTGTCTATTGGCCTTTTTTTTAGATTAAAGACAACGCTTTTCAAAAAGCGTTGTGTTTGAGTATTTTTTTAGTATCTATAATAATAAAACTTTAGCAAGTTTTGTTTATGTAAAATACAGTGTAAAAAAAATAAAATTAAATAAAATTAAAAATAATAATTAATAAATAAATAAAAACATATATATACATACAAATATATATATACACATATATAAAAATACTATAAATATGAGTTAAAATTAGAAATAATTTTATGAAAAATTTTAGAATAATTTTTTTGAATTTTAAAAATATTTACAGGGATAATTTTGAATTATTTAAGAAAAAAATTAGATATAAATTATCTAATTTAAAAATTAAATAAGTTTTAAATTAGAATTTAAAAATTATATACTTTTTAAATTAGATTTTAAATTTTTATTTTTAACTCCTCCTCTCGTATAAAATTAGGGTCCCGTGCCATAAACCTCCCGATCGACCCGACTCCTCCTCCCGTGCCCTAACCCTCGAAGCAGCAGTGGGAGATCTTGCGCGGCGACCTCGGTGGGATTCTTGGCTTCTCGGTTCGTGCTGCTCCAGTTGCTTCTGGGTTTTGCTTAGGGCTGTAGTTATAGCCTTCTATTTCTCATTATCCTTTTTCTTGTTGCTGTTTGTTTTTTTGATGGGTTTAGCGCGCGTTTTTGTGGAGATGGAGGTTTTGTGCCGAAGCCAGAGTGGCGGAGCTGCTTTTTGCTCCATGATGGAGTTATTCGTCGCCGAGATTGCTTTGGCTGCGGAAAAGACTCTCCTTTCGCTTCTTCTAGAGGTAAAAATGGACCTTGTGTTCCACTTGATATCCTTCCAACAATTGTGCTTTTAATTTGTTTTCGACTACTCAAAATCTCCAGTTTGGGGATGTTTTTTTTTCTTTATTCACTTGCACTGCATGCAGATAGCTTAAAATTTGAACATAAAGCTCCTTTGCAACTGGATTTGAAGTTTTTGTCAAAGTAGAGTTGTGTTTGAACTATTGCTGCTGGTTACTTATCCATTAGTCTGCAGCTTCATTGCTTTCACAGTTGTGTTTATGTAGGATATATGTTGATGGACCAAGGGGATACTTTATTCTACATGACTAATGCACTTTGCAAATGTCCTAAGGAGTAGGACCTTCCTTGATTATTTGATTTCTCGATTTAACAAATTCATGTTTTAGATTAGTACCAGCTGATTTTTATTCAGGTGGTAGTTTATTTCTGTTCTTTTTCCCATGTTAGTTATATTCGAGGAGATGATGGATTTATCATCCAAGCATGATTCTTTTAGGCTATATAACACTATCCAATGTAAAAAATAAGAGTGACATTTTGATTCTTATGCACAAACTGTCTGGTTCCTTATGCTTGATTTTTAGATGTTCTTAATATTATGAACTTATTGAAGCTTGGATTAGTTATGTTTAATCATAAGAGATTTTTGTTTTCCATGTGATTTAGGTTTCTTGTGGTTCCAACTTTATAGCTGTCATATGTTTTGATTAGCAACATGAGTGCTTTTTTAAGCCATATCTAGCCTGCTATTTTGCATGTAACATACTGTACATATGCAAAAAACTTTCTAATGCAATCATATGTGTGATTGCACTTTCCCGCAATGAGGTACCTAAAGGCATTATCAAATATGATGTGGCAAAACAACAAACTTACCCATCAAGGCACTCACTGTTGAACTCATGTGTTCCATTTCCCAAGAATTGCATTCGAGTTTCTATTGATGAAGCAGTGGACAAATTAGCACCTTTGTCATATCCAATTCCAAGTGAATGTGAAGTAATTGGTGATGCTGTAGGAACTCATGTGGCTTGGCCACAACACTTGATAGTGAAGCAAGATGAGGCATATGTGATATTATATTTCAAATTAAATTGTCGCTTTTTTATTATTCAACCTATCTAACTTGTTTACATTTGAAATTATTAGAAGCTTGGAAGGCAGAACTTTGAACAACTAAAAAAGAAGCATACTTTGTCAACAAGTATCCCAAGATCATTACATATGTTATATTGTTATAGTAAACATGCTCTAGATGAAGGAAGATATATATCAATGCGTTGAGATAATGATGTGTTTGACGATGATTGTGAACTTTTTCTGCACCTTGAGGACATCATTTCTTTATATCATTTGGAGCCAATTTCAGGCAATTGTGTTGTTGGCTACATATGGTAAGTGATTTGATTTAAGTAATTTCAGCAACTTTTTCTTCAAAGATAATATTTTATTTTCATTATTGAAACATTATGTGTGACCATTATATTTTCTTCACATTATTGTTTAGTATGTTAATTTTATTATCTTTGCAATGACAGGCATCTTTATAAGAAGACGCTGAAAGATAACAAGAAAGAGAAATTCATATTTATGAATCCACACAAGATCCCACATATGGCAAAAACTACACACGACAAAATAGGTAAGCTTGAAAGGTTGAACCAAAAGGCAAGTGTTTTAGCAGATTGGCTAACTGGTGCATCAGCAAATCAATTAGTTTTGGTGCCATGTAATATCGGGCAAGTAAGAAATAAAACATCACTTTCAATTGCTTCCTTTCGCTAATTTATTGAGTTATATGCACTAATTGTATGTCTATGCCTAGTTTCCACTGGATTCTCACTGTCATTGAACCTTACAAGGATGTTATTTATTTGTTGAATTCCCTAAGTCACCACATTCGCGATGAAGATTGGAAATATATAGTGGAAATGTGAGTTCATATATGCTCTTTTTTAGTAAATCTTTATTTTACTCAATAAAAAATTCATATATCAAATATTATTAACTTATGAAGGGCCTTAAGATTGTTTAATTCAAATAAGGGAAGGAAAGGTCGAAAAAATACTAAGTGGGAAGTACTAAAGGTACGTGTAATGTTGTTTAACATGTATTTTAATGTGTATATTTGTCATTAACAATTTGACTCTAATTATCATAGGCTCCTCGGCAACAAGATGCAAAACAATACGGTTATTATGTGATGAGATTTATGAGATAAATTATTGAAGAGATTGAAACTATCGAGAGAGATTCACTACGATCAATAGTAATATTATTTTGCATTAACTCAAATTATTTGAAATAAACTATTTAAAATTTACAAAGTGAGTTTTGATTATTTTTTCTATTAACGTAATTTGTGTGTGTTCATAGTTCACAAAAGCAGAGTATTCTCGAGAAGAAATTGATGAGGTGCAGTCCGAGTTGGCGGAATGTATACAAGATCATATTTATGAGTAGGTATGTAATGATGGTTGCCATAATTTTATTTAGATTTAAGTTTATGGAATGATGACCATCATTTTCACATTCATTTAAAGCAAACATATGAATTGTGAAATGTATATATGTTGTTATATGTTTCATTTTGAGATCCATGTTTCATAAATCGCTTTTCTGTTTTATTAGTTACAAGTTTATGCTTGCTATAGGGCTGATTTTTTTTTCCTAGCTCAGATGATGTTCATCCAATATTGAAGAAGCCATCAGCAAAGTTCACCACGGATCGAAAAGTAAGTACCTTTGACGACTATTTCATCACGGATCCAACATTTAACTTGCTTATGGATTTTATCAATGTCGTTTATCTCATTCACACAGAATCTCTAACACGAATTTTTATTTTGATGCAGTGTTAAATCATAGTTAAAGAGCTTGAGAAGTTGAGGCCAAAAAAAAGTGTCATAGCTACCGGTGAAGGATGTTTTGATGATGATCTTGTTAAACTTAATATGGATATAAAGTTAATTTGAGGATTGTGCGACCATATATATTTTTTGTTTGGATAATATGAAGTTGTATCTTTTGTTAAATAGTTATATTTTAAAAAGGATTGTGGATGCTTTTATTTTTTTTGTTTGTGGATATTCATATTTACTGTTTGTGGATATTTTTTATTTGCGGATATTTTTTGTTTGTGGATATATATATTTATATTTTTTGTTTGTGGATATTCATATTTCCTGGAAAACAATGACAACGCTTTATAAACGTTGCAAAAGTGTGGTCTTTGTAAAAATCAACAACGTTGTTTAAGTGTTGCAAAAATATTGTCTTTATAAAAAACAACAACGCTTTTTAAACATTACAAAAGCGTTGTCTTTGCACAAATTGACAACGCTTTTTAAGCGTTGTCTTTGAACAGACTTTTAACAACAGTGCTTTTAACAACGCTTTTTAAGTCACATAGACAACGCGTAAAAAGCGTTGTTGTTTAGCTTTTTTTCTTGTAGTGTTATGTCTTTTTGATTTGTGAGATCTCCTTTCCTCTATCTCTATGGCCCTACAAGAAGGTTATAGTACCCTTCGTCCTCCTTTTTTCTCTAGAGAGGACTTCGACTACTAAAAGAGTCGAATGATGGTCCACTTGAAGACTCAAGTGGACATATGGATTATAATCCAAACCGGTCTTGAGCTACCTCTCGATGGACACAGAGAACTCATGGGATGCGAGAACTGGCATAGAACATTAAGGAATAAAGTTGAGGCCAACGCAAAAGCTACTCGATCCCTCCAGTGTGACCTAACTAAAGAAAAGCTCAACCGCATCAGCCCCTTCAATAGCGTAAAAGAATTGTGGAAGAAGCTTATCAAAATCCACGAAGGAACCTCTGACACAAAGACAAGCAAGCAGGACCTACTATTGAGCAAGTTGTACAACATAAAAATGCAATAAGGGGAGACTACTGTGCAACTACATGCTTCTATCTAGAAGCTTATAAACGACCTTCACGCGATCGACCACAAAGTTGAAAATCGCGACTTGGTAAGGTATGCACTTAACTCTTTCCTAAGAAATACGTTGTGGGCATTTATGGTAGATGCTTACAATGTTTCAAGGGATTTTTTGAAGGTTAAATTAGATGGGCTTTTTATTGAATTTGAATTGCATGAATAGTCTAATACTACTTTGACCGATAAGGGTAGTGCTTTTCTTGTAGGAAAATTCAAGACCAAGGAGCCAAAGCATAAGTCCCGAATCAAGCCTAAACCCGAAGATGAGCCAGACTTCGAAGACGAGGATGAAATCACTGTTAGAATAGTCAATCTCGCTTGAAAGATATGTAAGAAGAAGAGGATGATCCAATTAAAGGTCCTAAAAGCAACATGGTCGGAGTCATCAAAAGAGTATGACAAAGATGAACAAATTCAACCGAGCCTTTTTACACTACTAGTACAAGTTCACCTTACCGAGACCGAGTCCGAGTATGAATCAGAAGATAAGCCAAAACAAAGCAATGGATCGTTATCCATCTCTGAAGAAGGTAAACTCACTGTAAGTGGTTATTATGAACTCAAACTCTCTGACTTTCTTTCTTATCTGTCTCGCTAGTTAGCTAAGTCCAACATCCAAGTTAAGTCCCTCCAAAAGGAGGTTAAAGCCCTTACGAAGGAGGCTAACTCAAGTTCCCTGACTGAGACTGTTCAGGAAGGAACCTTAACTCAAGTCCAAAAACTTGAGAAAGAGAATTCCTCTCTGAAAACTCAAGTCAAAGAACTCAGGGTCATCCTAGTGTTAGGATGTAAACTAAAAGCCTTGCTTTTATATAAGATATCTACATTTTGAAAGAGAATCACAAGATCACTGTTTGCATGTTTATATTAGTATGTACATATTGCCTAATACTTTACACTGTAGATAACATGGTGTGTGGTGTCGCACAGAAGATTATGTTATCAGTCCCTAGTATAAGTAGAGGCTCACAACTGAGATGGATTTAGGCAAACCATCGGGATGGTTGTAGTGTAATTTGGTGTTGGTTTATCTTGCCCATAGAATTACACTAGTGCACTTTGTGTGCATTGAGCATGACCGACATAGAGGTGCTTCAATTTATACTGACTTTATAATTGAATCAGACCTTAATTTATTATGGAGTACATGCTCTTAATCCCGATATAATAACGGGCACATGTACTTAATATTTATTTCTTTGATTTACCAATGGGCGATATTTATTCTGTTAAATCGATAGACCCAGTAAGTTAGGAAATAATATTATTTACATGGTGTGTCATTGATTATAGATGGAAAACGTGTCCTAGTGAGTCGGAATGATGATGCCCCCTTAATGAGCTCATAAAGTTCATCATGTTAAATCCTGCAGGTGGACTTGGTCCAACATAATGATAAGGATGAGTGGTACTAATCAAGGAGTTAGATGTTGATTAATTAAAATTGTCAGTAATTTAAATTAATCAACGGACATTCGATATCTTAAACACGAGGAGATACTTGTACTCATAATAGGTGGAGCCCATATGTAAATATGGGGGTTGGTGGGGTAGTTCAATGAGGTTCCTTTAGTGGAATGGATCTTCATTTATGGATCGGGTCTTGATCCATTAGGTGGCCAAGACCCAACTCCTCCTCATGGTCCCTATTGTAGCCCTATATATACCCATGAAGTCATGAGACCAAGGCATCCAATTTATCATAAAATCCTAGAGCCTCTCTCTCTCTTTTCTCTCATCCTCTCTCTCCTAGGTTTTCAAGCGGCCGACGGCAATAGGAAGCAAGAGAAGGTGGAGCAAGGGATAGGGAAGGGAGAAAGTCATCAATTCTTCCTCTTCTCTTCTCCCATTTCCTCTCTTCTTACCTAGGGTGCACGACAGCAGCTTGGAAAAGGGGAGGCGGCGCCACCTTGCTTGAAGGTTGCCGGCGGTGGTGAGTAAGAAAGGAAGTTGCGGCAGCTTGGGTTTAGGGAAGAAGAAGATCTCATCCTCTTCTTCTTTATCTTCTTCTTGCTCTTGTTCTTCTTCTCTTGGTGGCGACACAAGCAAGGGAAGGAGGCTTTGATCCATAGGAGACCAACAGCAACCTTTTGGAAGCTAGGGTTCCGGCGGCTTCAAGGGGAGGAAGAAGAACACCTCTGTTGGTGCAAGATGCATCAGTGATGCCCTCCTCTAGGTGTTTCAATGTTTCACAATATGCTTAAGTTAGTGATACATTGAACAAGGGAAGGGTGGTCAAGAAATGAGTACCAAAGTAAACCAAAGTCCTAGTTAACCTAGGCACTAAGTCCTGGTTCGTGGAATTGGGCACTAAGTCCTAGCCGAGGGCTGGGAACCTAAGACCTGACCGAGGGTTGGGCACTAAGTCCTGGTTCGTGGCATTGGGCACTAAGTCCTGGCCGAGGGCTGGGCACCTAAGACCTGACCGAGGGTTGGGCACTAAGTCCTGGTTCGTGGAATTGGACACTAAGTCCTGGCCGAGGGCTGGGCACCGAAGCCTTGGTCCAAGGGATTGAGTAACTTAGCTGAGCAATGACTAAGGACATAAGTAGAGATGGGTCAAGGTTCAGACGTCTCGAGATCTGAGAGTCTCGAAGGCTAAGCAAAAGTCCAACCGGATGAGCAGGGTGGCAACCGTCTCCTAAGAGGAGTAGGTGGAAGGCATGTTCCTGAGGATGGGAACTTAGGCGTCGGTTCGACCTAGGGTTTCGCGGAAATCCGAAGTCAAAACCAAACCCTTAAGGCTAAGGATATATATGTGTTTACTTGTATTTATGTATCTTGCAGGTACCTAAAATGGAAGACAAACCAGACAAACAAACACACAACAAGGCTGGAAACAAGGCTGCTACGCGCCCCCATCAACCAGGGTGCCTCAATGAAACAAGACGCCTCATTGAACTAGGCGCCTCATTCATTCAGGCGCCCTGTATGTCTAGGGCACCCTGGTTAAAAGCCTTATCGACTGCTGCGAGTTCAGCGCGGAGATGAGGTTTGACCAGGCTCTATGAGGCGCCTCATTGAACACAGGCGCCCTATACCAAGCCTATAAAAGGGGCTTCAACCCCTCAGCTCAGAACAACACTTCTAAAATCATTCTGAGCGTCCAAAGCTAAAGAAAAGCACTAGAAACGAAGCCCTGCGACCAAGGAGGCTTCAGGAGGAAGTGCGCGACACTTCGGAGGTCCAGATCGGTCGGGCGTTCGACTTTTCTATTTTGGTTTGAATTTACAATTCAGCATTTATTTTTATATAGCTTTTGATTGTAATTTGTGCACTGTAAGATGGGTTTCTCCGCATCCGGAAAGTCCGGAAAGGAGACCAATAGTGGACGGGCGTTCCCGTGCTTAGGCCTTGGATGTACTGACCCTGGGGGGTTGGGAACCAAGTAAAAATCGCGTGTGCACTTTGTTTGTTCGTTCGTTCTTTCTATTTTCCGCTGCACTAACTCTATATCTAGAACAATCGAAAGTTTACGAAGTTTTCCCAATGTTTTAACCGGTCGATATTCACCCCCTCCCCTTCTATCGATGGCACCGGTCCCCACAAGTGGTATCAGAGTCTGGTCGCTCTTCAACGGACTAACAGCCGACAGAGCAAAGACGCCAAGAGTTGAGGGGGAACCCAGGGGTGAATCAGGTACATTTTTTTTAATGTCAATTTTTAAATTTCACATTATATGCTTCAAGTGCAGGGAGAGAGGACACTATAAAAATCAGTGTCCTATTCGTAAGACTCGGTCTACATCCCCGGCGTCAAAGGAAGTACCAGCACCCGGAGTCTGGCGGGACAAAAGCTACATTAAATACTTCAAATGCGAAAAGTACGGACACTACAAGAATAAGTGTCCGGCAAAGGTATGCAAAATTTACGTTTCGAAAAATTTTCAAATTCCTGCACTATCCTATGTAGATAGCTTAGATAATGTTTTTGAAAAATTAAACTTTGTAAATAATCAAATCAATATTTTGTATGATCAGTTACAAAATATAGATAATGTTAAAATATCAGAAATCAACTGTTTAATCCTTAATGTTAATTCAATAATTTCTAAAATTAATTCTGAAATTAATCTTAATGATAAGTCTGAAATTAAATCTAATAATTTTACTGATATTTCTGAAATTAATCCTGAAAATATAAGAAATATTTCTAAAGATAAGGATGATTTTTCTGAAAATACTTCTGAGGAAAAGAATGATATTTCTGAAGATTTTTCTGAGGATAATGATAATTTTTCTGAGAATATTTCTAAGGATAACATTGAAAATATTTCTAAGGGTATCATTGAAATTATTTCTGATATTCCTGAGGATAACATAGAAAATATTTCTGAAAATTTTCTGAGGATAAAAATAATTTTGCTGAGGATATTGGAAATGAAATTCTTTTAGATAATAATTTAATTATTTTCTTGGATAATCATGAAACATTAACTAATAGTCCAAATTACTCCACCTATTATGAAGATGTAAAAGGATATAATCTTGATGATGAGGATGAGGAGATTGAATTATCTACAATCAAGGCTATAGTTAACAAATGTTACAAAAATTCAAACAAATCAAAATTGTTAGAAAAACATGAAAAATTAGATAAAGAAGAAATAGTAGATGATTCAGAAATTTTTGAAATCATGAAAATGATGAAATTAAACCCACAACTTTTAATTAACCCAGAAATTTGGAAACTTAAATCAAGTTAAATCTTAAAAACTTTAATTACCTTTTAATTAATTTTTATCCTTAATTAATTCAAATTCAATTAATCCTTAATTAATTAAAATTCAATTAATCCTTAATTAATTTAAATTCAATTAATCCTTAATTAATTCAAATTCAATTTCAATTAATTCTTAATTAATTTAAGTTTAAATAATCCTTAATTAGATTAATCTTTAATTAATCCATAATTAATTATCTTTAATTAATTCTTAATTAATTTAACTTTAATTAATTCTTAATTAATTTAACTTCAAATTTATTTTAATTAATTTAACTCTAACTCTTAAATAACTTAAACTCGAATTTAAGTTTGAATAACCCTTAATTAGTTTAAACTTTAATTAATCCGTAATTAATTTATCTTTAATTAATTCTTAATTAATTTAACTTTAATTAATTCTTAATTAATTTAACTTCAAATTTGTTTTAATTAATTTAACTCTAATTCGTAAATAACTTAAACTCAAATTAAATAAAATCTTACCCAAACTGCAACAATTAATTTAATAATATTAAATATGTCAAAGTGGGTTGACATATTCGCGGGTTCACACGACATGTATCAAATCGGGAATTTGATACATCATTAGAAACTTAGGTAAAATAATTTGAATTGTTTGACTCGCATAACTGTCATGCCATGCATCTGCTATTTTTTAATATATGTCATGTCATTCATATTTAAGTTTATGCATGATTTAGAACATTATGCATGCCATGCATCTGCTATTTTTTAATATATGTCATGTCATTCATATTTAAGTTTATGCATGATTTAGAACGGTTATAAGAAAAAGACTAATTAAAACTTGAACAACCTAGTATTAGGTGGAGGTGAGATGATAGTACGTTAGGGAAGCCCTTCTAATAAGGTCATGTAAGGTAAGGCATACCCTACTTGGTATGTTTAGTCTGGTGGAACTAGCTAAAGCTACCGATCCAAAACTTAAACTAGTTAGACCAAAATTTTTCAAGAAGTAGTTTGAAAATGAATTTTTGAGAAAAGGCTTTGTCGAGGAAAGGGTTGTTGCTCTAATAAGGCTACGGCCAAAGAAGGCCTCTGTGTCTCGCCAAGACCTGGAAGCCAATTACCGAAAATCAAATTCAATTTACTATTTGATAAATTTGAATCTAAGATAAGTTTTTATTAACTCTTAGATTTAACAATAAATTGAGAAAAATTATTCAAGCATCTCACAATATACTCATAAGGCAACCATGTTTGCTTGTACTGAGACATTTAAAATAGGTGAGATGTTAAGGACTGATAAAACAGAAAAATATTTTTCAAAATTATTTTCCAAAATTCTTACAATATTTTTCTAAAAATCTATTTTCAAAATAGTGCTTTAACATAGTAATGTTTTTATGAATTTCATGCTTGTCTGATTGTCTATTTATGATAGATTTTCAAAATTATATCTTTTTGAGAAAGTATTTGACCTACACAATTAGACACAAGCCTTTAGATCAACACTAGAGTCCCTTAAGACACTTAGATAGAGTCATACGGTGTCGAAAATAGGGGGAGTTTTTTTTGGTTTCTTTTAAAACCTTATGTTTTAAAATTTATCATCTCAAGATAAGGCTTTCAAAATTATTTCAAAAACCAATACCATATCACTAACATTTCAAAATTTTACCTTTTTTTGGTTTCTTTTTAAACCTTATGTTTTAAAATTTATCATCTCAAGATAAGGCTTTCAAAATTATTTTAAAAACCAGTACCATATCACTAACATTTCAAAATATTTGTTGAAATGTGTGTTTATTTCCCTTTTGATCTTGATAAACCCTAAAGACACAGAGGAAATCTTCTTCATGATTTACAAGGACTCCTAGGATGTGTCAAATTTAGGGAGAGTCTAAGTCAAAAGAAGACTGTCTGACAAGTATTTTTCTAAATTTTTTTCTGGCAATTATTTTTGAAATTATTAAATAATTCTTTTGATTTGAACCAAACCCTAAAGACTCAGAGGAAGAGTACTTGTGGTCAACAAGCTTCCTAGGACTGGGTCAAGTTTAGGGGAGGTCAAATTAAAAGGATTATTGAACATTACAAAATAATATATTTTCGTGCACTATAATTTTAAAATCCTATTGAAAACTTAAGTAATTTATCTTTCAAAATACTATTTTCTTTTTCAAAATTTTTTTGTGGCTTATAAAATCGTTTTTGGAATAATATTTACTTGAGTTTGGAGAATTTCCAGAACACCTAGGGAAATGTATTTGTAGTTAACAAGGATTCCTAGGATTGTATCAGACTAGAAAAGAAACCAAGTCAAGTAAAATATTATGTTTTAAAAACAATATTTTTTTAAGTACTTTCAAAATATAAGTCAAGTAATAGGTTTAAAAGTACTTATATTTTTCAAAAAAGTTCATATTATTTTTCAAAAGTACTTGTATTTTTTCAAAAAGCTCAATATATTTTGTCAAAGCACTTGCATTTTTCAAAAGCTCAATCTATTTTTCAAAAGTACTTGCATTTTTCAAAATGTTCAAAATATTTTTCAAAGTACAGATTTGTCAAAGTACAAATTTTTCAAAGGAAAAATATCTTTTAAAGTACAAGTTTTTGCACAATATTTTTCAAAATATTATTTTAAAAGTGCAAAAATTCCTTTCTAGGTGAAATATTTTTGAAAAGTGTATATTTTTTTTTGAAAAGTGCATATTTTTCTAAGTAAAAACCTTTTATGTGTACAATTCCTTTCTAAGTGGAAAATTTTCTAAGTTTTCTGAAAATACAAAATATTTTTTCGATGCACAATACTTTTCAAAGTGTAATGTTTTGGTGCAATTATTTTTTTTTAACTTGCTCTTTGCTATGCTTTCAAATATTTATACAAAGTACTTTCAAAAGAAAAAATATTTTCATTGTTGGTGCAAGTGTTTTGGTGATTTTTGATGTATGACAGAGAGGGAGAGTACACTTAAGTTAGAAATTTTATTTCTCTTACCAAAGGATCAAATGAAATCAAAATGTTTTTTTCAAAAAGGGGGGAAAGTGAGCAAAAGTTATAATTTTCTACCAAAGGATGAACATTTATTTTCAAAACTTAGATATTTTTCCCAAGGTTTGTAACTTAGCTCTTTCATCCAATCTAACTTAAGATATTGTCAAACATCAAAAGGGGGCGATTGTTGGTGCAAGATGTATCAGTGATGTCCTCCTCTAAGTGTTTCAATGTTTGCCAATATGCTTAAGTCAGTGATACATTGAATAAGGGAAAGTTGGTCAAGAAATGAGTATCAAAGTAAACCGAAGTCCTAGTTAACCTAGGCACTAAGTCCTGGTTCATGGAATTGGGCACTAAGTCCTGGCCGAGGGTTGGGCACCTAAGACCTGACCGAGGGTTGGGCATTAAGTCCTGGTTCGTGGAGTTGGGCACTAAGTCCTGGCCGAGGGCTGGGCACCTAAGACTTGACCGACGGTTGGGCACTAAGTCCTGGTTCGTGGAATTGGGCACTAAGTCCTGACCGAGGCCTGGACACTTAAGACATAACCGAGGGTTGGGCACTAAGTCCTGGCCGAGGGCTGGGCACCGAAGTCTTGGTCTGAGGGATTGAGCAACTTAGCTAAGCGATGACTAAGGACAGAAGTAGAGATGGGTCGAGGTTCAGACGTCTCGAGATCCAAGAGTCTCGAAGGCTAAGCAAAAGTCCATCCGGATGAGCCGGGTGGCAACCGTCTCCTAAGAGGAGTAGGTGGAAGGCGCGTTCCCAGGGATGGGAACTTAGGCGTCGATTCAACCTAGGGTTTCACGAAAATCCGAAGTCAGAACCAAACCCTTAAGGCTAAGGATATATATGTGTTTGTTTGTATTTATGTATCTTGCAGGTACCTAAAATTGAAGACAAAGCAGACAAACAAACACGCAACAAGGCTGGAAACAAGGCTACTAGGTGCCCCCATCAACCAGGGCGCCTCAATGAAACAAGGCGCCTCATTGAACCAGGCACCTCATTCATTCAGGCGCCCTGTATGTCTAGGGCGCCCTGGTTAAAAGCCTTATCGACTGCTGCGAGTTCGGCGCGGAGATGAGGTTTGACCAGGCTCTATGAGGCGCCTCATTGAACACAGGCACCCTATACCAAGCCTATAAAAGGGGCTTCGACCCCTCAGCTTAGTACAACACTTCTAAAATCATCCTGAGCATTCCGAGCTAAAGAAAAGCGCTAGAGACGAAGCCCTGCGACCAAGGAGGCTCCAGGAGGAAGTGCGCGGCACTTCGAAGGTCCAGATCAGCCGGGCGTTCGACTTTGCTATTTTGGTTTGAATTTACAATTCAGCATTTATTGTTATATATCTTTTGATTGTAATTTGTGCACTGTAAGACGGGTTTTTCCGCCTCTGGAAAGTCCGGAAAGGAGACCAATAGTCGACGGGTGTTCCCGTGCTTAGGCCTTGGATGTACTGACCCTGGGGGGTTGGGAACCAAGTAACACTACAAGAAAATTACTTTTCCGTAGCACGTTATTAACAACGCACATTAAAAGTACACTGTTAATAGTATTATTAGCAGCATGCATATTAATGCGCGCTATTAATACCATAATTTTTTTTAAAAGAAGAAGCATCAATGGCATAC
The DNA here is from genome assembly GCA_024364735.1 of Boesenbergia rotunda. NCBI lineage: Eukaryota > Viridiplantae > Streptophyta > Magnoliopsida > Zingiberales > Zingiberaceae > Boesenbergia > Boesenbergia rotunda. The sequence goes on along the minus strand of JAGFNQ010004744.1, from coordinate 69,809 downwards.
ATTAAAAGCACGCTGTTAATATTATTATTAACAGCATATTAACATACGCTGCGAATAAATAATAGCAACGATAGCATGCAAAAAATTGGTACGCTGTTAATGCATCTATTTATTATATATAATACGCTACAAGTAAAACTATAAATAATCACTATTTTATTATATTCCTTTTTTTTCCTTATTTTTATTTTCCTTATTTTCACTTTTTCCTTATTTTTTCTTTTTCCTTATACCTATTTTTTCCTGGAACCCTCCCGATACCACCATATCACTGCATCCTTCTTTTCTTTCCCAAAACCCTCGCACGCGCCTCAACTCATCGCCCTCCTCATCGCTCGAGTTTCTGCCGCCTCCTCGCCGCTTCTCATCACTCATGCCTTCACCTCCTCCTAGCTGCTCGACTCTCCGCCTCCTCGTTGCCTCTTCAGCGTCATCTTCTCCGGCTCCTCCTCACAGACGTCGCCTCCTCGTTTGCTCGTTTGGTTTGCTCACCTCGTTTGCTCACAGTAGCTTCTTCTTCTTAAGTTTGCCCCTTTCAACCCTAAGTGTCCTAAATTTTCTTGGATGTATGCTATTTGGAAAAATAAGGTTTAATTAATTGGCTTGTTGTGCATTGACCTTCTAAGCACTGAACAATGATGCCATGATCATTTTTAGAGGACTTGCAGATAGGGGAGTCGTAAAGGGACAAAGAATGGTTAAATTGATAGGGGACTTTCACAAAGTGTTGGTTAAATTGATATAAATATGTAGCTTAGATGAAACTAATTATGAAATGAAAGGAATTTTAATACCTCTTAATTAGAAAAAAAAATATGCATGATATAACATAAAAAATTAGGTGAAACTTTTATTTAGGTTCATTAAATCTATTTATATACATAACATAAATTTACTACAGTGTTTAGTACTAATGCATTTCCTGATGCTTAAACAAGATAGAACATACTAGATATAGTAAAAAATTACCCATTACAAGAATGTGAAATTTACTGTTAGTGAATTGCCGTATCAAAACGGAAAGAATTTACACTATTTTTTGCGTGAAGCTCTCATAATAGAAATAACCATATGGGATTGACCACTCTTTAGCACAGTAATATAGAATAAATTGATCTTCTACAAAGCCTTTTGTTATGTATAAATTTACTGTTAGTGAATTGTCGTACTAGTCAAATTTTTGCTAACACCTAGCCATCTGTGTACTAGTTTGAGATGAAATCACTTGAATTTTTTTTCATTTGATAAACTAAACACGTATTAGTTCAATGCTCTCATGTTATTTAACAAGCAAAAATTGTCAAATGTCCGTGATTTTTTTTTTTTTGCCATCTGTCTGTGATTTTTGTTGTATTGAGGTCATGACGATTCAAGACATCTCTATTTCCAATAACAAGCAACTTTATAGTAACAACATTAGTGTGTCAATCCTAAGCGAGCTTGAGAATTTGTCAAATTTGGTGAGTCTGGATCTGTATCTTAACAATATCACTGCTAGTCTAGGTCTGTTGGATAGGAAGGAATTTGTTAAATAGAATTTACTATCGGGAATAGATTAGTTAGAGAAATTTTTGGGATATGTAGAATATTGTTGCCTCAGTTGTAATTATTATGCTTGATTATAAATCAATTGTCAAACTCAATTTTTTTTAATTTCCACATTTTATCAAGGGAAATTTTCTGCTATTTAATAATGTTATTCCTGTTGTGATGTTATGCTCTACTTTTTGTTAAGATTGAATGTATCTTATTTTTTTTATCGAAAAAAATGAATATATGTATCCGAGGTTTATAAATTCCATTGCTTCTTCATTTGTCTTTAATTTATTTCTTAATCTGACAACTTCAAATGGCAAGTTCTAGTTGAGAACGTTATAGTTATGCTCTATCAGGAAGCATATATAGTGTGATGTAATGAAACTGAGGTAAGCCTTTGATGCCATCAGTCTTACCTACAAAGTTTTAAGAGTCTGTTCAAACTGAGGCAGCAATAAGTAAATCAATATAATATGTTTACCTCTTCCAAATTCCTCGACCAAAGTGATTTCTTCTTTAAGCTTTTGACGTGTTTTTGCTGATTCTTTAGCTCGTGTTTTAGTATTTGAAGATTGTTTCCTGAAAGTTTATAGGTAGAGGTCACTTATGCTAACCTTGCCACCGATTTATGCTATAACTTATAGATTTTTTTATTATATAGTTACAACTAAAGACCTTGAGTCGTGGAGATATCATTGATAATACTAAATGTAAGCTGCTTCGTTGGAGTATTGATAGAGTTGTTGCAGAAGGACGAATTGCATCCACATATCCCAAAGTAAAAGTGCATCACATTCCTCTTAGTGGAGCTTGTTGGAAATGTTGAGGCAATCGACCCTAGAATGATTGGAAGATTATGGTTTTGATGTGTGTATGTGAATATGTTTAAGGTTAGGGTGTTATGTTGTATTTGATATGTGTGATTGAGTTTGCAAGACTTGGAGAATCACACATGGTGAACATATCCGAGGGACGAGAGCCGAGGGAGGAGGACTCCAAGGGCAATCTGGGAAGTGGACTTCAAGGGCACACGTGAAGGGTGGCATGGAGGCAAGCCAAGGGAAGGCTTGTGTGCACATCCGAGGGACGAGAGCCAGAGAAAGATGACTTTAAGGGGCGAGCCAAGGGAGTGAACCTGAAGGCACACGTGAAGGAGAAGGTTCAGAGTGGCTGCAACTGAGCTAAGAGGCAGGGCAGTCGACTGGCCAGAGGGCAGTCGACTGGCCAGAGGGCAGTCGACTGGCCAGAGGGCAGTCGACTGCCAAAACTCACAGAGAGTTTTCAGCCTCAGACCAGTCGACTGCCCCAGGGGCAGTCGACTAGTAACACCCCAAAACTAGCCGTTGGCTAGCAATCAATGCTAGACCAGTCAATTGCCCCAGGGGCAGTCGACTGGTGCGGGTCTGGACAGACTGCGAGTTTGTCCTGTTCTCTTATAAAAAGAGGACCTTTTTGCACGTGGAACGGTACGGTTTTGTACTGTAATGAAGTGCTGCTCGTGCAAAAAGTCTTCTCATCTTCCTCTCTCTCTAATCATTGTATTCTGTAAAGAGGAAGACAACACCGCTGTAAAGGTTTCTCCACCTGAAGGAGATTTTTCTTAGTGGAGGTGGTGTACGTGCGTTGATCCTTGGATTAGTCACCCATTTGGGTGGATACCAAGTAAATTCCGATTGTTAGCATTGTTCTTTCTTGTCCTTTGCATATTATTGTTTCCGCTGCGTTAACAATCTTGTAGAGAATTTAACGAAAAGTGCTATTCACCCCCTCTAGCAACGTCGTCGATCTATCAATTGGTATCAGAGCCGGTTCGTTTCGAAAGAACTCACCGTCGACCGGAGCAAAGTGAAATGTTGTTTCAAGAGGGCTACAGCACTGCACGACCACCCTTCTTCGACGGGAACGACTTCGCCTACTGGAAAGGTAGAATGCAATATTATCTTATGAATAATATTGAAAACTGGATTAGTATTGTAGATTGATTCGATGCACCAGTCGGCGAAAGAGGAGAGCCGACACCTATGAGACCATGGTCGAAGGAGATCATGAAGAGGGCGCAGTCAAATGCCAAGGCCACTACCACACTTCAGTGCAGGCTCTCAAAGGAGCAACTCAACAAGGTGGGGTTATTCAAGAGCGCCAAAGATTTATGGGACAAACTGGTGGAACTGAACGAAGGGTCCAACGAGTCCAGAAGAGCAAAGAAGGACTTGCTCGTGGCCCAACTCCATCCCTGTCTATGAAGAGCAACGAAACTGTCAGCCAGCTGCATGGAAGGGTGAAGGAGGTCATCAACGAACTCCATGTGATTGGAGAAAAGATCAAAAATCGAGATCTCGTCAGGTACGTCCTACAAACCTTCCCAAGAACAACTTTGTGGGCATCAATGGTGGATGCCTACAAAGTATCAAGGGATTTGTCCATAGTTAAATTAGATGATCTGTTTTGTGAATTTGAACTGCACGAGCAAGCTAACGTTTCGGCCAAAGAAAAAGGTATAGCTTTTATTGCAGAAAAGGAGAAGAAGAAGCGAAAGGAGAAGAAGAAGGTGGTCTACTCCTCCTCATCCGACTCAGAGTAGTCCAGCGCCTCTATGGATAGTGACCAAGAGGATTTCATGGTAAGGAAAATGCGTAAGGCTTTCAAAAGTTTTTCTAACAAGTCTTATGCTAGGAAAAGGGTCCAAAGGCAAGGGTAAGGCCAAGGACATCATTTGCTACAACTGCCACCAAGAGGGACACATGAAGAACGAGTGCCCTCAACTAAAGAGAAGAGATGAAAAGAAGGAGGAGAAGAAGAAAGGTGACAAGAAGAGGTCGAAGGGAATGGAGAAGGGTGCCACCAACCTCAAGGCGACTTGGGATGATCCATCATCCTCGGAGGAGGAAGAAGAGCAAGTTTCACATTTTGCTCTCATGACAGTGGACTCATCAGAGTCATCAGATGATGAGAGAAGCTCAAGCAGTGATGAAAGCGACTCATCCTCATCATCATCCGAGTCAGAAGCTTCGGTAAGTAAGGTATACCACTTACCCTCCTCTACATTAGTTAAAATTATTTCCAGCACTAACATGGACTTAGCTAAAGCCAAAAGTAAGATTAAGGACCTAAAAGATGAAATTGTTATGCTTAGAGTAGAGTCTACAAAACTTAAGGAAGACTTACATGCTTATTCTCTTACATCACATGATTCATGTTTTGAAATTGAAAATAGGAAACTAAGGAAAAAGGTAGAGGACCTCACAAAGGCACTTAGAAAATTTCAAGTGGGATCTAGCAACTTAGATATGATAATTAATAGTCAAAGGGTTGTTTATAACAAGGCCGGACTAGGATATAGGCCAAAGACAAAGGAAGTGGCCTTTGTCTCACTCATGGGTAGGATTGGTGCATCCAGGAGACAAGGGACTAAGGGAAACATCAAGAGGGCAAGGGTACCTAAGAGATTTTTAAATGATGCTTGTGGATCAAAAATTTGGGTACCAAAAGAGTATGTTTTACATGTTGTATAGGTGAAGGTGAAGGAGGCTTCAACCATGTGGATAGTAGATAGTGGATGCTCAAGACATATGACTGGAAATGTGAGCAAGTTCACTACTATTAGCTACTTAAGAGAAGGGACGGTCTCCTTTGGAAATAGTGGAAAACTGAAAATTATTGGTAGGGGCATCATTGAGGTATCTCCTACAATTTTCATACATAAGGTACTTTTAATCAAAGACATGAAGTTTAATTTACTTAGTGTAAGTCAGTTATGTGATGCGGGCTATAGGGTTGAATTTCATGCTAGGAAGTGCCTAATAAGACAAAATGAATCCGATAATGTCATACTAGAAGGGTATAGAGAGGCTAACTTGTATTATCTTGATCTTGCCTTTGCTACTAATAATTTGGCTAAGTGTTTCATGTCTAAAGAAGAAGAAGGGTGGTTGTGGCACTGGAGGCTTGGACATGTCAACATGAGAAGCATTGCAAGAGTGGTCAAGGAAGAGTTGGTGAAGGGGCTACCTATGATCAAGTATGAGAAGACAAAATTGTGTGATGCATGCCAAGAGGGTAAGCAATCAAAATCATCACACAAAGGTAAAACCCTAACCACTAATACTTTACCATTAGAACACTTACACATTGATTTGTTTGATTGCCATAGCACTCCCTCACTAGTAGGGAATAAATATTGTTTAGTGATAGTAGATGACTTTTCTAGATTTACATGGGTTTTCTTTATGAAACATAAGGACGATACCTTAGAAATTTTTATAGGGTTTAGTAAAAGGGTAGAAAATGAAAAACACCTCAAAATTAACCGAATTAAGAGTGACCACGGTGGGGAGTTCCAAAATTCAAGTTTCTCACAATTTTGTGTAGAAAATGGATATAAGCATGAATTTTCATGCCCAAGGACTCCTCAACAAAATGTTGTAATTAAGAGGATCCTAAGGTATGTTAAAGGTATCCTCAATGTCGGGCTTTGGTATACTAGAACCCCTAGTGTTGATCTTATTGGATACACCGACTCAGACTATGCGGGATGTAAGCTAGATAGGAAGAGTACTAGTGGAGGGTGTCAATTCCTTGGGTCTTCCTTAGTTAGTTGGAGTAGTAGGAAACAACCATGCGTTTCCCTATCAACAACGGAGGCAAAATATGTGGCAATGGGTGGGTGTGTTTCCCAACTCCTTTGGATCATGCACACTTTAGAAGATTATGAGTTACATTATTCCAAGGTCAAAGTCTTGTGTGATAATGTAAGTACAATCAATTTGACCAAAAATCCGGTTCACCACTCTAGGACAAAACACATTGAAGTGAAACATCACTTCATTAGAGACCATGTGGCAAGGGGAGACATAGAACTACACTATGTTGAATCAAAGTCAAACCTAGCCGACATTTTTACCAAGCCTCTTCCCGAATCGGAGTTTACATCCTTAAGAAGAGGTCTTGGAATGTGTTTTGTAGAAGTATAGGATGAACCTTGGGATATTACATTTGAAAAAGTGTGCTTGATCCATTAGGGTGATACATTTGGTTCACTTGTGCTTATGACATAGTGTTGAATCATTAAAAATATCAAAATATGAAAACTAGACTAACTATGGGGAAGACAAGTGTTTAATCAATGGACACTTTGCCCAAAAATCATAGTTGGATATTTTAAACCTTTTTAAACCATTTTATGTTTTCTATGTTTTGTCATACTTTTAAATGTTATATGATTTCAAAATTAGGTTGTAATTTTGATACAAAACTTAGTGGTTTTCAAGAATGTTGAGTTTTTATCAAAAGTCAAGCATGTTTGAAATTTGATATGGACTGATATTTTTCCTTGATAGAGTATATTATTTCAAACATGTCTACAAAATTTTATAATTTTTGGAATTTTCTTGAATTTTCTGGACGTTTCTGAAATTCAGATCAGAAATTTAAAATTAGCACTGATAGTATATCAGTCGACTGCCTCATGGGCAATCGACTGGCATGCCTGCTTTCAGATTCTGAAATTGTTTTCAGAAATCCAACTTTCTCTCATTTGATGTCATAGTGTTGAGTTGCTTAAGGCAATCATTTTGATGGTGTCAAAGGGGGAGAATGGGTGGTTTAAGTTAGATCTTTGACTTAAAATGGTTGTTTAAGTTAGTTGTTTAACTTAAATCTTGGATAACTTGCAAATTGGAAATGGATAAAGGCATAGGTTAAGGGGGAGGGTACCTCTTAGGCTTTACTATGTCTTGTACTCTTAATTAATGTTGTTTAGTGTTAAGTTGGACTTGAAACTTAACTTGGATCATAAGTAGAGTTGAAAATGGGAAAAGACATGGATTAAGGGGGAGGATACCTCTTAGGTTTTTGATATATCTTATGCTTTTCAATTGCTACTGCTTTTATTGTTATTGTTGACTGGTATTTTATCCCTAAACTTAAATATATTGCCACACATCAAAAAGGGGGAGATTGTTGAGGCAATCTGCCCTAGAATGATTGGAAGATCATGGTTTTGATGTGTGTGTGTGAATATGTTTAAGGTTTGGGTGTTATGTTGTATTTGATATGTGTGATTGAGTTTGCAGTACTTGGAGAACCACACATGGTGAACATATCCGAGGGACGAAAGCCGAGGGAGGAGGACTCCAAGGGCAAGCTGGGAAGTGGACTTCAAGGGCACACGTGAAGGGTGACATGGAGGCAAGCCAAGGGAAGGCTTGTATGCGCATCCGAGGGACGAGAGCCAGAGGAAGATGACTTTAAGGGGCGAGCCAAGGGAGTGAACCTGAAGGCACACATGAAGGAGAAGGTTCAGAGTGGCTGAAACTGAGCTGAGAGGCAGGGCAGTCGACTGGCCAGAGGGCAGTCGACTGCCAAAACTCACAGAGAGTTTTCAGCCTCGGACCAGTCGACTGCCCTAGGGCAGTCGACTGGTAACACCCCAAAACTAGCCGTTGGCTAGCAATTAATGCTAGACCAGTCGACTGCCCCAGGTGCGGGTCTGGACAAACTACAAGTTTGTCCTGTTCTCTTATAAAAAGAGGGCCTTTTTGCATGTGGAACGATACGGTTTCGTACTGTAACAAAGTGTTGCTCGTGCAAAAAGTCTTCTCATCTTCCTCTCTCTCCAATCATTGTATTCTGTAAAGAGGAAGACAACAACGCTGCAAAGGTTTCTCCACCTGAAGGTGATTTTTCTTAGTGGAGGTGGAGTACGTGCGTGGATCCTTGGATTAGTCACCCATTTGGGTGGATACTAAGTAAATTCCGATTGTTAGCATAGTTCTTTCTTGTCCTTTGCATATTATTGTTTCCGCTACGCTAACAATCTTGTAGAGAATTCAACGAAAAGTGCTATTCACCCCCTCTAGCAACGTCGTCGATATATCAGGAAAGTTTGGATTGATAGAGTGTTTGTGAACAAACTGGATCTCATTCGACCAAATGGTGAAATGTTGTTTCTCGATGATGCAATATGAAGCACAGTTGCTTGGTTATCTAAGTTCATAGTTTTCTGTGACTGAGTTACTTACTTTAGACTTATAACTAGTTTGTAATTTTTTTTGCTACTCGGTTATTTTAGACTTATGACTAGTTGGTAATGGATTTTGCTATTAAGTGAAATGCTATTTTGGTAAATTGTGGTGTTGATGATTATTTATGATATTATAAATGTTTTAGTTTTGGATGCTTTTATTTGAGAGATGTGATGTGGTATAGTTGTTGTATTATAAAATTGTGTAAGATGTGTATATGTGAGATTATAATTATATGAAATATATTAGTATTCACAACAGGCGACCGCTCGCTGCGAATACAAATATCCGCAGCACGCAGTCGTTCGCTGTGGATCTACTTATCCGTAGTGTATATTCGTGCGGTGCGAATCCACTTATTTGCAGCGTGTAGCCGCGCGCTGATGATGCACTTATTCGCAGTGTGCGACCATGCGCTGTTGAAAAGTTATAACTTTTAACAGCTTGGAGTTGTGCAGCATTCGATGCGTGCTGCGGATGTAACCATTGCACGGTACAGAAAAGTAATTTTCTTGTAGTGTAAAAATCTCGTGTGCACTTTGTTTGTTCGTTCGTTCTTTCTATTTTCCGCTGCACTAACTCTATATCTAGAACGATCGAAAGTTTACGAAGTTTCCGCAAAGTTTTAACCGGTCGATATTCACCCCCCCCCCTATCGACGACACCAGTCCCCACAACCTCTTCTCTTCCCTAGGGTTTCGGCCAAGCTAGGGTGGAGAAGAACACGCCTTGGTGACTAAGGTTCTTGGTAGATCATCGCCCACATGACGTCCAAGAAGGGAGGGTCATACAATAGAAGATCGTGAGGTAACGGAAGGTATAACTTTCTCTTTGATTCCTTTGATTTCTATCATTTCATGTGGTTTAATTCATTATCATTGTATTTAATTATTTGTTAATTAATTATGATAATTAATTATCTTGGACACAATAATAAACACAAACCGGCGATCCGCTCGTCGTCTATTCCATAACTAATTGGTAGGCGAGTTACAAGGCTTGAACAACAAGTTTGGCCAAGTTGTAACTCGAATCAATTAGTACGACGACGAGACGATCAATTTGGGAAATAGGTATCCATTCGGATTGAAAATTTTTGATCCATGGACATGGAGAGGTTTTCCATAAGCGACCCGGTATTCGCTTAGGAAACCCGCAACCAACACCTAAAATGGTTTACTTTGGGTTTCAAGAATCTTGATATGATTCTTGGAAAACAAAAGGTTATCCTTAACTGATCCAGACTTGGATACAAAACCAACTCGTGATATAGATCATACTTTTCTATTGTGAACCGTAATAACACCCGAGTCCAAGCATAGGTCCCTAAACTTAGCTTAACAAGTCAAGCTAGACCAAACCATTATTGGATCCCCAAGGATCAAATTCATTACTTAGATAGACCGTATCGAGGTTTTGATCCAAGAGGAGCTAATAGAAAGACTATTTCTATTATTAGATAAACCTTTCTGATTGCTTGTTTGCTTGTTTATTTAAATTTTTCAAAATTGTCATGCTTAGGTTAGAAATGGTTAGTTAAGGACTAGACATGATTGAAACTAGTACCAGGGTGGGGCGAGCTGATAGTATATTAGGAAAATCTGTCTAAGGAGTCAAGTAGGGTAAGACATACCCTATTTGCAGGGTATCCTATACGACAAAATAATAGAATTCGCAGTGAAAAAAGGATCCCTCAAGCGATCCATATGAAAGAAAATTTGTACGAAGTTCATCTATCTAATAGATCTCTCTAAAGTGTATACCTTTGGAGCGTAGCCTTCGTTTATCCCACTCGTCCAAGGTATATCGGATCTCTTGCACGTTCAAGTGTCCATGCCTCTATGCATATCCACATGAACATGATATCTCAACTTCGGAGAAGAACTAACTTAGTTGTGCTAGCAACTTGAGGTAGTTCACAAAACACCAAAAATCCCAAAGATGGGTTTCGGCCAAAGAGGGAGAAGAGGAGGAAGAGAGGAAGAAAAATCACTAAGTCTCATCCAAAATGAAAGAAGAACTCTTTTATATTTATCTCATGAATATGAAGAGTTTTTTTCTTTTTACCTTCCCCACATAAAGCCAATAAAACCAATAAAACACATATTTCACATTTTTGACTATTCACCTTCTCTTCATCCAATGAAGAGAAAATCATACATCTTCCTCTTTTATTAATTCATTAAACATTTTAATGAATTAATATCTCATTCAAATGTGATTGAGTCTAATCTAAATGAATCTAACTCAAATTTAACTCAATCACATAATCCAATTGGATTCACTTGAGTCTAACTCAATTAATCCAATTTGGATCAAATCTTACTCAAACTAAGATCAATTAATCTCCAAAGTATCGTGCTCTTAGTGTGTGACTCAATAGGTTCTCGTAACGTTGACAATGTGTCTAAACTGCTTTAGACATATAAGCAATGAGCGGCATCTAATAATGCATCATTGCTACCCAAGTGATGAGAAAATTGAGATCCGACTTAACCTCCGTGACTATGACAATGTATGATCTTGTCCTTCTATCCTCGATATTTAGATTGACCAATGAGGCATAGACCGTACCATCCTCGATATTAATCTTTGTGTTTCTTGACCCCAAGTAGACTCACTCAAACAAATAAGCTCAATATCTCATATTGACTCATTTGAGCATGGTCATGCATTTTAATAGTCCTACTCGATCAAGAGACCAACAGATATCACTCTGGTCATATGGGAGGGATAGATTTCATCTACATCACTCACATCCCTCCGCTTAATTCATTACATACCCAGTGATCACCTTTATAGTCCAGCCTGTTACGGGTGACATTTGATAATACCAAAATACATAACTCCTTATGTAGGGAACCGTAGTGACTTCAGGTTTAAGGACTATTTATACTAATAGTCACATGAGAAAGTTTATGACAATCATATAACAATCTATGAAACTTTCTCATGGCGGGTCAATTCAGTACACATTCTCTAATGTCTACCCATGTGTCAACTTGATATCACATATCCATGACTTGTGAGCTCAAGTTATCAATTGATCTACATGCTAGTCTCCATGCATTAATATTGTCCCTGAATATTAATGCTTGACTAGGAATGATTTAGTGTAGTGTTCTCTATATCATCTCACTATTTGAGTTAGGGCGAACTCTACAAATATAAGAATGGAAAATAAATAATTAGAACCAGGAGAGGGAAAATAAACAAAACAGAGATGCTTATATATATATATATATATAATTCTGAAAATTAAACTTTTCTTCAAATAATTAGAATCAATTATCCCTGTAAATATTTCTAAAAATTTTGAAAAATCTTCCAAAATTTCCTATAAGGTTATTTCCATTTTAACCCGTATTTATGATATTTTATTTGTCATATTTTACAATAATAACATAGAGGACATAGTTCTGAAATAAAATATCATTTGAAAAAATTAGAATACCTAGTAAACGAACACCAACTAAATCAGCTGATAGAAGTACAAGCAAGCGAACATAGTGTCGCAATAGTTGAGCTGAAATTTTCCCCAAAGAATCCTGCTTTCATGAAGAGGGTGGGGAATGAGTTCATTAACAAATTAATCATGAAGTGCTTGGCAGTCGGCGAGCCTCAACGGCCGGCCAGCCTCGCAGAAGGCCTACCTCCTTAGTGGCCGACCTCGAGGGTGTGGTGACCAGCCACACCTCTCGGGCATTACTGGTGGTCACCGAACCTCGCCACGACCAGATCTTGCCAGAGAGGAAAGGGTAAATGAGAGGGGAGGAGAAAGAAGAGGGCCACACCTTTCCACGCTAGTTTTCCTTACCCTCGGCCTCACCCTCGTTATCAACCAATTATAGGGATCAAGGGATTTTGGGTTTAGGGGGATTGGGGAATCAAGGAGAAAACACATATTGTCAAATTGGTGGCAAATCCTAGATTCATCACCAACTAGGCAATAAATTTTGGATTCAATGCCATTTGGAGAGGAAATTCATATTTGTTGCCAAATTTGAAAATTCATAGATATTAGCGAAGATCACTAAATTTTGCTAAATTTGAATATCTAAAGCAAGCCGGGAGCTCAAATTTGGCAACAAATCCGAAATTCATTGCAAACTTGGCCATGAATTTGGGATTCATCACCAATGAATTCGTTGCCAAATTTTCAATTTAGCGATGAATTCTGGATTTGTTTCCAATTTGGTGACGAATTAAAGATTCGTCGCCAAATTTGAGATCCCATCTTGGTGAAGATCTTTAAATTTGACAACGAATCCAAAATTCGTTGCCAAGTTGGCAATGAATTCTAGATTCGTTGCCAAGTTGCAATGAATTCTAGATTCGTTGCCAATTTACGACAAATTCTAGATTCGTCGTCAAACTTGAGATCTAGTCGGTTTGCTGATCAAAATTTTAAATTTAGTAATGAATTCTAGATTTGTCACCAATTTGGCCACGAATTCTTTATTCGTCGCCAAATTGGCAACGAATTCAAAATTCGTAGCCAATTCGTGATGATTTTTGCTACAAATATAATGTTAGCGATGAATTTTGCAATGAAATATATTAATTGCAAATTTATGGACAAATATGTTTTTGTCACAAATTTCATTGTTATTAGCAACGATTACTTTTTTTTGTAACAAATTTCGTTGTTAATTTATAATGAATTTATTTGGTCGTAACTTAGTGTTTTTTTTTGGTAGTGAGTCACTCATGTGATAAACAATCAAAAATAATTATGGCAAAACAATTTAGGTGTGGCGTTCACTAGATATAAGCTTTGGTAAAATAATTTTGCTCAGGCAACTAACAGGGATTTGTTTTATAAAAAAACTTAATTTGTCTAATAGTATAACTTATTTCTAATAATTTGTTTTAAAAAATATATATTAGATATCTCTGAAAGCTCTCAAGTATAAAAAAAGACAGTTTGATGCAGGTAGCTTTAGTACAGTTCTGGAGAAGGATTGGATTATATTGAGTTAATTATACGCAGTCTTATCTTGTATTTTAGCAAAAGATTTTCTTGGCAACTCGAACTTGTGATCTCATGGTCACATAGTAGAAATTTTATCATCGTGTCAAGACTTTTCTTCAGTATAATATATTTATTTATTTATCTTTTCCTTCCATCCTAAAAGAATTTATGGCTTTATTATCCTTCATTGGCTGCAATACAATATGAGAAGGCATAGATGGTATTGCCTTTATTGATAGCTTCTCTCCGAATGTCAACTTATTATATTGGATACAAATATGTGAAGCCCATTGGGTGCCTCTACTCTTGGAAATTTCAGTAATTTGCCTTCTCCAACTTCTTCCCATCTGCAACAAGAACACCATCAATTTTCTAATAGAGGTTTGCATGATCAAGTAATGAAAATTGTCAGAATAAGTTTAGTCAAAGAAGTACTCTTTCAGAAAGAAAATTGGGTTAAGACTGTTGCATAACCTACTCAATTTTGCATATGGATGATGATGGTACTTGTACAAAGAGTATAGAATACCTGAACATGGTTGCAAAGTGATGAAGAAATACTGCTACTTCTACCATTCCTAGTTCCTTTCCTACGCACAGCCTAGCACCTCCTCCAAATGGCATAAATAGATGGTCGGGCTCCAGGTTCTGGTCCTGTAAAGAGAAGGGAAGAATCAATGAAATGTAACTCAGTCCTACTCAGTTCAACAGCAGGAGCTCATTCTCATTCTTTCTTATTCTTACCATCCATCTCCAAGGATTGAATTTAAGTGGTTCTGGATACACAAGGGGATCATAGTTCTGCTCTCTAAGATACACATAGATTCTCCAGTCCTTGGGAATGCTAAATCCTGATGTAGGTAGAGAAATTTCAATAGTTATTTGGATGATTAAGTAGTATTTTTCCACAAAAAAGAATATAAATAAGATCACTTTATCAAAAGAATATGAATGATCAGATTGTCAAGTTTACCTTGCAATTGCGTCTCCTGGGTTGTTTTTCTTAGCAGTCCATTAACAACAGTTGCTAATCTCAAAGTTTCAAATATAACCTACAACATGAACGATAAGCTGTTTCCTGATGAAATGGAGGCCAACAAGCGCATGAAGATGAACAAGTCCACTAACCGCACGAGTAAAATTCATTGATTTGTAGTCGTTCCAGTTGATCGCTTCATTTGGCGACTTCTTCCTCTTCCTGATGGCAGATTGTTCATTCTAAAAAACCCAAATTATTCAGTGAGAATTTTTTCATATAGGAAAAGCTGCGACCAAAAGTATCAATAATTATGTTACCCTCAATTCTTCAAGAGCTTCTGGATGATCATGGAGGTACTTGACAGCCATCATTATAGTAGTCGAAACAGTTTCAAAACCAGAATATATGAGTGTGATGATGAGATCAACAATCTGTTCATCTGTAAGATTTGGTTTGTTTGTATCGTCACTGTTCAGGAGGGCATCAAGCATGTCATGTTGGGATTCTCCAGGAGAGGCTCTTCTCTTCTCTATAAGTTTTTCCAGTATGCTAACCACCTTTCTTCTGGCCTGCAGGAAATGATCCATGACGATAAAAATAATGAAAGTGCCAGTAAATATATATAACCTCAATCATCCTTTTAGTACCTGGATTCCGCGATGATAGTTTGTGCCAGGGAAGTTGAAAGGGAAGGAAAGGGTTCCTATGACAAGCTTGATGATATGAAATTTGAGAGACTTGGCCAGTGGACTGATTTCAATGCCAGCAATCAGCTTCAACACTGAGTTCAACCACAGCTAGACCATAAAGGATCACAAGTTAGGTTCAAGTGGGCTATAAAAGAGCAGTCTTACCAATACATGGTGTCACGGAGAAAGGTCTATTTTAACCAACTTTTTTTTATTTTGCAAGAGATTCAAATCCGTGACCTCTAGGTCTCACGACAATAACTTTATCGTTGTGACAAGTTAGGTTCGAATGGCTAGCCAGAAGCAAATTAATAAACATAAATTCAATGGCAGCGAGGCATGTTATTGAGAGGGCTGAAAATTGTTAAATACTGCAGGGTACAGTTATGAATCATGTGGAGACTACAAACCTCCTTGGATTCCTCATGAATGTCAATAACTCTGTTATTCCAGTGAGAAAGGTAGGATCTCATGAATTCATCAATCTTGGGGAGTAGTTGGTCCCTGATGGCTGTGGGACTTATAAGAGCGAGCATAGCACTTCTCATGGCCCTGTGTTGGGGACCATGTACTGCTGCCATGTTCCACTTCCCCATTATATTCATCATCGATTGCGGATATCCGGGCACCAGGCCCTTGCTCTCATTCATCAGGACGTACTTATTAATTTCTGGTTCCATGCATACCACTGTAGGAGAACCTAATATATGCGTTCTGAACAGATTCCCATACCTGATCATGTATATCAGTCCAAAATTAGTACGATCGAGCACATCGTAGTAGAAGTTGTAAGATAAATTAAGGATGGGGCTAGAAATTAACCAAATATATATGCATACGAGTATACATATTTACATAAGCCATTTTGATTCGACTTGATTTGTTATATCAATTAAGATTGCATGATTGGTGCTGCAGGACCACAGCCATCTTCTCCTTGTGTAATTATGATGCTTTAGGAATCGCATATGCAATAATTATTTAATGTTAAGAAGAGACTTGCAGCGATGGTAGATTTTTCCTACAGATGTATATTTGTATGTATAACAAGGAGATTTTGAAACACGCCTGAAAATAGTAATCAAAGTGAAACGACTTTAGTGTGATTACAGATTACATTACCTGTCCTCCTAGCTACCAAATTGGCCAATTTAACATGTAAAAGGCCCAGAAGCACATGATTGAAACTAATCTTTGCAATGGAATATGTACGCAAATGTAGTTAAGAATAGTGTTCGTGCGAGGAAATTAAATCTTAGGACTTTGAATCGATATATGCATACGGAAATTAATACTCACCGGGCTTTCTGGTTCTTCAAGAAAGAGGGACCCTGTTTAAGGAACTCCGAGGTCTCGCCTATGACAGGCCACCCCATCGTCCCCGGAGGTAGTCCCTTCTTCCGGTGCCTCACTTCGTTCCATCTAAGCAAGCCACCGCAAAGCACCAAGAGACAGAGGACAATGCCAAGAAGCACCATTGTTTCACACACACATGCAAGAATCTCCCTCTCCCTCTCTCTCTCTCGATCTCTCTCTCGAGTTGCATGCTTGGGTATTTATAGAAATTCTAGAAGCGGGTTTCTCATAAGGACCGTTTCGACAGTGAGATTATTTACTATAAAAAGTTTACCATTCTAATTTTTAGATTGCGGTTTCATTTTTTTTGTTTTTTTTTGTTTTTGCATTGCATCGAGTTGCATGCGTGGGTATTTATAGAAATCCCAAACAAAGCTACTAAAAAAAATTCTTATTTTGAACGATAAATATGGATTGCACTTTTAGCCAGTATTTTATGTTCTATAATATCATTTACAGATGTCCTGCGGGTTAGTCTTGTTGATATTCAAGCAGTGCTTGTCATTAAAAAGACATGATTCGATTCCTGATAGATATAACTACTATTTCGGATTTGTAGGATTGAGATTGAGCGATAGAGGGGGGAAGATAAATATCGCTTAACAAAATTTTAGATTTTAAAACTTAACGATGATAGAGTACATAGCGGAAACTTAAGATTAGAGTAAACGTCGGGGTTAGAGAGAGATAGGAAGCAGCGGAAAATAAAATACAATACGATCACTAACTCAGGTTGATTTTACTTACTTCGGAGTCTTGACCGGCTCCTACTACAAGATTCACAATCCTTGATCATTTACTTTGGGCAATATTAATAATCACAAGAATATTACAAATAACAGAACTGAAGTGTGTAATAAAAGAAAAACAATTATACCGACTCCTAAAATGAAAGAAGATCTTCGTTCGGAGAGTCGGACGGCATTTCAGCGTTTATCGAAACTTCGATCGTGCATCACATAGAAGAAGAAACTAATTGTAGTCTTAGAATTGTTGTAATAAACTGTTGCACTCGATCCCTTTTTATAGTACTTACTCAGGCGCCTGAATGGCCTCTCAGGTGCCCTCACTGCAGCGTACCAGGCGGAAACTTTATCCGTTGTTCGATCAAACATTACCCTTTCGGGCGCCTGAGTGCCGACATGGATACTCCACTTAGCACTCACCACGTAAGCTAGATCGTTGCGCCAGCTCAGCTGTCCGCTGCCAGCTCTTAGGTGCCTGAGTCCCATTCAGGCACCCCTAGTCAGTTGCATTCTCTTTTTAGTTGCAACAAGGTTCAGTTCCAAACATACAATAATAAAATATACAATTAAGACATGTATGAATTATGGTCAGTGTTGTCTTAGTCCTGACTTTCAGGTTTCACTCGAAACCCTAGGTCAGCCTGACGCCTACTCTTCCCTCACCGGGAAATGTCTCCTCACCTACTCCTCTCAGGAGAGTTTACCTATTGTCACCCGGAATCTCCGATTGGACTTTAGCTCGACCTCCGAGAACCCGAAACTCGACGACGTTCGACCTCGACCCATCTCAACTCCTGTCCGCGATCCCCACTCGACAAAGTCTTCTGCTTGATCCCCCTGGACCAAGTCTTCATGCTCCGCTTCACTTTCCAAGTCTTCATTGCCTAATCCCCGACCAGGACTTCGTGTTCAACCCTGCAGGTCAACACTTCTTGCCTAGCTTACGTAGGACTTTCCTACAATCTCAACAACTTCATCAGTACACCATACCAGCTTAACTTGAACCCTTTGTCAATCAAAATAAGGTTCGATTTGGTGCTTCCGACACCTACAATCTTCTCCTTTTTGATTATGGCAACCCAGTTCAAAGTTAAGCCTAAACAAGTTTTAACAGGGAAATATAATTACTTTTAAGCTCTTCTCCTTAACCAGTTATCTCCCCCTAGATCATTTAACATTTGTGATTATAAAGGTTTTCAAAATAGACTTAGTCTTTTTCAAATATGATTAAAAAAGTTCAGAGACTAAGTTAAGTTTTCTTTTAAATATGTTGTAAAAATACTTAGTTGACTTCAGCTTTTTGAAAGAATACTTTTGAAAATTTCGCTTACTTTTAGAAAAGCTTAAGTACTCAAACATTCTTTTTGAAAAAGTTAAGTGTTTTTCAAAAATTAAGAAGAGAGACTAAGTAATTTTTCAAAATGCTAAGTCATTTTAAAAATAGGTTCTAAGCTTTCAAAAAAAACTTAGTTTTCGAAAACACTAAAAAGAAGCTTAGTTTTCGAAAACACTAAAAACACGTAATTTTCGAAGAGTGATTTTCGAAAAGCAAAAAGACTAGTATAGAAGCACTCTTTTCATTAAACTCCTTTTCTTTCTCTCCCCCTTTGCCATATATCAAAATCATGCATGTAATATGAGGGTAAGAATAGCTAAGTGTATCAGAGCGAGTAATTTCAAGCAACACAATAGGTCTAAATAAAATGTCTAAGTCTAGGCTAAGTCTCAATCAAGTCTAGGCACCTCCATTTTGAGTCCAAACATGAAAGAAAAAAATTTGAAAATAATTTTAAATATTCAAAAAATAAAGTAAATTCCTTTTAGGCACTTGTCAAACCTTTTAGCTACTTGCTGACTGTAATAAATAACAGTTTTTACTTGGATTTGTCAACTCAAGTGTATTTTATAAATCAGCTTAGTTAGCCAGAATACTTGACTTGATTATTTTGAATTGCAATGCCCTCAACTTGTGTCGATGTACTGATTTTGAAGCATCTAAGTCTAGTGCAACAGTCCTAAGCATCTCAACCCAGTTTAGGTTGTCAATCAAGTTAACCCTAATGTGCTTGTGAGATGCTGGCTTCTAAATCTATGGGAGCATACATACTAGCATTAAGCCTAAGCTAAGTCCATATCGAAGAAAGACCCTAGTTTTGAACGGGGTATTTTTAAAATTAAAGTAAAATTAAGTATCAAAAAAATACAATAAATTTTGAAAATAAAGTTTTGAAATTTGAAATAATTTTGAAATCATTTTTAAAATCAAAATCAGACTTAGAATCTTAAAGAATTTTGACGTTCAAAATCAAATCAAGATCAAACATTTAAAGTCCTACACTACTAAGCACATTCCAAGATGCCTTTTTAATTAACTGAACTTAGACTCAGGTAAGGGTTTAGTACAAATGTCTGCTAGATTAGATTTAGACTCTATATGTTGAAGGACAATTTCGCCCCTAGCTACGTGGTCCCTAACAAAGTGATGTTTCACTTCTATATGTTTAGTCCTAGAATAGTGGATTGAGTTTTTGGTAAGGTTTATAGAACTGATATTATCAATAAAGACCTTAGTTTGGGTATAGTCTAGGTTAAAATCCTTAAGGGTATGCATCATCCATAAAAGTTGAGCTACATATTCCCCTAAGGCAACACACTCTGCTTCAGTTGTAGATAAGGCAACAGAATGTTGCTTTCTACTGCACTAACTAACTAGACTCTGACCCAGCAATTGATAGCTCCCACTTGTACTTTTTCTATCTAGTTTACAACCTACATAGTCTGAGCCAGAAAATCCTAGTAATTCAAAACTGAAAGCCCTAGGATATAAAATACCTACATTTAGGGCGCCCTTAATATATATAAGGATTCTTTTAATTGTTGTTAAGTGGGACTCCTTAGCACAGGTTTGGTACCTGACACAAATACCTACTGCAAAAAGGATATCAGGTTTACTAGCTGTTAGGTAAAGTAAACTCCTAATAGCACTTCTATAATACTTTAAGTCAACTGGCTTACCTTCAAGATCATTATCTATTTTAGCATTTGTGACCATAGGGGTACTTAGTCTTTTAAATTTTCATTTTGAATTTCTTAATCAATTCTTTTGCATATTTTGATTGGTTAACATAATTTTCATCCCTGGTTTGTTTAATTTAGAGTCCTAAAAAGAAGGTCAGTTCACCTACTAATCTCATTTCAAATTCACTTTCTATAATTTTAATAAATTCTTTTAAAAAATTAGTATTAGTTGATCCAAAGATTATATCATCTACATAAATATGGGCTATAAAGATGTCTTTTTCTAATGTCTTAACAAATAGGGTTGAGTCAATTTGGCCTTGGTTAAAACCCTTAGAAATTAGGTAAGTGGATAGTCTTTCATACTAAGCCCTAGATGCTTGTTTTAAACCATAAAGAGCATTTCTAAGTTTGAATACATGGTTAGGGTGTCTAAGTCTTCAAAACATGGGGGTTGTTCTACATAGACTTCCTCTTTTATAAATCTATTCAGGAAGGCAGACTTAACATCTATTTGGTATAATTTGAATCCTCTATGGGCTGCAAAGGATAGCATCATTCTAATTGACTAAAGTCTAGCTACAGGGACATATGTTTCATCATAGTCTAACCCCTCAACTCGACTAAAACCTTTAGCCACTAAGCAGACTTTGTTTCTCACTATTTCACCTTGGTCGTTCAACTTATTCCTAAACACTCACTTAGTGTCTATAATGGACATACCATCAGGTTTAGGTACTAAGTCCCATACTTGGTTTCTATCAAATTAGGCTAGTTCTTCCTGCATAGAAATAATCCAGTCTGGGTCAGGTAAGGCCTCTCTTATGGTCTTAGGTTCAATTTTTGAAATCAGTGCAACCTGACTTAGGTTTCTATAGGAGACCTTGTTTTGATCCCTAAGGTTGGATCACCCATAATTTGGTCAGTTGGGTGATTTAGTCTGGGTTTCTTATGTCTCCTAGAATTTGGTTCAACTTCAAGTCTGGTTGGTAGGTTTTGGGTTGGTTCAGGGACCGATTCAGTAGGTAACATTAAATTTGGTTTCGGGATCAGTTCAGTAGTTAAGTCTAAGACTGATTTAGAAATTGTTTCAATTGGTGTGTTAGTAATTTGGTCTGGTCTAGACTCATCATCTTTTGGATTAGTTAAGTTGGGTTGATTTGAGTTAGATTGATTGGTTGGGTTAGATTAGTTTTCTTCATTAAATATTATATTAGTAGTTTCTTCAATTTTAAGGGTTTGTTTGTTATAAACTCTGTAGGCCCTACTTGAGGTTGAGTACCCTAAAAATATACCAAGGGTAGACTTTAATTGAAACTTACCTAAGTAGTCTTTTGTGTTTAAGATGTGGACTTTACAGCCAAAGACCCTTAGATAATGTAGGTTGGGTGGTTTATAATAATATATTTCATAGGGGGTCTTATTATGTCTTTTACTGATTAGGATCCTATTTTGAATATAGCAGGAAGTGCTAACTGCTTCTGCCCAAAAATGGTTAGCCAAGTTATATTCATTAAGCATGGTCCTAGCTGCTTCTTTGAGGGTTATGTTTCGTCTTTCAACTAGGCCATTTTGTTGGGGGGGGTCCTAGGGCAGGAAAATTCATGAAAATATCCATTTGTGTTGAAGAATTTAGTAAATTTTAAGTTTTCAAATTTGCGCCCGTGATCACTTCGAATTCTTTTAATTTTGGTATCTTTTTGATTTTCAAAGATTTTAGTTAAAGTTCTAAAGGATTCAAGACATTAATCTTTGGTTTTAAGAAATTGGATCCAAGTGAATTTTGAATAGTCATCAATTATAACTAAGCAGTACCAGTTTTCGCTTAGTGACTTAACTTTGTGAGAATCAAATAGGTCCAGGTGTAGAAGCTCAAGTACAAATTGGGTTAGGTCAGGCTGGGTAAGTTTGTGGGTAGACTTGGTCTGTTTACCCTATTGACATGGACCACAAACTGAATTTTCAAGATTCCTAAGTTTGGGTATGCCCTTAACTAGTCCTTTTTGGCTGAGTCTGGAGAATAGCTTTAGGTTGATATGTCCTAATCTCCTATATCAGAGTTTAGTTCCTTCTACTTGAGTTAAATAACACTTAAGTGAGGTAGGTAGGTTTATAACATAGATGTTATTTTTCCTAAGTCCTTTTAGAGTAACCTCTAGGTCTTGTAAGTTCTTAATCAAGCTGTTTTGGTTGGTAAAAGTGACTAAGTATCCAGTATCATAGAGCTGATTAATACTGAGTAAATTAAATTCAAAACTGTCAACCAAAAGACCCTTTTTGATAGTAACGTTGGAGCTCAGTTTAATGTTACCTAAACTGATTACCTTATGTGTAGTGTTGTTGCTAAACACCACTGTTCCTAGGTCCTTGTATTTTAGTTTGGAGAACTTTGACTCATCTCCAGTCATATGTCTGGAGCACCCACTATCCAACATCTACTGGTATAAATCTTAATGTTCCTACACATAAAGTGACTTAGTTTGAATCCAGTTTAATAGAAGTACAGGATAGGTTGTTCAAGTTTACTTGCCTAATCTGTCTCACCTAATTTAAGTGATCAAGTATGTTAAGCCTATGTTGATTTTGTGAGACAGAGTTCAGCCTAACCAGTTTTATCTGATTAGATGGATTGAATGAAAGAAAAAAATTTTAAAGATGGGTTTTTAAGACCAACTTTTGACAAAGATTGAAAAAAGTTTAAAAACGAATTTTTGAAAGAGATAAAGATAAATTTGAAAAAGAATTTTCGTGAGGAGGAAAAATTAAGAAGATTTGGGTTGATCTAACTTTATTTATCCTAACCATCTCATACATTTCTAAGTGACAAAACAGGGATCCTTATTTATTTTATGAGATGCTTTTAATTTTATCCTGAAATTAGGTTAAGTCTAAGATATGGTTGAACCTTGAGTTAGATTCAAATTTATGAATTAGTAATTTAAAAATAAATTTCAATATTTGGCTTCCAGGTTTTGGCGAAGCACAGGGGCCTTCTTTGGCCTTAGCCTTATTGGATCAGCAATCCGTTCCTATATAAAGCCACATAAAGAAATAGTATTTTTAAATTCCTCGTTCAGAAATCTTGGTCTAACTAGTCGAGGATGTGGCGAGGTAGCTTCGGCTAATTCAACCGAACTAAGAAGACCAAATAGGAGACGCCTTCCCCTACTTGACTCCCTAGACGGTTTTCCTAACGTACTATCTGCTCGCTCCACCCTAATACTATGTTATGTAAGTTTTAATTATATCTAGTCCTTAACTAACCATTTCGAATCCTAAGCATGATAATTTGCAAAATAATAATAATAATAATAAACAAGCATAAAGTAAGATATTCAATCAAAAAAACTATCTAACCACATAAATAGTCTTTTTATTAGCTCCTCCTGGATCATATCCTCGACATGGTCTATCTAAGAAATGATTATGATGCTTGGGAATCCAATATTGATTTGGTCCGACTTGATTAGTCAAGTTTAGTTTGGGGACTCATGCTTGGACTCGAGTGCTAGGGCGGTTAATTACTGAAAAGTAGGACCTAACTCATGAATTGGATTTAAACCCAATTCCAGATCAATTTAGAACAGATTTTTGTTTTCCAAAAATCATATCAAGATTCTTGGAACCCAGGGTAAATTGTTCCAAATCTTCTCTGAGTTCATTGACTTGAGCATTCAGGGAGGAATTCTCTTCCTCAAGTCTTTGGACTTAAGTTGAGGTTTCTTCTTGAACTTGCTTAGTCAAAGGACTCGAGTTGGTCTCTTCCTTAAGGAGTTATAGCTCCTCTCAAGAGACTTGACCCAGTCATTGGACTTAGCCAGTTTGTGAGATAAGTAAGAAATCAATTCGAAAAGCTCCGATTCACAGAAACCCATTACCTTAAGTCGACCTGTTTCTGACAGTGAGATGGTTCTGTGCTTCGTTTCTTCATTCGATTCGGAGTCGATGTTGATCTCGTCTTTAGCCGTTAAGGCGAGGAGGTTGGAGTTCATTAGTTCATCCTCGTCTGATTCCGAAGATGACTCGTCCCAGGTTACTTGCAACGCCTTCTTCCTCCGTTGCTTCTTTGTCTCTTTCGCGTTCGGGCATTCGGTCTTGAAGTGCCCCTCCTTCCAACACTCATAACAGGTGAGATCCGCCTAGTTCTTTGGTTTTGCCGGATCATCCTTTGGTTGTCCCATCTTCTTCTTCTTTTGAGCCTTCCGAGCTCTGAACAGCTTTCGGATGACGTTCACAAGCTCCGCCAGCTCTTCCTCTTCGGATTCCGAGTTAGAATTCGGTTTCGGTTTCGATGCCTTTTTCTTGGTTTTACCTGCAATCAAAGTCACATCTTTCTCTACAAGTGAACTGTTAATCTGCTCATTTAATTCGAATTCAGCAAATAATTCATCTAATTTTATATTTGAATGATCCTTAGAAACTTTGTAGGCATCAACCATAGATGCCCACAGTGAGTTTCTAGGGAAAGAATTTAATGTATATCTGATTAAGTCCCTATTCCCGATCTTATGCCTAATGATGTGAAGTCCGTTCATGATTTCTTAAATTCGAGCATGCAGTTAGGAAGCAATTTCTCCATCCTGCATTTTTAGATTATAAAGTTTATTTAACAACATATCGCGACAGCTCACCTTAGTGTCGGAGGTTCCTTCATGAAGTTCTATCAGCTTGTTCCAGAGTTCTTTAGCGCTGCTGAAGGGGCCAATGTGGTTAAGCTCCTCCTTTGTATGTCCGCATTGGAGAGTATGTGTCACCTTTGCGTCAGCTTCGATTCTCTTTTTAGCAGTGATATCCCATTTGTCGTAGCTCAGTACCACTCCTTGCTCGTCTCTTGGAAGGTTGAATCCAGTTTGGATTATTATCCACATGTCCACTTGAGTTTTCTGCTGGACTTCCATCCGACTCTTCCAATACTCGAAGTCTACCCCAGGAAGAGAGGGGGGGGGCAAGCAGTACTGTATCCCTCTTGCAAGGTCATAAGGATAGAAGAGAGAAATCTGCACTTGCAAAAACAAAAAGCAAAAAAATGTACCAAGACTTTTGTCTTGGATTAGTAGTGTGGGATAAAAAGAAATGTGCTCGAGTGGTAATTGCACCATTCTCGAGTTAAAAAAACACGACGAAGAAAACTTCAAAAAGATGGCAAAATTGCCCCTTTAAAAAAAACTACGAAAAATCTGAAAAGTGCTCAAGTGTTGGTTTCATAAAAATTGAGCAGTCCCCGCTTTGATATCAATTGTAGGATCGAGATTGAGCGATAGAGGGGGTGAATATCGCTTAACAAAACTTTGAATTTTAAAACTTAACGATGATAGAGTACATAGTGGAAACTTAAGGTTTTAGTAAGCGTTGGAGTTAGAGAGAGATAGGAAGCAGCGGAAAATAAAACACAACACGATTGCTAACTCAGGTTGATTTTACTTGCTTCAGAGTCTTGACCGGCTCCTACTACAAGGCTCACGATCCTTGATCATTTACTTTGGCTAATACTAATAATCGCAAGAATATTACAAATTATAGAACTGAAGTGTTGAATAAAAGAAAAATAATTATACCGACTCCTGAAATGAAAGGAAGATCTTTGTTCGGAGAGTCGGATGGTGTTTCAGCGTTTAATGGAACTTCGATCGCACAACACACAAATGTAGAAACTGATTGTAGTATTAGAATTGTTGTAATGAACTGCTGCACTTGACTCCTTTTTATAGTACTTACTTAGGCGCCTGAATGACCTCTCAGGCGCCCTCACTTCAGCCTATCGGGCGGAAACTCTATCCGTTGTTCCGTCAAACTTTATCCTGGCTAGGTGTTGTTGGGTATGGCTTGGTGGGTTTCATCAGCGAATACCTGGTCGATCCGAGAGACCTCTCCACATCTACGGATTAAAAATTAATCCGAGTGGAGACCCGTCTCCCATCGACCGTCTCGTGCCGTATCGAACGATCTAAATTACAACATAGCCAATTACCAAAGTTGGCCTTGTAATTTACTCGACCGTTCGACCGCAGAAAAGGTGACGAGTTGATCGCCGACTTTTGTGTTTATGGTCGGGGTCCAGTTAACAATTTATTCATCAAGATTCGAAATCAAAATAATAAATTATCAAACATAAAATGACGAGACCAACGATCATGGCACATAAATGACATAAGGAAAAACAATGGAGCAAAGGAAGAAATATACCTTCCCGATCGCCTTGCGGTCTTCTACCTTATGTCCTTCCCTTCATGGGTGTCGTGTGGGCGATGATCCACTGCGAATCCGAGATCACCGAGGCCTCCAAACAATAGCACTTTCTTCTTGCTTCCTAGCCGAACCAAAACCTAGCCACTAGGGTTTGTGCCGCCGACCCCTTTTCTCCTCTCCCTTGCGCCGCCGACCGCCGGAGCCTCCAAGGCTATGCCGGCTCAGTAGCTGACCTCGAGAGGAGAACAAAGAAGAAGAAGAAGGAGAAGAAACTCCATCCTAGATCACCCAAACCCGGCTGCTCTTCCTGCCTCTACCCTTGGCGCCGCCGACTTCCAAAGCCGACCGCCGGCCCTCCCTTGCGCCCCTCTCACCGGCCTCTCTTCTCCTCACCGATCACCACCAAAAGGAGGAGATAATCCTCCCTATCCTCGGTAGAGATCAGCGCCCAAGAAGAAGAAAAGTGAGAAAAAGATGAAGGACTTCTCCTTCCTCTATTTGGCGCCCTAAGAGAGAGAAACGAGAGAGAGAGGAGAGGAAGCCTTGGATGGTTTTTCCGGATTGTCTAAGCCTTGGTTTCATGGTCTCAATGGGTATATATAGGGCTAAGGTAGGGACCAAGAGGAAGAGTTGGTTCTTGGCCCAATAATGGATCTAAACCCGATCCATTAATTAAGATTCATTCCACTAAAGGACCTTAATTGAACTTCCTCACCAACCCCATATTTTCATATGGGCTCCACATATTACGAGTCGTCCATCCCCCCGTGTTTAAGATATCGAATGCCCGTTAATTAATTAAATTACTGACAATTTAAATTAATTAACCTTTGGGTCTTTGACAAGTACCACTCAACCTTATCATCATGCCGAATCAAATCCACCTGTAGGGTTTAGCACGATGAACCTTTTGAGCTCATCAAGGCGCATCATCATCCTGACTCACCAGGACACGAATTCGTCAATAATCATCGGCACATCATATTATTAATATTATCTCCCAACTTACTGGGCCTATCGATCTAACAAAATAGATCTCGCCCATTGGTAAATCAAAGAAATAATAATTAATAATATATGCCCGATATTATTTCGGGATTAAGGGATCGTACTCCATAATATAAACTGAGGTCCTATCCAATTATTGAGTCAGTACAAATTGGATAACCTCGGGTTTCGGTCCTGCTCAATGTACTCATAGCACACTAGTGTAATTCTATGGTCAAAACTAACCACACCTAATTACACTACAACCTTCCCGATGGGTTGTCCAATTCCATCTCGGTTGTGGGCCTCTTATTTATACTAAACAAGAAACTGATAACACGATCTTCCGTGTGATACCACACACCATGTTATCTACAATGCAAAATAATTGGACTTCATGCGTGTACTAATGTAAACAAGCACCTAGTATAGTTGTGATTATCTTTTCATAATAAAGACGTTCATATAAAGAAACTCATGTCTTTCAGTATACACATCTTACAATCTCCCACTTATACTTAAAGACACTGCTGTTCTCCCACTGCCATACATCTGACTCCCATATCCTCCACATGCCTATCAAAAGCTCTAGCTGGAAGAGCTTTTGTGAAAGGATCTACCAGGTTGTCCCCTGATGCAATCTTGGAAACAACCACTTCTCCTCGCTTTACAATTTCTCGTATCAGGTGATACTTGCGCTCTATGTGTTTACTCGCCTTATGGGCTCGTGGTTTCTTCGAGTTTGCAACTGCACCACTGTTATCACAAAATATTTTGATAGATCTGGGCAGACCAGGAATCACATCCAAGTCCATGATGAAGTTCCTGAGTCATACAGCTTCCTTGGCTGCCTAAGAGGCTGCCACATATTCAGCTTCCATGGTGGAGTCTGCCACGCACTTCTGTTTAACACTCCTCCAAACAATGGCTCCACCTCCTAAAGTAAACACAAACCCTGAGGTAGACTTACTTTTGTCCCTATCTGACTGGAAATCTGAGTCTGTATCACCCACAGGAACTAATTGGTCTGCCCGGTAAACCAGCATATAATACCTAATCCATCTCAGGTATTTCAATATATGCTTTACCGCAGTCCAATGCCCCTTTCCAGGGTTACTCTGATATCTGCTATCCATGCTCATGGCAAAACAGATATCAGGTCTCGTGCACAACATAGCATACATGAGGCTTCCTACTGCCGAAGCATAAGGAACCACCTTCATTTCCTCTATCTCCTTTGATGTTTTCGGGCACATCTCCTTGGATAGGGGAACTCCATACCTAAAGGGTAGAAAACCCTTCTTGGAGTTTTCCATGCTAAAACGAGACAAGACAGTGTCAACATATGAAGCTTGGGATAAGCACAACATCCTTTTCTGGCGATCCCTTATGACCTTGATCCTAAGGATGTGTCCCGCTTCTCCCAAGTCCTTCATATCAAACTAATTTGATAGCCAGACCCTTACGTCTGATAACACTTTGACATTGTTGCCAATTAATAAAATGTCATCTACGTACAGTACAAGAAACACCACGACGTTTCTGTCACATCTTTTGTACACACATGACTCATCCGGGTTTTGCGTAAATCCATATGACTGGATCATTTCATCAAAGCGGATGTTCCAAGATCTTGAAGCTTGCTTTAATCCATAAATGGATCGATTAAGCTTGCACACTAGATGCTCTTTGCCCTTTGCAATAAACCCCTTCGGTTGCTTGATGCCCGTTAACTAGGTGTCATGAATGTGGGTCTCAAAATTTAGATATGTGTAAAGCTGGAAACCCTTTTTGCTATCAAAGAATAAAAGCGTAGTAAAGGGGCCACAGGTCGTATTTTTCCTAGGGCTAGTTGATGTTGTTTGATTCGAGCTCGAGTTTATGTGTCGTTGATATTTTTGGGTTTCAAGTAAAATCTGGGTTGGGTTGCAATTCAGAAATGAAACACAATGAAAAAGGAAAGAACTCAACTGAACGAACTAAACAAGGTATGATAATTTATGAACTTAACCAATAAACAACTCAATCAAGCACTTAAACAATTTTGGGAAACAAATCTGATTTCAAATGCAAAACAAATGCTAAACAAAGGAATAAAACAGTGGCTGAATTTTCAATTGAACTAATGCAAGAACTTTCCTCCGGAATCAAACTCAAGACAAGCAAATGAAAGCTAGCTACAAAATTTTAGAAGAAACTGTTGCATACAGGATGATAAAGTTCCGAAGCAAACAAATTCAATACTAACTGATTTCAAGCTCCAAAACACACTAGAAGTTGCAATTAACTTGGTACCAATCGATGCCAAAGCTTCTCTTGATACAAAGATGAAAGTTGAAACCAACTTGATACCAAAGGAAGAAGGGAAAGATCTATGTGCCAAAGGTGGAAACTAAGTACCAAAGTTGTGGCTAACACTTTAAAAATAACACTGAATGCAACTCAATATGGAAATCAAAGCTATCAATAAAGAAATTGCAGGAATGAATCAAGAAAGCCAGACCAAAACTGCTCAATTTAGACACAAACCGAAAACACAAGTAAATGTGCAAAAATGTAGAACTATTTGCAGAAATTCAGCAAACAAATTGGACACAAAACATGCAAATGAACTGAAATTGATTCACTACCCTGAAGATTAGCAAGGCTTAAGTAGAACTCACATTTAATTGACACAAAACTCAGAAGCAAATGAACTGAAATTGCAGAAATAAGCTGAAATTGCAGAAATGGACTTGATGCGCAATCTGATCAAAAGTGCAGAAATAAATCTAAATGCGAAACACACTTAAATCATATGAATTAGCAAACTAATTGTTATCTTAAATCTCAGGAATTAAAACTAAACACGAATTGGATTCAAGATAAACTGCAAAATGAGAAGCCAAGTTGGAACGCAGGACAGAATTGATGCACAACAAACGCTGCTGAAGTGCAGAAATGAAAGTAATTGCAAAACAACTAGATTAAAGACAATTGTTCACTAGCAAGCAAACTAACTAACTACTTTGCAGAATTGAAAGCTAATTTAAGCTGGAACAATTCAAAATTGAAACTAAAGTAGCTGATACAAAAGCAGAAATGAAACACTTGCAGAAATCGAAATTACAGCAAAAAAAACTGAAATTAACTAAGGAAACTACTCCTCAATCCCTTCCCTAGCTCAAGAACTCCTTGTTCGTCACACAAGGGCAAGCCTCGAACCCGTAAGCTCCACAAACCATCGAGAATCAGTCTCTACGAATCAAATCCGAGCTCAACTCTGCTCAATTTGAAATTCCCATTCGATTCCTTCAATTCAGCTGCGTCCAAGTGCGCTGGTGATTTGGGGATGGTCAGAACACTCTAGGGAACCCCTCTAGATAGCTCCGGAGGACGGAAATTGAGCGCAACTGAGATTGAAGGCAGCAAATAGCAGAGCTGAGGAAACCTCACTCAACTCTGTTTCTTGGGCAATTGAGAGCTGGAAACTTCACTAAAACCTCATCCCGATGATCCAGAACTCGATCTAACAAAGGAATGGAGTGGTCGCGCCCCGGAAATGAAGAAAAACTTGAAGAAAACGAAGAACTATCGAAGACGAAGGTGTTTGCGGCGAAGACGCGACGCTGTGCAACCTGGGGAGAATTTGATTAAATACATCGAAACCAACGGCTAAGATTGTTTTGGATGAATCCAACAGTCGATCTTTGTCCGATCTGAACCAAACATTGATGATGTTGATCAAGGGTCAGGATCTGCCTCGGGGTAGCTCGGATCCTCCAGATTTGCAATAGATGGCCCAGATCAACCTGATCTTTGGATGGACAGTCTAGAACCCTCTGAGCTCGATCCAACGGTTGAATGATCTCTGATTTGGATAAAAATCTCAGATCTTGACCTGAGTGCTTGATCAGCCTTAACCCTAGCTCGGATCGCCTCAAATGGTTCCAGATGGCTCAGATCTAGCCGCTTTTGAATCAAACGGCCCAGATCAATCTGAAGCTTGATCACTCGATCTGGTTCCACTTCCGACTCAAGTTTGACCCAGTATACCCTAGGTCCATGGTCCTTTCATGCCTACAAAAATAAGTCAACAATTAAGTGGCAAAATCATTTCAAATATGTAAAGATTTACAATTAAGTCCAAAATAAAATTAAGTCCTAGAACCTAGAGTAAATTCACAATTAAGCAAGAAAAACATGGGTCAAACATGAATTTTGGCATCTGAAATAACCAATAAAATAGCACTTATCAACTCCCCCACACTTAAGCTTGAGCGTCTCGCGAAACTACTAAGTATGTATCCCTTAGGCTCTTTCTAAGCATAATTAGAAACAAGTGAAAAGAAATTATCTAAGGTTGTCAATTCTCAAAAATCTAAGCTCTATGGATTAGTATCTCGTCCTTAAATCAACAACTTAGCCTTTTTATCCTTCATGATTCATTGAGATGAATTTAACTCACTAGCCTTTCAAAGGAAATTTTTGGTGGCTCTCTTCTTGAATTCTAACTTCATGATAAAAGTGGAGCTCACTCGAACACACATGCTTTTTGCACTACCATAGGCTTGCTTGTTATCTACTCTCCACCATTATTCATGATTAGGATCCACATCTACAAAAACAAGTGAAAAACATGGAAAATGGTTAGGATGAAGTGAAAGCCAAGAAAATAGACAATTTGATGAAGTGGGAGACTTGGTTGCTCAAGAATGTTTCCAATATGCTTTGCCTCTCTTGTCAGTCCTCTAGTGAAATAAAAAGTGTGGTGAGGTCAATCTTGAACAATGCCTTTGATTTGGATGAAGAAAACCCTATTGATCTCAATGTGCCAATTTTGCCTTTTGCGTGCCAACCTTGTTTCCTTTTCCTCTTTTCATCATATTTTTCCTCTTCTTTCTTTCTCTCTAGAAAAATCAGAATGTTAGTGATTAAGGCTGTAATTCGGATGAGAGAAATTCCACTGACTTCATGGTGCCAACTTCCAATTTTGTATCAACTTGTTTCTTTTTTTTTCTTCAAACTATTTTTTTTCTCTTTTTCTTCTCTCAAATCTTCTAATGGAGCACATTCGGGTCAGATTTTTCATTAGAGAACTTGAAACTTCAAACAACAATTGGGGAATTAGATGCTCCACATGTGTCCTTCACTAATCAACTATTGCAACTTCCTCTTGATACATATCCTTCCAAGTTGGCACATTTCGATTGCATTCTTTTCTTTTTCTGTTTCAAGTTTCAGTTCCACACAAGTAACCTCTGATCTTGCAATCCTTTGATTGCTCAAAACAATTAGTATCAATTAGGACTTGCATCTAATGGTAGTGGAAGCCTTAAGTGCTTTACTTTAGAATTCGGCACTGAATTTTTCTTTCCTTTTTCTGCTCTGATTTCATCCAATTTCCTTCACTTGAAATCTGCTCCCCAACAGATTGAATTCAGCCAAAAACCATTCTGCAAGTTCTGTTTAAATGCAGCAAGGCATTGCTGATTAAGGAAGCACAATTCAATCTGAAATTGATACAAAATTGCGCCAAAACTGCTTATATGGAGGCACTCCCGCAGTTCTAGCATTCCAACTGGATTTTTCAATTCTGCCCTGACCTAGAAAGCTTCCAACAGATAGGTTGCTGCATTTGGAACCACTGCAGACAAGAGCTTTTACCCGAAACTTGGCATATCCTTCACTTTTGGCATAGATTTCTGCACTTATTCTCAGTTCTGTCCAGCTGCAATTCAGAATCACAAATCTTGCATCAATGGTATTGGATAATGCTCTGCTTCCTTGGGACCGAGATCCCAACTTATCAGTATCTCCCTTCAGCATGTGTGTTGGACTACCCCAAATCTGAATATGTCCTAGACTAGGCTTTCGCCCAGTCCATAATTCTATTGGAGTAGAAGGGACTGACTTAGATGGTACCATATTCAGAATATACGTAGCTCTATCTAGAGCATATCCCCAGAATAAATCAGGCAAGTCTGAATAGCTCATCATTGACCTAACCATTTACATAAAAGTCCTATTCCTTCTTTCTACAACACCGTTCCGTTGGGGTGTATCGGGTGCAGTTAACTGGGACTGAATCCAAACTTCTCATAGGAAGGTCCTAAACTCTCCAAAGAGGTACTCGCCACCACGATCTGATCGTAGTGTCTTGATACCTTTACCTTACGCCTCTCCACATCAGCCTTGAACTCTTTGAACTTATCAAAGTATTCAGACTTGTGGCGCATTAGGTAAATGTATCCATACCTTGAATAATCATCAATGAAGGTGACGAAGTATTCAAAGCCACCTCTAGCCTGGATTGACATAGGACCACACAGATCAGAATGAATCAGTTCTAACACATCTTTGGCCCTATACCCCTTAGCCTTGAAAGGCCTCTTGGTCATTTTACCTTCCAAGCAAGACTCACAGGTCGGGAGATCATCCACCACCAATGAACCCAGGGGCCCATCGGCTATCAACCTCTGAATCCGGCTAAGGTTAATATGACCAAGCCTAAGGTGCCAAAGATATGTTTGATTCACCTTAGAAGGCTCCTTTCTCTTATTTGAGATAGATGATGAGCTATTTGCTTCAGTATGCATCGTGAGAGTTATTGGTTCTAGAGTATACAGATTGCCGATCATTGTACCCAAACAGATAGTCTCTCTATTTCTTTTAATAACAACCTTATTATCAAAAGTAACAGAATATCCATCCTTAAACAACTTAGAAACTGAAATTAAATTCTTTCTAAATGAGGGTAAAGGCAATCTCTCAGAACTAACAATTTATTTCTCTCAAAAGACAAATAAAAAACTCCCACTGCAACCGCTGCCACTCTTGTAGCATCACCCATGTAGACCATAATTTCTTCATTAGTTAGCCGTCAGGTTTCCTGGAACCCCTGCAGAGTATTGCAACATGGTCAGTGGCTCCTGTATCTACGTACTAGGTACTAGTAGTTAGCACCGCTAAACATGTTTCAATGACTAAGGCTGAAGAAATACCTTTGTTTTGTCGACGGGGACAGTCCGCCTTCCAGTGCCTAGTTTGCTTGCATGTGAAGCACTTGCCTTTCGGCTTCTTCACGCCAGTTCGGGGTCCTTGCAATGCTGCTGCCTTCTTAAACCCACCTTCTTTCTTCTTCTTTCGGCCTTTTGGCATAAAAGTATAAACCTTTTGAGTAACTAAGGCTTGCGAGTTCTGAAGAAAGAGGCCCTCTGCCGCCTGGAGTTCTCCTAGGAGTCCCCCCAACGTATACTCATGCTTATTCATGTTATAGTTGAGCCGGAACTGCTCAAAACTCCTAGGCAGAGATTGGAGTATTATATCAACCTGGGATTCCCCGTCGATAGCTCCTCCAAGCACCTAAATCTCATTGAGGTGGGCCATCATTTTCAGGACATGATCCCTGATAGGTGTCCCTTCGACAATAGTGGTCGTCATCAGATTTTTCATCGCCAGCTTCCTAGCTACCCGACTCTAGTGTCCGAAGAGCTCCTTAAGGTTCAGCATTATGTCACCAGCAGTGGGCATTGCCTGATGTTGATGTTGCAGCACATTTGACATAGATGCCAGAATGTAGCACCGCACCATCTCATCTGCCTTGACCCACTTCTTGTAACGCTCCTTATGCCCTTCACTAGAATCGTCTCTAGGCTTTTCCGCACATTCTTCGAAGAGTACAAATTTGTACTCTTCAACAAGGAGGACAATGTCAAGGTTCCTCTTCTAGTCTATGTAGTTTGGACCAATAAGTTTGTTGTCCTTAAGAATTGTTGCTAGTGGAGTAAAAGTCATTATGAAAATCCTGAGAATCACAACATACACTACTTTAGAAATTGAAAATAAATTGATTCCTCAAAACAATAAATTTTCGAAATCAACCAACATCTCAAACACCGAGAATTTGCATGCCACGTTAGTGTGGATGTATACAATCTCTTCATTCGTTAGAAAAGGTTTTATCCATTAGTCTTACTATCTTGTCAACCTAACCTTTTGACAAGTAAGACTAATAGTTGGTCAACTTCGACCCTACAAGTTATTAGCAGTGACTCCGTTGGGGAGGATACTAATAATTGTATCTAAGTGTTTACCATTGCACGACACTAAGAGAACTATTTAGGATTATGTGCCTTCCGTTGGGGAAGTGCACACACTCTTTAATAATCCCCTATAATCTTTTCTGACCTTGTGATCCGCAGAACAAGCCTATCCGTTATGGAGGAAGGCATTCAGAGCCAACGCGCGAGCTTGTTCGCATCACATATCAGATTGCAATGGAGGCCGTGGGACCCTTAAGGTCCCTCTCCCACTTAGTAATTTATCTCGAGAAATTTTACTAGCACAACCACACAACCAACCACACAACCAATATCATTAAAAAAAACATAAAGAAAATCCTAGATTTTCCAACTTTCATGGCCCTTGGTCTCTAATGCACCTCTAGTCCTATCGTCACTTCGTCCGTTCCTCCCTTCCTTCTGCGCAAGCTACCTCGAGGGATCTCCGAGCCGAAATGAATAGCTAATTATTTACATCATCAATCCTATACTCCACGAAGGAGTGTACATGAAATCTAGATCAACTGTAAATAATTAACTCGGCTAAACATGTGTCGTATTTAATTACAAAAATTAAATACCTAGTCTCGTCAACCCCGACGATTAATTAATTATAAAAAATTACAAATCAATCACACAACACATATTTGGCCATGAGGTTGGAATCTCGTGCCTGCAACACAAAGTTAGCCTACGCACATCCACGCATCATCCAGCAAAATAATATGTATGAAAAAGCAAAATTTAACCAATCCTAAACACCCAAAGCCGGAAACTTCAGCTCTGATACCAATTGTTGAGTATAACTTGGTGGGTTTCTTCAGCAAATACCTGGTCAATCTGAGACACCTCTCCACGTCTACAGATTAAAAATTAATCCGAGTGGAGACCCGTCTCCCATCGACCGTCTCGTGCCGTATTGAACGATCCAAATTACAACTTAGCCAATTACCAAAGTTGGCCTTGTAATTTGCACGACCGTTCGACCGCGGAAAAGATGACGAGTTGATCGGCAGATTTTGTGATTATGGTCGGGGTCCAGTTAACAATTTATTCATCAAGATTCAGAATCAAAATAATAAATTATCAAACATAAAATGACGAGACCAACGATCATGGCACATAAATGAAATAAGGAAAAACAATGGAGCATAGGAAGAAATATACCTTCCCGATCGCCTCGCGGTCTTCTACCTTATGTCCCTCCCTTCACGGACATCATGTGGGCGACGATCCACCATGAATCTGTGATCACCAAGGTCTCCAAACAATCACACTTTGTTCTTGCTTCCTAGCCGAACCAAAACCTAGCCACTAGGGTTTGCGCCGTCGGCCCCTTTTCTCCTCTCCCTTGCGCCGTCGACCGCCGGAGCCTCCAAGGCTATGCCGGCTCGGTAGCTGACCTCGAGAGGAGAACAAAGAAGAAGAAGAAGGAGAAGAAACTCCTTCCTAGATCACCTAAACCCAGCTGCTCTCCCTGCCTCTACCCTTGGCGCCGCCGACTACCAAAGCCGACCGCCGGCCCTCCCTTGCGCCCCTCTCACTGGCCTATCTTCTCCTCGCCGATCACCACCAAAAGGAGGAGATAATCCTCCCTATCCTTGGTAGAGATCAACGCCCAAGAAGAAGAAAAGTGAGAAGAAGAGGAAGGACTTCTCCTTCCTCTATTCGGTGCCCTAAGAGAGAGAAACGAGAGAGAGAAGAGAGGAAGCCTTGGATGGTTTTTCCGGATTGTCTAAGCCTTGGTTTCATGGTCTCAATGGGTATATATAGGGCTAAGGTAGGGACCAAGAGGAGGAGTTGGTTCTTGGCCCACTAATGGGTCTAAACCCGATCCATTAATTAAGATTCATTCCACTAAAGGACCTTAATTGAACTTCCTCACCAACCCCATATTTTCATATGGGCTCCATATATTACGAGTTGTCCATCCCCCCATGTTTAAGATGTCAAATGCCCGTTAATTAATTAAATTACTGACAATTTAAATTAATTAACCTTTGGATCCTTGACTTGTACCACTCAATCTTATCATCGTGTCGGATCAAATCTACCTGCAGGGTTTAGCACGATGAACCTTTTGAGCTCATCAAGGGGGCATCATCATCCTGACTCACTAGGACATGGATTCCGTCAATAATCATCGGCACATCATATTATTAATATTATCTCTCAACTTACCGAGCCTATCGATCTAACTGAATAGATCTCGCCCATTGGTAAATCAAAGAAATAATAATTAATAATATATGCCCGATATTATTTCAGGATTAAGGGATCATACTCCATAATATAAACTGAGGTCCTATCCAATTATTGAGTCAATACAAATTGGATAACCTCGGGTTTTGGTCCTGCTCAATGTACTAATAGCACACTAATGTAATTCTATGGTCAAAACTAACCACACCTAATTACACTACAACCATCCCGATGGGTTGTCCAATTCCATCTCGGTTGTGGGCCTCTTATTTATACTAAACAAGGAATTGATAACATGATCTTCCGTGTGACACCACACACCATGTTATCTACAATGGAAAGCAATTGGACTTCATGTGTGTACTAATGTAAACAAGCACCTAGTGTAGTTGTAATTCTCTTTTCATAATAAAGACGTTCATATAAAGAAACTCATGTCTTTCAGTATACACATCTTACAGGTGCCTGAGTCCCTTTCAAGCACCTAAGTGTTGAGGTGGATCCTCCACTCAGCACTCGCCATGTAAGCCAGACCGTTGCGCCAGCTTAACCGCCCACTGCCAACTCTCAGGCGCCTGAGTCCCATTTAAGCGGCCTAGTCAACTACTTTCTCTTTTTAGCTGAAACAAGGGTCAGTTCCAAACATTCAATAATAAAATATAGAATTAAGACATGTATGAATTACAAGCAGTGCTATCTTGGTCCTGACTATCAAGTTTCACTCAAAACCCTAGGTCAGACCAACGCTTATTGTTCCTTCACTAGAGAATACATCCTCACCTACTCCTTTCAGGAGAGTTTACCTGTTGCCACCCAGAACCTCTGGTTGGACTTTTGCTTGGCCTCTAAGAACCTGAAACTCGACGATGTTCGACCTCGAGCC
The DNA here is from genome assembly GCA_024364735.1 of Boesenbergia rotunda. NCBI lineage: Eukaryota > Viridiplantae > Streptophyta > Magnoliopsida > Zingiberales > Zingiberaceae > Boesenbergia > Boesenbergia rotunda. The sequence continues at coordinate 31,188 of JAGFNQ010004744.1, read as the reverse complement.
GTCTCAAGTCCTGTCCGTGATCCTCGTTCGATTAAGTCTTCTACTCGGTCCCCCGGACCAAGTCTTCATGCTCGACTTCACTAACCAAATCTTCATTGCCCGTCTCCGACCAGGACTTCGTGCTCAACCCTGCAGGTCAAGACTACTTGCCTAGCTTACCTAGGACTTTCCTGCAATCTCAACAACTTCATAGTATAACATACCAACTTAACTTGAACCCTTTGCCACTTATTAAAACATGGTTCAATTTGGTGCTTCTGACACCAATAGCGCTCTCTCATATCCCGTGTCTAGGTAGAGTGTCGCTTGACTGAGACTAAATAGGCATATATGATTTATTTTCATAATTTACGAAACCATCCTAGAAGAACCGCAAAGGTGACAATTTTACCTTTTTACCAACAAGGACATTATATATATATATATATATATATATATATTATATATATATATATATATATAAATTACTAGTCTAGCAAATAGCTTATAAACTTTTTCAAATTTATCTTTTATATTTCGTTGATAATTTTTTTAAAAAATATTTTTACTTTCATAAATATAAAAAATATATTTAGAAAGTAATTTTAATTAAGGTACTTACCAAAATACATTTGGTTATTAAAATTGAATAAAAAAATATTGCCTTTTTTTTATCTTAACCACTATTTTTATTTATAAAATAGTTGATAAATTTAGGAAAAGAATAAAAAATTACCAATCAAATAATTGTTTAACCTTTATTTTTTTAAGTATAATTATTAATTTTTATTAATTTAATTTACTCATGTATTAATATTAATATCCATAAATAATTTATAAATATTAATTTTATTAGTAACATATTAATATATATATATATATATAAATAAATGATTCCCTGCTCGATGTTTCATGAGCGACCATAAGCAACGTGCTCATATGGCACTGCTAGTTCAGTTTTTTATATTAAAAAATACCCTTTCGTTCTTGCTCCCCCGCTCAATTTATTTGCATTAAAATAATCATTTTGTTCTCTCTTGCCTTCCACCATTATAAAAACTCTGACTTTTTCTTCACTTTTCCAAATTTAAATTTCCTTCGCTCTCGTGCCCTTCTACTTTGCCTCCGTCTTCTGTCGGCCTTACTCCTACTCTCGTCGTCATCTTCCGTCCTTGTCGCTCCTTCCTTCCCCTGACACAAACAGAGTTACCTCAAGGCTCTTCTAGATGGTCGACGAAGCTCCCCAAACTCAAAAAAACCTAACGATGGCGCCCCACCGCTTTCATTCTATCATCGTCATAGTTTTTCTCGAACCAAGGGCGACCTCCTCAACCGCAAAATAAGGCGATGGTGGCGCTACAATGTACTAACCCTACTATACAGTAGTTATGCTAAACTGCGTTGTCGGCGGTTTTGATAAAGAGCTGTAGGATCGTAGAATACCGAGAAGGGGGGGGAGGGTGAATCTCGATTTTTCGTAAATATTTCTTTTCTCATAGTAAAGTAATAGAATAAGTCGAAAGAGTTGAGTAGTGGAAAATTAAAGTTGATTTTTCTTTTACTTGGTCAGAGCCTTCGGCAACTCCTACTCCAAGGTCCGCAGTCCTCGACTGTACTCGATTGGCAATCCACTATAATCCTTTCTCCAAAAACCTTTCGGAGGAAGTAATGTCATACAAAATATAAAGGGAAGTTAACAACAACCTACTAACTCCCTTTTTAATATGCTAGTAGAAGTACTACAGAAATTAAATATACCGACAAGGAAATGTAGTTTTGAGTGCAGTGTGTCGGAGAGCTTTCCAATGTCATAGAAGTAGATTGTAAGTAGGTCATTGACGCAGGAAAGAAGGGTAGAGTGAATAGAATTCCTCTTCTGACTACTAGTCTTGAGCTCCTTTATAGGTACGGTTCAGTCGATTGAAAAATTATTTAGTTGACGGAACCTATCAGTCGTCTGAACCTCCTGTTTAGTCCACATAACCCCATGTCATTCCTTGTATACTTTGCTCAGCTGTCTCTGTAATGAATTCAGTCCGTTGACCTATACTTGATCGGTTGATGGATAGAACTTCCATCTTTGTAGCCGCGCCATACTAAAATTAGATCCATCGACTGATCCTGATGATCAGTCGACCAATCCCTCTGAATATACTGAATCTGACGTAATCTACTTTATTCAGTCGACTAATCCATATGTTTGGTTGACCGAACCCCTGGTCAACTTACTTTGATAAATCTGCATCAAAATGTTACTACAAAATTCATTACATGTAAAAAATTAACCTTGCAAAATAGAGTTAGCACATGTATATAAATGTATGCACGAGTAATTGACAATAACAATATCATGATCTCAACTTAGAAACTTTTTTAGATTTCTCTAGTTGGATCAGTGCCTAAGGCTATCTCGTCGAGACACAACCTTACAACACTCTCCTCCAAAAGCTTACCTCTGTTGGTTTCGTTCGGTTAGGATTCCTCTCCATTTCCCGGATTAAAATTCTATTGATTAGAACAAATCTGGATGGAATGAAAACTTTCCAAACAACCTTTTTCATCATCGTGCTATTCAATTGAGTGATCGCTTGAACAAACTTGTTGTTCAAGCAATCTAACGCCTTTTATCGATTAGCCGCGGAATAGATGATGATAGGATCGCCAGTTCTTGTGTTTATCTTCGGGGTCCATGATATAAACAAAAATTAATACAATAATGAAACAAGAACAAGATTTATACCTCTTATTTACCTCTTGATCTTCTATTGTATTCCTATCCTCTTCTTGGACATCGTGTGGGCGACGATCTTCCAAGAAATGAAGTCACCAAAAGCCACCTTCTTCTTCTTCTTGCTTGCGCCGACCAAGAGAAGGATGCACCGACCACAAAAGAGAAAGTCTTTCCTTCTCGTTGCTTATGCCGACCAAGAGAAGGATGCACCGGCCACAAAAGAGAAAACCTTTCCTTCTCCTTGCTTGTGCCAACCACCAAGGGAGAGAGCATTCCTTACGCTGCAAGCTTCTTCTCCTTCCTCTTCCTTGTGCCGACCTAAACCTTCACCAAGTGGTGCACCGCCAGCTATCGCCTGTGTTGGGCATGGCCTGGTGGGTTTCCTTAGCGAATACCTGGTCGATTCGAGAGACCTCTTCACATCTATGGATTAAAAAATAATCTGAGAGGAGACCCGTCTCCCATCGACTGTCTCGTGTCGTATCGAACAATCCAAATTACAACTTGGCCAATTACCAAAATCGGCCTTGTAATTTGCTCGACCGTTCGACCGCGGAAAAGGCGACGAGTTGATGTCCGGCTCTTGTGTTTATGGTCGGGGTCTAGTTAAGAATTTATTCATCATATTTCGAGATCAAAATAATAAATTCTCAAACATAAAATAATGAGGCATATGACCATGGCACAAAATCAACATAAGGAAATACAAAGGAGCATAGGGAAAGATATACCTTTCCGATCACCTCGCGGTCTTCTACCTTTTGTCCCTCCCTTCACGGACGTTGTGTGGGTGACGATCTACTGCGATCCGAGATCACCAAGAGCACCAAACAACCCTATCCTCCAGCAGGTCAAAACCCTAGTCCCTAGGGTTTGCGCCGCCGACCTCCTTCCCTCTCCCTTTGCGCCGCCGACCGCCAGAGCCGACTCCAAGCCCTCCGGACCAATAGCGCACCTCGAGAGGAAGGTGAAGAATAAGAAGAAGGAAATAGAGAACCTTCTTCCTTACCCAAACAGCCCGAACTTTCCCTTCTCCCTCAACCTTGCGCCGCCGCAACCCTCCTTCTTGTGCCACCTCCTTTCGGCCACCTCTCCTTTTTCCCTTGCCGCCGATCACCACAAATCCAAGGGAAGATCCCTAACTTATCCTTGGTGATCCCAGCCGAGTGATGGAGAAGAGGAGAAGGAGAGAAATCTCCTTCTCCTTGCGTCGGCTGAAACTTAGAGGAGAAGAGGAGAGGAGAGAGAGAGAGAGAGAGAGAGAGGAAAGGCCTTGGGAGCAAACTCTTGGATTAGGCTTGGTTTCTTGATCTCATAGGGTATTTATAGGGCTAAGGTATGGACCAAGAGGAGGAGTTGGTTCTTGGCCCACTAATGGATCTAAACCCGATCCATTAATTAAGATCCATTCCACTAAAGGATCTTAATTGAACTTCCTCACTAACCCCCATATTTTCATATGAGCTCCACATATTACGAGTCATCCATCTCCCCGTGTTTAAGATCTCGTATGCCCATTAATTAATTAAATTACTGATAATTTAAATTAATTAACTTCTGGATCCTTGATGAGTACCACTCAACTTTATCATCATGCCGGATCAAATTCACCTGCAGGGTTTAGCACGATGAACCTTTTGAGCTCATCAAGGGGGCATAGTCAACCTGACTCACTAGGACACGGATTCCGTCAATAATCATCGGCACATCATATTATTAATATTATCTCCCAACTTACTGGGTCTGTCTATCTAACAGAATAGATCTCGCCCATTGGTAAATCAAAGAAATAATAATTAATAATATATGCCCGATATTATTTCGGGATTAAGGGATTATACTCCATAATATCAGCTGAGGTCCTATCCAATTATCAAGTCAGTATAAATTGGATAACCTCGGGTTTTGGTCCTACTCAATGTAGTCATAGTACACTAGTGTAATTCTATGGTAAAGACCAACCACACCTAATTACATTACAACCATTCCGATGGGTTGTCCAATTCCATCTCAGTTGTGGGCCTCTACTTATACTAGGCAAGGAACTGATAACATGATCTTCCGTGTGTCACCACATACCATGTTATCTACAATGCGTAGTATTTGACTTTATGCATGTACTAATGTAAACATGCACCTAGTGTAGTTGTGATTCTCTTTTCATAATAAAGATGTTCATATATAAAAGTTATGTCTTTCAGTATACACATCTTACAGCCTCCTCCTCTCCTTGTTGTCGAACGCCTTAGGGAAGAAGAGAAGAAAAGGATGAGGAGAAGAAGAAGGAATTATCGCCTTCCCCAAACCCTAGCCGTGAGCTTCCTTCTTCCTTGTTGCTGGCGCCGCCCAACCCTTGGAGAGAGAGAGAGAAGAATAGAGAGGCTTAGGTTAATTATTATGGCTTTGGTTTCATGACTCATGAGGTATTTTATAGGCTACAATAGGGACCATGAGGAGGAGTTGGTTTTGGTCTCCTAACGGATCCAAAACCCGACCCGTTAATGATAACTCGCTCCACTAATGGGTTATCATTGAACTACCGCACCAACCCCATAATTAAATATGGGCTCCACCATATTATGTATACATTATCTCCCCGTGTTTATGATATCACATGTCCATTAATTAATTAAATTACTGATAATTTAATTAATTAATATCTAACTCCATGAGTAGTACCACTCAACCTTATAATCATGTCGGACCAAATCCACCTGCAGGATTTACATGATAATCTTTATGAGCTCCTCAAGGGAACATCATCATCCTAAATACTTAGGACACGATTTCCTTCTATAATCAACGACACACCATATAAATAATATTATTTCCTAATTTACCAGGCCTATTGATTTAACGAATAAATCTCGCCCATTGGTAAATTAAAGAAATAAATATTAATTATACGTGTCCGTTATTATATCAGGATTAAGAGCATGTACATCATAATAACAGAGGTCTTGTTCGATTATATAGTCAGTATAAATCGAACAACCTCAAATCGTCCTGCTCAATACACATAAAGTGTATTAGTGTAATTATATAGTCAAGATAGACTAATACCTAATTACACTACAACCATTTTAATGGTTTGTCCAAATCCATCTCGGTTGTGAGCCACTACTTATACTTTACAAGGAACTGATGACATGATCTTCTGTGTGGTACCACACACCATATTATCTACAATGTAAAGTAACAGACAATTTACACACATATAACAAATATAAAATGCAACCATGATCATTGTGATTCTTATTCTAAAATAGATGTTCATAGAAAAGCTAGGCTTATAGTATACATCCTAACAACCTCACCCACCTGCCAGACATTGGGTCTCCCAGACCTATTTGAATTTCACTACTTGACATCAGAACGGCTTGCTAGGACTTTTACTTGCTCGATATCGGACCCTCTAGATCTACAGAGACTTCCTATCAGATGTCAACCCATCTAGACTTCCTGCCTGATTTCCACGATCTGCCAAGACTTTTTCCTAGCCACAACTAGGACTTCACTGAGGTAATCTTCCTACACACTAGATCAATCATCAAATAACAATAAGACTTAACTGTGAGATAACAATAATCTTCCTACACACCATGTAATCTTCCTAACATCAAAACATAGGTTCAACCATGGTATACCCTGCACCAACAATCTCTCATTTTTTGATGAAGAAATTTTACTCTAGAGAGATAGACACCACATTACACAAGAATAAGAATATCTTGTGATGCAATAAGGGATCTTATTGCTCCAATTCCTACAACAATTTGATGCATCAAGTCCTGATTTGGAGACATAATCAAATCTTATATTAGAGTGGACGGATTATAAAGATTAATTTAATTTTGTTCACAATTCAATTGATCTTCAGAACCCCTCTATTGTGATGCATATGTAGGATCATAGAATACCAAGAGAGGGGGTGAATGTCATTCATTTGAATTTATTTCTTTTCAATTTAAAAATGAAAGAAAATAGAGTAAGGCAGCAGAAAATATTACACACATTTCTTTTACTTGGTTTGGAGCCTTCGGCGACTCCTACTCTAAGGCCCACAATTCTCAACCACTCTCGATGGGCAATCAACTATAATTCTTTCTCTGGAAAATCTTTCGGAGAAAGTAATATCATATAAATGTAAGAAGAGTAGTAACAATCTACTATCTTCTTTGAATATGAAGTGCAAGTACAAACAAAATAATTTTACTAACACTAAAGTAGTAAATCTTGAGTCTCATAGTGTCAGATTTCTCCCTAGCATTGTAGCAGTAGTCTTTGAGCAGTTCATTAACGCAGAGAGTGAGTGTAGGGCGAGTGGAAGAGATTATGTGAGCACTGGTCTCGAGCTCTTTATATAAGGCTCGTTCGGTCTACGAAACTTATCAGTCGCCTAAACCACCTGTTCAGTCGATGGATACTTGCGTCATTGCTTGTATTCGCTGCTTAGCTATCACTGCAGTAAATGTGATCCATCAACCAAACTTTTGATCAGTCGACGGATAACCCTTCCTTTTGCATGTTTGCGCTATATCTTTTATGGATCTATTCACCGATCTCTGTGATCCGTCGATCAATGCCTTTGAATATACTGATCTGGCATAGTCTGCTTGGTCGGTCGACCTATCCCTATGTTCAGTTGACTGAACCCATGGACAACATAATTTGACTGATTTGCATGAAAATATTAGTATGACAATAACATGTAAAGGAATTAAACCTACAAAATAGAGTTTGTGCATATAATATGCATGAGTAGTTTGACAGTAAAACTGTCTTGATCTCAACTTGGAAACTTTCATAGGTTTCTTTAGTTGGATAAATAACTAGGGCTATCCCCTTGGGACACGACCTCTCACCACTCTCCTCCAAGACTTACCACAACTCACTTGCCAAACATCGGGTCTCCTAAACCTGCCTGGACTTCACTGCTTGGCATTGGATTAACCTACAAAGGCTTCCACTTGCTCGCCATCGAGTACTCCAGACCTACCGAGACTTCCTACCAGATGTCAACCCATTTGGACTTCCTACCTGGTTTCCACGATCTACCAAGACTTCACCTGCTTAGTATTGGGCACTCCAGACCTACTAGGGTTTCCTGAGTTGAGCTTCACGCATACTAGATCAATCCATCAAATAATAATAAGACATAAGTATAAACTGTTGGTGCAAGGTGTATCAGTTATGCATAGTCAACCTCTAGTGTTTTGATGTTTGACAATATAAGGTGTAGTCAAAGTGATCAAGGGGTTAAACCAAACAGGACCTTATGTTTGGTAGGGTAAATCCAGGTTTGATCAATTTGACAAAGGGTTAAGCCAAACAAGATCTGATGTTTGGCAGAATGAACAGAACCCAGGGTTAGTTAGTTTGACCAAGGGATTAAATCGAACCGGACTTGAGGTTTGGTATATTTACCTAAACATTGGAGAAAGTCTAGTCAGGATTAAGATGACTAGCAAAGAAGTGATTATGTTGGAAGAAATTCTAGTAAGTGAAGCTAGGTGGAAGAAATCCTATTGAGTGAAGCTAGGTGGACTAAATCCTGGTGAGTGAAGCTGGGTCCTAGTGAGTAAAGCTAGGTGGACTAAGTCCTGGTGAGTGAAGTTGGGCACAAAGTCTTGGTCCAGGGGACTGAGCACTAAGTCCTGGTTGGGAATCGAAAAACAGAGTCTTAGATGAGCGAGGATTGTAGACAAAAGTAGAAATGGGTCGAGGTCAGACGTCTCGAGATTCGAGTTCTCGAAGGCCGAACAAAAGTCCAGCCGAAAGTCCCAGTTGGCAAAAGCTTTAGTCGAGCGGGAATCGCAACAGAAGTAGAGACGGGTCGAGGTCAGACATCTCGAGATTTGAATTCTCAGAGGTTGAGCGAAAGTCCAACCGGAGGTCTCGGTTGGCAAAGGTAACTTCTCTAGGGTGGAGTAGGTGAGGACGCGTTCCCCGGGAAAGGGAACATTAGGCGTCGATTCGACCTAGTGTTTCGGGTGAAATCCAAAGTCAGAACCAACCAATTAAGGGTAAGATTATTTGTGTTGTGTCTTGTGTTTGTTTTCTTGCAGGTACCTGGTGTTGGAGGTAAGATAGGAGAGCAAACACATGAAAAACAGACCTGGGAAGAAGGCTTCCTGGGTGCCTGACTTGAATCAGTCGCCTAGTAAGAGCTTGGGCGCCCTAGTTAGGGGCTACCCATCCCAGGCGCCTGGTAAGCTAGGCGCCTGAGGCGTCCCAGGCACCTGGGAGGCTCCTAGGCATCTGGGAAGGCTGCCTTATCCCTGTGCGATTCTCTCTGCTACGGATGAAGTTTTGACCACACGTGGCAGGCGCCCAAGAGCTCTGAGGCGCTCGAGAATGCAGTATATAAAGGGGTTCGACCCCTCACTTCGAAACAACACTTTCTACATCCGCTAAAGTATTCTGTGTGCAGCAAACTTACTAAAGTCGAAGCTCTATGACCAAGGAGGCTCCAGGAGGAAGTACGTTGTACTTCGGACTTACGGATTGGCCGGATCTTTGAGTCAGATTGGTTTACTTTTAATTTACAAAGTTGTAATTATTGTTTCTATTTGTGTTTGCTTTTTAAACTGTAAGATGGGTTTCTCCGCCTCCGGAAAGTCCAGAAAGGAGACCACTAGTGGACTCACGTTGAGTACTTATGCCTTGGATGTACTGACCCTGGGGAGGGGGGGGGGGTTGGGAACCAAGTAAATCCCGCAAGTCTTTCTACTGTTAATTTTTGTCTTTCTTTTTATTTCCGCTGTGTACTAACTCTGATAGAAAGATGAACGAACGATGAAGTTTTCCAAGACAATTTCGAGTTGATATTCACCCCCCTCTATTGATCGGCATCGATCCTACATAAACCATTGCTAATATCAAAACATAGGTTCAACTGTAATGCACCCCACACCAACAATCTCCCCATTTTTGATATTTGACAACCTTTTTCACAGTTAAGTTAAAACAACATGTATATAAGAAGAAATGTATAGCTTCCCCTCAAATAAGCCTTCTCCTGTATGTGATATCTTTCCCTCTTTGACTAATATCAAAAATATGGGGTTACAAAAAAGGCTGTATCAAAAGTTGTAAAACATTAAATTTTGAAAATTCTTAATTATGTTTTATAGATTTTGAAATTTTAGGATTTTATGTTTGAAATTTAGGTGTAAAGACATAGTTTTAAAGTGCATTTAGAGAGTACAAAATTTATTCATGATGAAAAATTTATTTTTATGTTTTTAATTTTGGAAATTAGTTTAAGCTTAAAATTTTAAGTTTAAAATTTGTTTAGGTTTTGAAAATTAGTAAAATAAAATTTTAAGTTTTAGAAAATAAAAAGGCTTTAAAAATTTTGGTTGAAATTGTAAGTTTAAGTTTTAAAATTAAGCTTTAACTTTTAATTTAAGTTGTAAAAGATTGTTGTGGAAAAATTAGTTTAAGTGTTAAAATTTATTGATAAAATATTTTAAGATTTAAATTTTGAAAACTAGTTTATTTTTTATGTTTTTAGAAAATAGTAGGGTTCAAAAATTAATTTAGGTTTAAAGTTTAAGTTAAAAATTAAGCCTAAGTTAAAATTTTATTATTTAAAGTTTGAAAACAAAGAAAAATATTAGTTTTAAAGATATTTTAAGTTTTAGGATTATGCTTTAAGTTTTTAGGTTTTGAAAGTTTGAAAACATAATTGTTTAAAATAGTTTTAAGTTTTAAGTTAATTGTATGTTTTAAGTTAAATGCAGGTTTTATTTTATAGAAGTTTTCAAAATTGTAACTTTTAACCATTTGTAAGAATATATTTTGAAATAAAGTTTTAAATTTTTTTAAATGAAAAACGAAATTTAAGTTTTTAAAATTAAGTGTGTTTTGAAAAATTTGCTCCCCCTTAAGTTGATATTTTCATTTGAAAGGTTTCCCTAAAAGTCCAAGCATGTAAGGATCTAGAAAATGTCCTTATATGAAATGCCCAACTTTAGTACTAAGCTAAATACCATAAGATATCAACTTGTGTGACTTAAAGTTGGTCAAGTTGAAAGTTGGTTTATACTTGTTCAACTTGATCAATTTGAGTTTAAAGCCTTTGATTTATAGCGATACATAGACATAAGCATCTGAAATCTGGGCTAAGGCCTAATCATCTCACCCATTTCTAGGTTTTATTAAACACAAGCAAGGAATCCTAATGTGCTTGTGAGATGCTAGTTACCTAAAACTATAGGTGCATGCAAACAACGTTAAAGCCTAGGCTAGTTCCATTTTAAGTTTTGAAAAATCCTAAGTTTTGGAATTTTAAAAAAGGTAAGAAAAAGTTTTGAAAACTAGAATTTTAAAAATATATAAGTAAAAAACCTATTCTAACAAGCACATTCCTAATTATCTTCTTCGATTACTAAATTCAATTATAGATAATGGTTTAGTGAATATGCCAAATAAGTTTGATTTAGAATCTATATAGTTATGTTCTATATTCCCTTTTGAGATATGATCTCTAACAAAATGGTGTTTGACTTCTATGTATTTTTTCTAGAGTGGTATACAGGATTTTTTTTATGTTTATTGAACTTATGTTATCAATGAATGTTTTAACATTTTTATAATCTAAGTTAAAGTCTTTTAAGCTATAGGACATCCATAAAAGTTGGACAAACTCTCCCATTGTTATGTTTTCAGCTTCTGTGGTTGATAAGGTAACACAATGTTGCTTTCTACTAAACCAAATAACTAAGGAAGATCCTAATAGTTAATACCCTCCACTTGTGTTTTTTCTATCCAACTTACAACCAGCATAGTCAGAATCTAAATATCCAACTAGTTCAAAATCAGTTGTTCAAGGATACTATATTCCTACATTGATTGTTCCCTTAAGATATACAAAAATTCTTTTTATATTTTTAATGTGTGATTCATTAGCACAAGTTTGGTATCTAGCACACATATTAACTGCAAATAATATGTCAGGTTTTACTAGCAGTTAAGTATAATAAACATTCTATTGCACGTCTCTAGTACTTTAGAACTACATGTTTACCATTTGGGTCATATCTATAATTGAGTTGGTCACCATGGCTGTTTTAAATTCTTTAGCATTTTCCATTCTAAACTTTTTAATTAATGCCTTGGCATATTTATTTTGGTGTACAAAGTTTTCTTCTTTGGTTTGCTTTATTTGTAACCCTAAAAAGAAGTTAAGATCTCCTACAAAGCTCATTTCAAATTATTTTTCCATTAAGGTTATAAATTCTTTTAAAACTTTAGAGTTTGTTGATCCAAAAACTATATCATCTACGTATACTTGGGCTATGAAAAATTCTGAGTCAAGTGTTTTTATAAATAAGGTTGGGTCAATATGTCCTTCTTTAAAGCCCTTTGAACTTAGAAAATTAGATTACCATTCATACCAAGCCCTAGGTGCTTATTTTAGTCCATATAGAGCCTTTTTTAATTTAAAGACATGATTAGGGTTTTCTAAATCCTCAAAACTAGGGGTTCACCTATATAGACTTCTTCCATGATTAGACCATTTAAGAAGGCTAATTTGGCATCCATTTACTATAACTTAAATCCTTTATATGTTGCAGAGGCTAGCAATATTCTAATAGATTCAAGTCTGGCTACAGGGGCATAAGTCTCATCGTAATCAAGTCCTTCAACTTGACTCAACTAACCTAGCCTTGTTCTTAATGATTTGGCCTTGATCATTTAATTTATTTCTAAAACCCCATTTGGTATCTATACTTGATTTGTGTTTAGGTGGGGATACTAAGTCCCAAACTTAGTTTCTTTCAAAGTGGGTCAATTCTTCTTGCATGTCAATCACCCAGTCAGGTTGATCCAATGCTTCATCTATGGTTTTGGGCTCGATCTTAGAGATCAGGGCTATTTGAATTAGGTTTCTAAAAGTTGATTTAGTTTGTATGCTAAGTTTTGGGTTTCCTATTATTTGGTCAATTGGATGGTTTGGATTTGTGCATAGTATTCTAGGGTTAGGGTCAGTTTCATTTTGTTATTCTTCTTGTTGGGTTTCATTGTTATCTTGATTAACATTTCTAATATCAACATTTGAATTTTTAAAATTGATTTGTTGTTGATTAGAGTTTTTAGTGTTAGGATTTTCATCAAAAGTTATATTAGTAGTTTCTTCAATTTTTTGGATGGATTTGTTATATACCCTATATGCCCCACTAGTGGATGAATAACATAGAAATATTCCTTGTTGAATTTATTATGTGAATTTTCCTAAGTAATCTTTAATGTTAAAAATGTGTACATAACATCCAAATACTTTTAATTATTTTAAGTTAGGTTTTTTTTGTTAAAAAAGATTTCATAGGGTGTTTTATTTTGTATTTTATTTATTAAGATTCTATTTTGAATATAACAGACAGTGTTTATGGCTTCGGCCCAAAATTATTTGGTAGGTTATATTCATTTAACATTGATCTTGAGGCTTCTTGTAGAGTTCTATTTTTTCTTTCAACTAATCCATTTTATTGGGGTGTTTTTAGACATGAGAATTCATGATAATACCCATTTTCTAGGCATAGGTTTGTAAAGTTATAGTTTTTGAATTCTCCACCATTATCACTTCTTATTTTCTTGATTTTTAATTCTTTTTCATTTTCTAATTGCTTGCAAAAGTTTTTAAATATTTCAAAGGTTTCGTGTTTATGTTTTAAGAATTTTACCCAAATATATCTAGAGTAGTAATCAATTATAACTAGGCAATAAATATTTCCATTTAAGGTCTTAATTCCATGTGAGTCAAATAGATCTAGATGTAAAAGATCAAGTATTGAGTTAGTTGGATTTTTATTAGTTGGTTTGTGTATTGATTTTTTTGTTTACCTTATTGGCAAGGATCACAATGTTTGTTTTCTGGGATTCTTAAATTGGGTAGTTCCTTAATTAGTCCATTTTTAGTTGCGTTTAGTATAGTTCTAATATTTATATGGGCTAGTTGTTGGGGTAGCAAGGTTGCAAACATAGTCCCACATTGAAAACACATGGGAAAGATCATAGGCTTATAAGGGAAAGACATCTCCATTAGTATGAGGCCATTTGGGGAGAGTCCAAGAGCAAAAACCATGAGGGTTTAAGCCCAGAGTAGACAATATCATACCATTGTGGAGATATATAAATTCTTTTTGGTCCTAACAATTAGTATCAGAGCTAGGTCGCTCTTCACCGAACTAACCACCGGATGAAGCATGAGCTAGAGTCATGATTCAGATCTAACCATGTGGGTTAAGCCTTGAACAAAGGAAGTGTGGGCTCCCGTATCTTGATCAAGTGGATCAGATACCAGGTAGAGAAGTCCTAGTTGCGGCTAGGCGGTGAAGTCCTAGTATGTCGGGTGGACCGAGGGGCATAAAGTCCTAATGGATTGAGAATTGGACAACAAACGAAAAGGCTTCCCACTTGAGGGGGGCCTGTGGTCCTTTGTTTGAGGGGGGATTGTTGGGTGTGCAAGGTTGCAAACATAGCCCCACATTGAAAACATATGGGAAATATCATAGGCTTATAAGAGAAAGATATCTCCATTGGTTTGAGGCCTTTTAGGGAGAGTCCAAGAGCAAAATCCATAAGGGCATAAGCCCAGAGTGGACAATATCATACTATTATGGAGATATCTAAATTCCTTTTGGTCCTAACACTTATCTCCTATGCCATAGCCAAGATTCATCTTGTTGTATTAAGTTGCATTGAATTTTAGGTCTGGGTAAGCTTATTGTGTAAATATTATTTTATCTAAACCCTTTTAAAAGTATATTGTTTGATTCAGTGTGTTTGATTAAATATTCAGTGGATAGAAACTTAATATAAAACTAGCATCACATAGTTGACTTATACTAAGCAAGTTAAAGTCAAAATTTTCAACAAGCAAGACTTTCTTAATTGATAAATGGGAGTTCAATTGAATGTTACCTGTTTTAATTACCTTAAGTTTACCATGCTTCCAAAGGTAACTGATCCTAAACTCTTGAACTTAATGTCAATAAATTTGTGTTGATCTCCAGTCAAATGTAAGGAGCATCCACTATCAAGTATCCATTGATCCAAATCTTTGGGTTCCTACACTTAAAGTAGGGGTTAGACTAAAGGTTAGGTTTGATAAATTTTTCCTAGTTAATCTCACTATTCTAGGTATTCAATCAAGGTGCAAACAAATGTGTGAGATCATTGATAAGGTTTTTATTTAAGTTAGATAGGTTTGTAACAATGATTTGTTATTTTATAATGATTTTTAAGATTGAAAGAAAATAATTTTTAAATTTTAAAAAATTAGTTTTTAAGTTTGACAGATAATAATTTTTGAAAAATAATTTTTAAGTTTGAAGATAATTTTTAAAATTTTAAGTTTGAAATATATTTTTTAAATTTTTAAGTTTGAAAGATAATTTTTAAATTTTTAAGTTTGATAGATAATTTTTAAATTTGAAAAAATAATTTTTAAGTTTAAAGATAATAATTTTTAAGTTTTAAATTTTGTAAAATAATTTTTTTGTTTGAAAAAAATAATTTTGAAGAATAATTTTAAGTTTGAAATAAAAATTTAAAGAATAATTTTTATGATTGAAAAATAATTTTTAAGTTTTAAATTTTAAAAAATAATTTTTTTTGTTTTTTTTTGAAAAAAAATAAATTTTGAAACATAATCTTTTAATTTAATTTGTTTTGGTTTTAATTTGAGTTGATTTGATTTGGTTTGAGTTGAGTTGATATGATTTGGTTTGATTGGTTTAGTTTGTTTAGATTTTATTTGAGTTTAGTTTGAGTTTGAGTTTTGTTTGGTTTGATTTGGATTTGAGTTTGGTTTTGTTTGATTCAGATTTGAGTTTGGTTTGATTTGGTTTGAGTGATTTGATTTAATTTAATTTAATTTGATTTGGTTTGAATTTGAATTTGACTTGAGTTTGGTTTAAGTTTGGTTTGATTCAAGTCTTATTTGGTTTGATTTGGAGTTTAGTTTGGATTTGGTTTGCTTTGATTTGATTTGAGTTTGGTTTTAGTTTAGTTTTGTAACGATCCTCTCTTTCTAACCTCGATTTATAGGGTCGTCACATTAACTTTACTGTTGGGCCAGGACCATTCGATTGCCTCCTTGAGCAGTCGACTGGTGGCAGTCGACTCCCAGGCCAATTCACTCGACCAATCTTTCTGTTCGAATTCTGGATAGGAACCAGTCGACTGATGCAGTTACTAGTCGATTGGTTCAGTCGACTACACCTGGAAATCAGTCAACCAATGTTTCTGTTCCCTCGATTTCTTGGTATCAGTCGACTGCTCTCTGAAGCAGTCGACTGATACGTCTAGAACTGCAGTTTCCAGATTCCAGAAACACTGATCATGTCATGTATACATTCTACTTCAATTACACAACACTAATAGGACTCACAATCATATGAACCATAATATTTTGACCAAATCATACTCTATTTGCATGCATTTCAAACTCCACAATAACTACTCAACTCAAAGTCTTTGCGGAAATAAAACTACCAACATAAACTCAAAAATACTCATAAAGTTATACTGTTTAGAGTTTAACACACTAAACCAAACTCATCCCAAAGGATCTCGCTCTACGGTTCCACCGCCACTGACATAAATCATCCATCCTTTCACCTCCTTGCCTTACATCTTTTCTTTACCTTTATCTGCAGTAAAAGGATGCAAACTATAAGCAAATTGCTTAGTAAGTAGATACCTATCTCACAAAACATGCAATTGATATAAAACATGCTTTTGGTCAAGAATGCTTGCTTTTAAACATATGTGCTGAAAATGATACTAATATTAATATGCTCATGAATACACTTGTAACAAATGCTTGCATTTGAAAACCTTGCTTGAACTGAAAAATACTTAACATGCTTGAAGTAAATACTTGCTTTGGAAAACTTGAAACTTATGCTCTCATACTTCTTATACTTCAAAATAATAAACATCCTCATTTGGGTCCGGCATAGTATCAATGCGCACATCCCTAATAGGTTCGGGATAGCTAGCCACCGAATCCTAATAGAGCATCTTACTAGCTTGCTTAGATCTCGTGAGCCTTGTGCCCGTGGGTCTTGTGCCCGGTACATGCCACTTAATAAAAGTAATATACTTGAACTTGTAATCATGCTTGTGTTTAAAATGCATAACTTAACACTTAAAGGTAATGTTCCCAAAACTTATTTTAAGACACAACAAGACCTTGGTCTTATTTCTTATCTCATTTTTTAGTCCTAGAGCTCGTTCTAGGGCTTAGTAAGACATTGATCATACTCAGAACTTTTATCGAGTATCTTGCGTGCCATAATCCCCAACCTTATGTTTCGGCAAATCAAGACCTTTGTCTTTCTATAATAAGATCACAACATGAAAAAGACTTAGAATCATGTTTAAAACTCATTCGAGAACTACTTTTACTGCAGGTGAGAGATCTACTTACTTCTTTACGCTTCTAACTTACTACACCGACGTATAAACTAGCGTGGTGCTCCTCGTTCCCTTCCCTCATGCGATCCAGCTCTTGGGCACAAGAAAAGAAGAAAACCCTAGGGCTCCTCCTCTTGTTTTCGTAAGGAAGAAGAAGAATGAGAAAAACACTTAGTTTTTTCTTCATTCTATTCCCTTATATACTAAGTGTAAGTTGAAGCATCACCCATAAAGGACACCTACTATTACTTATCTAATATTGATTCCATTTTCCAATGATATGATTACCACCCCTAATGGAAACTTAAAACCAACCCTAACCGAGGGTCATGGTTCGATCTTTGGCTCAACCCCTTTAAAAAAATTTTAGTTTCTTTTTTGTTTTGGAAAAATTTCTGGAAAAATGCTGAAAAATTTCGGTTGTTACAAGTTTGATTTAAGTTTGATTTGAGTTTAGTTTGGATTTGGTTTGGTTTGATTTGAGTTGAGTTGAGTTGGGTTTGATTTCATGTTTTGTTTGGTTTGAGTTTCATCTCACCCAGGGGTTTTTCAAGCATAGTAACCTATGATTTTGTGAGATGAATTATCATTCAATTGTCAGGTCTAGTCTTTAACTTGTGTTTGGCTTGAGTGTAGGTTTGGGTCACCCAAGCAAGCATCCTTGAGTAAGCTTCTAGGTTGTGGTGAGTCACATGGGCATCATTAAAACAACCACAATCCAAGATAGAGCTTCCCAACTGTTCATACTCAGATGACTTAGTACTCAACTTAGACCCATAACAAGTTAGGGCTAACCTTATTTAACTAGTCCTAAGTACCCATATGGGTAAGTTGAGTTATTAAGGTGACAACTAACATGCTACCTCCTATTTGAAATTTAAGTTTATTATTTAGAAAATAGATTTGATCCTTAGGTACAATGTATTGGTTTGGTCCTATTTGCTTTATTAAGGAAGCTTTCAGAACCCATGTTTGTACTTGGTTGCTAAGGTTTTGAATAACCAATGAAAGATTACTTATTAGTTGATTTGGATTTATATCTAAGTCTAGATTTGTTGTAAGACCCAAGCAACATGTTCAGGTACTTTGTAACGCCCCTCTCTCCTTAACCTTAGAGGAAGGTCACAATTTCTTCTTCTCTTTTTTTTTCTTTCCTTTTCTTTTACATTGCTCCCAGTCGACTGATGATAGATGCAGTCGACTGGTGCCAGTTGACTCCTAGGCCAAATCACTCCCCCAATCTTTCTGTTCGATAATTAGCCCTGGACCAGTCAACTGGTGGAACTACCAGTCGACTGGTGCAGTCGACTCCACCTGGTTTTCACTCGACCAATCTTTCTGTTCCCTCGAATTCACTGAGGGCGGTCGACTGCTACCTTAGCAGTCGACTGATGCTTCTGGAATTTCAATTCCAGACATCCGAACCATAGCAGAGATCATGAATAACATTTCTACTGATATAGAACTCACAATCAATGCTTGGACTAGATCACAAACCATCTAGCATGCAACTCAAGTAGTAAGCTATAAAACAACTCAATCGTATAATCTTTACGGAATTAATACTACTATCATGAAACTTAAGCAATAAATGGTAAAGTTCTACTGCTTAGAACTTAGAGCACTAGCAAGTCTCATCCCAAGTTCTCACTCCACGGTTTCGCCGCCACTGATACCAATCATCCTTCCGTTAGCCTCCTTGACTTACATCCTTTCTTTACTTTTATCTGCAGAAAAAGGATGCAAACTATAAGCAAATTGCTTAGTAAGTAGATCCTATTCTCAAAAAACATGCAATCGATATTAAACATGCTCATGATTAAAAGAATGCTTGCTTTAAAAACATATAGAACTAGAAATGTCATGCTTAACATGAATATGCTCATGAATACACTTGTAACAAATGCCTGCATTTGAAAACCTTGCTTAAACTGAAAAAAATACTTAACATGCTTGGAACAAATGGTTGCTTTTGAAAACTTGAAAACTTGTATACTCTTATACTTTAAAATAGATAAACATCCTGCTATTAGGCTCGGCATACCAATGCGCGCATCCTTAATATGTTTTGGAGTAGCTACCCACCAAACCCTACTAGAGCGTCTCTACTAGGATCGCCTAGATCTCTGTGGGCCTCGGCCTGGTACATGCCACTTAAAAAGTAACATACTTAAATCTTGTAATGCTTATACTTAAAATGCTTAAACTTAGCACATATCTTGCACATAGAAAGTAATGCTCCCAAAACTCGTTTGGGACAACTCAAGACCTTGGTCTTGTACTCATCAATGCACCTTGCGTGCCTTAGTCCCAGAACTCGTTCTAGGGCTTAGTAAGACCTCGGTCTTACTCTGTACTTCCATCGAGCACCTTGTGTGCCCTAATCCCAGAACTCGTTTTGGGACAAATCAAGACCTTGGTCTTGCTATACTCAGATCACACACACAAAAGGCTTAGAATCTGTTAGTAAGATGAGAGAAGTGTCCTAAGGCAATCGCCTTATGATTGTAATCATTTACATTAATAAATGAATATTCACTATTTGAGTATACATGTTCGTGTATTTGATTGAGATCTTAAACTCATTTACTGAATGTTCGCAATACAATTCACAGCATGAGAGAATTTGTGATGAATTCACAACTAGTGATTATCTCTACATGTGCAATTGTGAAGTATTGAAATTATCCCTAGTCGATGAATTAATAAATACGGACACTATCAATTCTGTTGAGACTAGCATGGGTTATTCTCTAATCAGCTGATTCTCACTGGCTGGTGATATTGGGATGTCCGGAGATAAACATGAATGCTAGTTAAGCGAACTAGTTCATTGGAGTGACTAGCTGTAAGACTTCATATGGTAATCTACATATAGATATGTCAATGAAGTTCTTACTGCAGCTTAAGTGCGATGTTCCTTTGACTTGCGGTGTTCAAGTCATCTTGGTCATGAAGACTTATACTTTGACATCTTAAGCAAGCATCTTCAAGGAGGTGTGGACCCAGGATGGTTGGGTATAAGCCGAAGTGCCCGAAGATGTTTGAACAGCCTATAAAGGAGTCACCACTCCTTGCGAGGGGATGTATACCCAAGGCCTATCGTCGGATTGTTACTCGAAGCCTCTGGCCAGAGCATGACATGTTCAGAGTATGAATCTCTTAAATACATGAGAGTAATTAGAATCCGTAGGACGAGAGAACGTTACTTGGGCTAGGTGTGACGTAGTCAGCCTAGTGGGGACTGACACACATAGACCATGTCCTGAACCAAGTGGGTATAAGATGGTGAAGGGAATGAGGCACGATTCATTAAAGCTGCTGAAGGGTTTTAGAATAATTTCTGAGGTCAACCGTTGATCTTTCGATTAATTGGGGATCATGATGTGCTACTAGGTGCCACTCATGATCGTTCTATAATTGGTTAATTATAGACGGCCAACATAAATTGAAAGCCTATTTAGTCACACGCACTACGAGTAGTCCGAGGGATTTAAAACGAGTTGAAAATTGGATTTTCCGATCAAGAGAGATAAGTCAAATCTGAATTTTTCAGAGACGCATCGGAAGCATAAAATGGCTAAGTCTTTTGAAGACTTATTGAACGAATTAAATGAGTTTAATTCGTGAGATCATGGCTTGGGTTTGGCCGGCCAAAGAGGGTCCCCACCCTCTTTGTTTGACCGACCACAATAAGAGGGAAGAACCAAATTGTTTGGTTCAAATTTATAAAATAAACCGCGCGTGGTTTGTCTTATAAAATTATGGATAAAGAAATTTGTATAAAAAATTTATATAAAGAAATTTATTTATCATGGAAATTAAAATAAACCTTGGAATGGTTTATTTTATTTTATAAAATCTATAATGGATTGATTTACCATGATAAAGAAATTTATATAAAGAAATTTATATAAAGAAATTTCATTCCATAATAAAAGGGGAGACATGGTTGTTTTTATTATAAATTAAGTTATAATAAAAACTTGGCATAACGGAATAATTCATAGAAAAATTTATAAGATAAATTTCTTATGAAAAATTTATTCCGTTAAGAGGAGACTTGGCGATTAAGAGGCTACTATATAAAGGTACCAAGGTAAGACTTGGGAATAAATCCAAGAGATCAAGGATTCTTGCCTAGCCTCTCTTCCTCTCCTTCTCTCCCTCTCCCTCCTCTAGTGGCGCCAGCCCTAGAGGCCCTCCCTTTGGTAGCCGTGAGCTTCCTCCACCAAGAAGCTATTGAAGAAGAAGAAGAAGCGGGCGCAACTCCTTCCTTCCTCCCGGAATCTTGATTCCGTTCTTCGTTTGGTGGTTAGTTTTCCATCTCTCTCTTGGTATTCTTGTTGTGCCTTTGGAGAATCTAGTAGTTCTTGTCGGCACGAAACTCGTAGCTTTGCGAAGTCATCCCGAAGAAAACTCGGCATGGACGCGAATAAAGGCGGAGCTTCCAAGGGACGCTACGGTTGGATCTCGTCCCTTTCTACGAGTTACGCGAGGTATTAAGTAAATTAGTTTACTTTCTGCAAAATTTTTAAATGTATGATCATATCTCCACAACATAAGGTTGCATGCTAGATACATGGTTAAAATAATTTGAGAAATTATTTATGCTAAACCTTCCGCTGCACGTAATTAAATTTTAAAATTACGAACCCGTATCCATGTCAACATGCACCCGGTCCCAACAGTGGTATCAGAGCCGGTTAGTGTTCGACATAATCATATAATTGTTTTGCGGAAAACTTTGTCATGATCTCAATTTTGGAAAATTTTCTAATTATGGAAACTTTCCAATTATGATAAATTTTAGATTTAGGAATTTCAAAGTTTGGAAATCCTCATGAAATTTTGCAAACTTTTGAAATATCCTAGTTTCTGAAATTTTATGATAATTGTGAAAACTTTCCATTTTTTGAAACTTTCCAATTTTGGAAATTTCCTATTTTGGAAATTTTCCAATTTTGGAAATATGTAAGTTTTCTTTGTACCAGAAACTTACAATTATTCTGAAAACCTATTATGAAATCTCGCAATTTTGGGCACATTCTTTCAAGAAAGTCTAGACAAATTTATGGATTATTAATTGACAATTAAATTCGTATTGGTTTTAAATTATTAACAAAATTCTTTATTTTGGATTGAGCCTCGGGGAGCCGTCGAATTTAAAGTTAGTTGTTGTAATTTAATTTCCTATTTTGAATAAAAATGTCATGTTTAATTTGGTTACGCCTCGAGGAGTGGACCAAATTAGATTTACAACAAATTCCTTTTTTTTGGGTATCTGAGCCTCGGGGAGCCACCCAAAGAAAATAATTTGTTGAAATTAATAAATTCATAAATAAAATATGTAATCAAATCTTGGAAATTTTGAGGTGATTCTCAAACGATAATTTCCTTATTTGATTTAAGAGGTGATGCTCTTACATATTGTTGTCTCCAAAATTAATTAGGAAAATGATTTCCTATAGAGTTTTCTTAAATGAGATTTTCATGAAAATAATATGTGGTTGAATTAAGGGAATCTGTCTCTTAATTTAATAAGATTTGATTTAGAGAAATCAAAGTCTTAAACATATTATTTCCGAAATTGATTATGACAATTTAGGAAATTGTTTCCCAAAACAATTCCTTGAATAAAGTATGAAATTAGAATTAGGAAATTCGGTTCCTAATTCAATTAATGAGATTTGATAAATTAAGTCACATACATACTTTATTAAGGAAATCGTTAGTACATGACATAATTATATGTCATGAATGTGCTTAGAAAAGAAAGGATGAGACCCAAAACCCCTTACAAAATATTAAGGCCAACACCTTCCATTAATATGGTTAGAACCGGAGTTTTGTTTCTCGTTTGGGTTGATGGACACATCCATGCCCGGCTTGAACCTCAACATGTTCAAACCATGGAATTAGTTTATGATAAATATAGTTGGAGTCAGAGGTCAATCCTTAGTTTTGGTTGTTGGACACATCCAAGCCTGACTAAACGGTTGAATGAGCTCCAACCATATTAAAACTATTTCTTGATTAATGGGTCAGCCTTAAGCTTGGAGCATCGATTTGTTGTGCCACAGCCAAGGTCGATGTAAAGAGAGGTGCAGTTGGGTGCTATGTATAATGTTGCATACTTGTTAAGGAGTTAACAACCCAATGATTTATGCAAACATTCAATTAGTTGATAGCATAAAGTGATAGTTACATATATGTGATATGTAATCGGTATAATTACCTACCTTCATAGCTAAGAATAACTTGATGGCCACAGCCATGGTTGTTCTTATCTATGGTTGGATATCAACCTATTTGGAGATGTTTCTACGATCTCCCGAATTGATAAAAAGGGTTATTCAATTCGAAAAATTAAATAGGATTTAATTAATGTATGTTGATGCATTCTTTATCATTCTTCTCACATAAGCTCAATTTGTATTACTAGGATAATCACTCGATCATGTCTTCTCTAAATTTGCGTTCCATTTTGGACACTAATAAGTTGACTGGGCCAAACTTCATGGACTGGCTTCGAAACCTGAGGATAGTCCTCAAGCAAAAAAGCTTGCTTATGTCCTTGAAGATCAACTTCCCAACCGTCCTCCCGAAAATGCAACTCCAGACCAGTTAGTGGCCTATTAGAAACATGTGACCGATTCTGAACTTACGAGTTGCATCATGCTAGCCGCTATGGTACCTGAGCTACAAAAACAGCATGAGCATATGGATGCTTATACCATCATCTTCCATCTTCATGAGCTATTTGACGAGCAGGTAAGATCCGAAAGGTTCGAGGTCTCCACACTCCTCTTCACCTCTAAGATGCAGGAAGGCACTTCTGTCTCACAGTTTGTGTTGAAGATGTTGGGGTACATTGAGCGACTGAGCACACTCGGTTTTGCAATGGATCATGAACTAAGTATTGACTTAATTCTGCATTGTTTGCCCAAAAGTTATTCACAATTTGTGATGAACTATCGGATGAACAAACTGGAGACTACCATTCCTGAGTTGCTCAACCTGCTGAAGACTATAGAGCCTTCTGTGAAGCAGGATCAGAAGACGGTACTGTTAGTTGGTTCCTCGAAGAAAGCTTCTAAGAGGAAGGCAAAAGAACAAAATAAAGGAAAGAAGAAAAAGGCTAAAAAGACTGAAAAGACACCAAAAGGCACTTGCCATCACTGTGGCAAGGAGGGTCACTGGCGAAGAAACTACAAGGTTTATCTTGAGTCCTTGAAGAAAAAGGCATTCGATGCCCCATCCTCTTCAGGTATCTTTGTTATTGAATGTCACTCTATTTCCTCAACCACCTGGGTACTTGATACTGGGTGTAGCTCACATATATATAATGACATACAGGGGCTAAGGAATAGAAGAAGACTCGTCAAGGGAGAAGCGAATTTGCGAGTTGGAAATGGAGCAAAGATTGCTGCTGTTGCCATCGGAACATATTTGCTAAAGCTCCCTACTGGACGTGTCTTAGAATTGGATAATTGTTATTTTGTTCCTTCGTTAATAAAGAACATTGTATCTATTTCATGTTTGAATGAAAAGGGTTATCATTTAACTTTTAGTAACAATTGTTGTTACATAACTTTAAATGGTGTTCTTTATGGGATCGGAACTTTGTCCAATGGTATCTACACGTTAGATTTATCTGGTGATGTTTTCAATATCGAAGTTAGCAACAAACGTGCTCGAATAGATAATCGAATAGACTCCTATACGTGGCATTGTCGTCTTGGCCATGTAAGTAAGAAACGCATGACCAAATTACACCGATGTGGAATTTTGGAATCATTTGAACCCGGTTCATTTGATACATGCGAATCATGCTTGAAAGGCAAGATAACCAAATTACCCTTTTCCGGAAAAGGTAATCCAGTGAGAGAATTGCTTGGTCTAATACATACTGATGTATGTGGACCAATGTCAACTCTTGCACAAGGAGGCTATAGCTACTTCATTACCTTTATCGATGATCACTCACGATTCGGGTATGTGTTCTTGATGAAACACAAATCTGAAGCTTTTGAGAAATTCAAAGAGTTCAGAAATGAAGTAGAGAAACAGCTTGGCAAAAGTATTAAGATACTTCGATCCGATCGGGGTGGTGAATACTTAAATCAAGAGTTTCAAGATTATCTTAGGGACAATGGGATATTGTCTCAATGGACTCCGCCATATACACCACAGCATAATGGTGTATCTGAGAGGCGTAACCGAACTTTGATGGACATGGTTAGATCTATGATGAATCATGTAACTCTTCCAAAATCCAAAACTTTCTCCATGAAAGACCTGGGAGAAGCAACCTATATCCTTGGGATTAGAATCTATAGAGATAGATCAAAATGGTTGCTTGGTCTTTCGCAGTCTACATATATAGACCGAGTGCTAAAAAGGTTTAGCATGTCAGAATCCAAGAAAGGTTACCTTCCCATCAGGCATGGGATCAACATTTCAAAGTCTATGTGTCCGCGCACAGAAGACGAGAGGATTTGCATGAATAAGATTCCTTATGCATCCGCGATAGAATCTATCATGTATGCTATGTTATGTACTAGGCCCGATGTATTGTATGCTCTGAGCGTCACGAGCAGATACTAGTCTGATCCAGGAATGGATCATTGGGTGGCTGTCAAGACAATCCTTAAGTACTTAAGAAGAACTAAGGATGTGTTCCTAATATATGGAGAAGGAGATATGGTAATACTGTTGGATCGAGAAATGCGAGAGAGGGGGGGTGAATGTCGCAAATCGTTTGGATTTAAAAAGAGTAAGTGCGCAGCGGAAATAAGACACAAAAACAATGCTAACACGGTCGTTTTACTTGGTTCGGAGCCTGTGTCGACTCCTACTCCAAGGCCCACGGTCGTTGACCGTTTTCTGTGGGCAATTCTATACGTTCGAGAAAGTTTACAATCACAAGTATTACAGAATTAGCTTCGTAAACTTAAATGAATATTTCGTTACCGACGTCCGGTGTAGATCGGAGTATTGGAGCAGCAGGACGTCGTCAGAGCTCGAGATGGAAGATTTCTGGAGCGTGTCGTGGAAGCAGAAGAGCGTATGAAAGTCGTAGTGATTGATCCTTGAAGAAGAGGGTCGAGGGTCCTTTATATAGGGCTGGGGGCGCCCGGGATGCTCGGGGCGCCCCCCACGTGGCTTTCGATCCGGCGAGCCCTCTGGTCAAGGCTTATCTCTGCTTCTTCGGGATCACCTTTGACTGGGGCGCCCGGGTTGACCGGTCAAGACTTTATCTTCTTCGCGAGGGTGAGCTGCTGCAGCTGCCAGTGGCGTGGCACAGTGGGCGCCCGCGACACGCGGGGCGCCCGACGCGCGTGGGGCGCCCTAAACATCCGGGGCGCCCCCAAATGTGCTGCTGTCGGGGCGTTTACTTGCTCTGCTGACTTTGGGTTGACTCTGGGGCGCCCGAAACCTCCGGGGCGCCCTGCTCAGCTACTGCCTCACTCCTTTGAGGCTCTCTGAGCTGCAGAAACACAGTCCTTCGGTCCTGCATCCAGGGTTAGTCCAAAACAGCAATTAATAAGTTAATTTTACACAGCCTTGGCTGTCTTGGTTCTGACTTTGGGTCTCCACAATGGAGCCCTAGGTCGAACCGACGCCTAATGTTCCCTCTAGGGGAACGCGTCCTCACCTACTCCTCTCGGGAGAGTTTACCTGATGCCAACCGGATCCTCCAGTTGGACTTTTGCCCGGCAGTCCTTCGCCAGGTCTTGAGTTGCCAAGCTGCCCTTCGCTTGGTGCCTAGCAGCCCTTCGTTAGGTCTTTTCTTCTGGCAGCCCTTCGCCAGTGCCTAGCATTCCTTCGCTAGGGTTTGTCTATTCTGGCAGTCCTTCGCCAGAGCCTAGCAGTCCTTTGCTAGGGCTTGTCTATTCTGGCAGTCTTTCGTCAGTGCCTAGCATTCCTTCGCTAGGGCTTTTCCTGTACACTCAAGAAACTTGTTAGACAACAACTAACCCTTAACTTTTGAACCCTTTTGCCAATATCAAAACACAGGTTTGACTTGGGTGCAATTTGCACCAACAATCTCTCCCTTTTTGATATATGGCAACCTAGTTCAAAAAGTTAAGGAAAAAATGCTGAATTTGAAATCCTAAGTTAGATTCCCTCCCCCTAGAAGAAATCTCCCCCTAGATTTTTCAAAAGTAGGTGGTTTGAGTTAAGTACTTAGAAGATTTCATGTTTTGATAATAAGTTGGGAAATCTGCTAAGTTTTTCGAAATGATGTTCTAAGTTTGGAAGACTTTAGAAAACTTTAGACAAATTTTCAGTTTTAGAAACATTTCAGACTTTGGAAAATTTTCAGTTTTGGAAAAACTTCAGACTTAGAAAATTTTCAGTTTTGGAAAAAAAAAATTTAGACTTAGAAAATTTTCAGACTAAAAAAATTTCAAAGAATAATTTGAGCAAAACTTAATAACACTTCAGAGTTAGAAATTTTTAAGAAAAAAAAATTAAGCTTAGAAATAATTCAGAGTTAGAAATTTTTACAGGATAAATTTAAGCTTTGAATTTCTAACTTTGAGGTTGAACTTTTTGAATAAAGGAAAAAATTTGAAAAACAACTTTTTGGGTTCCCTCTTTCCTTTCCAACTCTCCCCCTTTGACATATATAAAAAAAACGCAGAACAATATTTGCAATAATTAAATAAAGTATTTGCTGTACTGAAACAAACTAAGACCTAAGTCTGGTTTCATCTTTAGGGATCTGTCTAACCCAATTAGCTACTTACCAACTGTTATGAACAGTAGCTTTTGCTAGGGTTAGTCAAGTTAAGTGAGCTGTTCAAGTTAGATTTGTCTAAACTTGATACTTAACTTGATTGCTGTTGATTTAGTGCCCCAATTGCTACCGATGCACTGACTTAAAGCATCTTGAATTGAGGCAAAGACCTAAGCATCTCAACCCTTTCTAGGTTATCACTCAAAGTACCCTAAGGTGCTTGTGAGATGCTGGCTTCTAGATCTATAGGTGCATGCAATTCTAGGGTTAGAGCCTAGCCTAAGTCCATTTCGATGAAAACCCTAGTTTTGAAGGGGTAATTTTGAAATAAAACTAAGAAAAAAAAGAAAAGAAAAAAAAATTTAAAACCAAAGTAAAACTTTTTAAGATTAAGTTAGAAAAACCCTTTTTTTTTATTTTAATAAACACCAAAAAAAAACCAAATGATTCTATTCTATTAAGCATAATCCTAACTGCCTTCTTAGTGAGCTGAAATCAGACTCAGGTAAGGGTTTAGTGAATATGTCAGCTAGGTTGGACTTGGAGTCTACATGCTTAAGGACTATTTCACCCCTAGCTACGTGATCTCTTACAAAGTGATGTTTTACTTCTATGTGTTTGGTTCTAGAATGTTGAATTGGGTTTTTGGTTAAGTTGATTGAGCTAATATTATCAATATTGACTTGGGTCTGATTGTAGTCTAGCTGAAAGTCTTTAAGAGAGTGCATCATCCATAAGAGTTGAGCTACACATTCTCCTAGGGCTACATATTCAGCTTCAGTTGTGGATAACGCAACACAGTGTTGCTTTCTACTGCACCAACTTACTAAGTTGTTTCCTAAGAGTTGGCAGCTTCCACTTGTACTTTTTCTATCTAATTTACAACCAGCATAGTCAGAATCAGAGTATCCTGATAACTTAAAGGATGAGGTTCTAGGGTACCAAATCCCTACATTTAGGGTGCCCTTAATATATCTTAAAACTCTTTTTAGGGCTGCTAAGTGAGTTTCCTTAGCACATGTTTGGTACCTAGCACACATTCCTATTGAGAAAAGTATATCAGGTCTGCTAGCTGTAAGGTACAGTAGACTTCCTATCATACTTCTGTAGAATTTTAAGTCTACTGGTTTACCATCAGGGTCACTATCTATTTTTACATTTGTGGCCATTGGAGTACTTATGCTTTTAGAGTTATCCATTTTAAATTTCTTAATTAGTTCTTTAGCATATTTAGTTTGATGTACATAATTTCCATCCTTGGTTTGTTTGATTTGTAACCCTAAGAAGAAATTTAGTTCCCCAACTAAACTCATTTCAAACTCATTTTCCATTATTGTTACAAATTCTTTTAGAAATTTAGAATTAGTTGATCCAAATATTATATCGTCTACGTAAATTTGGGCAATAAATATATCCTTTTCTAAAATTTTAACAAACAAGGTTGGGTCAATTTGACCTTGTTTGAATTCTTTAGAAATCAAGTAGTTGGATAGTCTTTCATACCAGGCCCTAGGTGCTTGTTTTAGTCCATAAAGGGCTTTGCTAAGTTTATAGACATAATCTGGTTTTTCTATATCCTCAAATCCTGGGGGTTGTCCTACATAGACTTCTTCCTTAATGAGCCCATTCAACAAGGCTGACTTTACATCCATTTGGTATAATTTGAATCCTTTATGGGATGCAAGGCTAGTAACATCCTAATAGACTCAAGTCTAGCTACAGGGGCATAGGTTTCATCATAATCCAACCCTTCTACTTGACTGAATCCCTTAGCTACTAAGCGGCTTTATTTCGGGTTATTTCACCTTGGTCGTTTAACTTATTCCTAAATACCCACTTAGTGTCAATTACGGATTTGCCCTTAGGTTTAGGTACTAACTCCCAGACTTGGTTTCTCTCAAATTGGGCTAGCTCTTCTTGCATGGCTAAGATCCAGTCAGGATCAGGTAGGGCTTCCTCAATAGTCTTTGGTTCAATCTTTGAAATCATGGCTATTTGACTAAGATTTCTATAGGAAGCTCTAGTTCTGACTCCTATGGTTGGATCACCTACAATTTGGTCAGTTGGGTGACTGAGTCTGGGTTTCTTGGTTTTTCTAGTACTTGGCTCAGCTTCAGGTCCAGCTGGTCCAATAGGTTCAATTCTGGGTTCATTAGTTGGTTCAACTGATTCAGAAGTTGGTTCAATTGTTAAGTCATTAAAGGGTTTAGTTAGGGTTTCAGAGTTATCTTCTTGATCAGTATTTGATGAAGCTAAGTCAGAATTATCAGATTTTGGATTAGTTTCTTCATCAAATATTAAGTTAGTTGTTTCTTCAATTTTCTTAGTTATTTTGTTGTAGACTCTATAAACTCTACTTGTTGTAGAGTACCCTAAAAAGATACCTGGGTTTGACTTGGATTAGAATTTTCCAAGATAGTCTTTGGTATTAAGAATATGGACTTTGCATCCAAAGACTCTAAGATAGTGTAAGTTTGGAAGCCTATGGTAGTAAAGTTCATAGGGTGTTTTATTTAACCTTTTATTAAGCAGAATCCTATTTTGGATATAGCAAGCTGTGCTAATTGCTTCTGCCCAATAGTGGTTAGGTAGGTCAAATTCATTGAGCATAGCCCTAGCAGCTTCCTGTAGGGTTCTATTCTTCCTTTCTACTATGCCATTTTGTTGGGGGGTTCTGGGACACGAAAATTCATGTTTATATCCATTTATTTTACAGAATTCTTCGAATCTCTGATTCTCGAATTCTCCCCCGTGGTCAGACCTAAGTCTTTTAATTTTGGTATCATTTTGATTTTCAATCAATTTACAAAAGTTGTTAAATAGGTTCAAGGTTTCATCTTTGGTCTTCAGAAACCTGACCCAGGTGAACCTAGAGTAGTCATCAATTATCACTAAGCAGTATCGATTTCCACTTAGTGACTTGGCTCCATGTGAATCAAGTAGGTCAAGGTGTAGGAGCTCAAGTGTGGTTTGGGTTTGATCAGATTGGATCAATTTGTGACTAGACTTGGTTTGTTTGCCTTGATTACAAGATTCACATATTAGGTTTCCTTTTTGATTTTGGGGATACCTTTGATTAAGCCAAGTTGGGTAATTTTTGAAATAGTTCTTAGATTGGTATGACCTAATCTCCTATGCCAGAGTTTTGATTGTTCTAACTGTGTTAACATGCATTTGGGTATAAGGGGAAGATTTATAGTGTATACATTGTTTTTCCTAGTGCCCTTAAGCATGATTTCTGAGTCTTGTGCATTTCTAATCAGGCAATTAGAATTGTTGAAAGTAACTAAATAAC
>JAGFNQ010004743.1:111203-171337 GCA_024364735.1 Boesenbergia rotunda | reverse complement strand
AGACAGATTCTGGTACTTCTGACAAGAAAGACAGGAACCAGCCATCCTCTCTGCATCCCTTTGAAGGGTCGGCCAAAAGTAACCGGCCAGCAAGACCTTCCGAGCCATGGACCGACCTCCTGAGTGATTTCCGCAGCACCCCAAATGCACTTCTCTAAGTACATAGTCTGCATCTTCCTTTCCGAGACACCTGGCTAGTGGTCGAGAAAAAGCCCGCTTGTACAATGCGTCCCCGATCAGGGTGAACCGGGCTGCTCTGATCTTCAATATTCGAGCTTGCTCGGGGTTGTCTGGAAGAGTTCCATCCTTCAGGTAGGTGATGAATGGAGCCCTCCAATCCCCCTCTATCTCCATTTCTGCCTCCCTCTCGACCTGAGCCACTAACATGACTTGAGGGGAGGGCTTGGGGAAGACCCATGGACGGACAGAACTGGCCAACCGGGCTAGCTCATCCGCCTTGGCGTTGTCCCCTCGGGGGATCTGCGTAATTTGAACTTCTTGAAATTCTGCCTGTAATTGTTGATATGCCTCTACGTAAGCTTGTAATTTCTCATCGTTCACTTCAAACCGCCCGGCTACCTGCTGAGTCACTAATTGGGAATCAGAATGCAAGATGACCCGAGTAGCCCCGACCTGTCTGGCTGCTTGGAGGCCTGCTAAAAGGGCTTCGTATTCTGCTTGGTTATTGGTAGCACTATACTCTAGGCGTACGGCCAAATGTATGGGGTCTCCCTTGGGAGATATCAATAAGATCCCTACGCCACTCCCTGCCCGGGTGGCTGACCCGTCCACGTATATTTTCCAGACCTCCTCCTCCTCTGCATGAAGTTCGCTTAAGAAATCTGCTAAGGCCTGAGCTTTGATTGCAGTTCTGGGCTGATACTGAATATCATATTCGCTCAGTTCAGTAGTCCACTTGACCATCCGACCTGAGACTTCAGGGTTGATCAAGACCTTCCCGAGTGTGCTATTGGTCAGCACTCGGATAGGATGAGCCAGGAAATAGGGTCGCAATCGTCGGGCCATCAACACAAGGACATAAGCTAATTTCTCGAGTGTAGTATACCTACACTCGGCCTCTTTAAATAAATGCCCAAAGAAATAGACCGGCTGCTGCTCGGTCTCTTTCTGGGTTACAAGCACAGCACTCGCAGCTTCCTCAGTAGCAGATACGTAAACATACAAGGGCTCTCCTTCCTCGGGCTTGGCTAGTATTGGCAGACTGACTAAGTATGCCTTCAACTCTTCGAAAGCTCGGTCACACTCGGCATCCCACTGGAACTTGGAGGCCTTACGTAGGATCTTGAAAAATGGCAGACTTCGATCGGCAGACCTGGAGATGAATCTGGACAAGGCCGTTATCCTCCCAGTCAGGCGCTGAACTTCCTTTAGGTTTTTAGGTGGTGGCATGTCCAGCAGCGCTTTCACCTTGCATGGATTGGCCTCTATCCCTCGCTCGGTCAGGATGTAGCCCAGGAATTTCCCGCTCTTGGCTCCGAACAGACATTTGGTAGGATTGAGTTTGAGGCCATACCTTCGCAGGGTGCAACAAGTTTCTTGTACATCTGCAATGAGGTCGGCAGCCCGGGCAGACTTGATGAGGATGTCATCCACGTACACTTCCACATTTCTGCCGAGCTGCTCTTTAAAGACTTTGTTCATCAGCCTCTGATAAGTTGCCCCAGCGTTCTTGAGTCCGAAGGGCATAACTGTGTAGCAATAGGTACCTTCGGCAGTTACAAAGCTGACCTTTTCTTGATCACCTGGGTGCAGTGGGACTTGGTGATATCCCTGATAGGCATCAAGCATGCAAATAAATTCGCTTCCCGCAGTGGAGTCCACCATCTGATCTATTCGGGGCAGCGGGTAACAGTCTTTTGGGCAAGCTTTGTTCAGATCTCTGAAGTCAATGCAGATCCTCCACTTGTCTCCCGGCTTGGAGACCAGCACCACATTGGCCAACCAGGCCGGGAACTGCACTTCTCGAATGTGTCCTGCTTTCAGCAACCTCTCCACCTCGACTTGGATTATCTTATTCTGCTCAGGGCTGAAATCTCTTTTTCTCTGCTTCACGGGCCGGGCGTCTGGGTACACGTGTAGCTTATGTTCCATAACCTCGGGCCTGACCCCCTTCAGATCTTGTTGAGACCAGGCAAACACATCTCGATTCCGTGTCAAACACTCTATCAGTTGCTGCCGGAGGTTGGGCGATAGCCCTGGAGCTATCCTCACCTTGGTTTCCTCTCGGTCCACCAAGAGTTGGACCTCTTCCTTTTCTTCCCTCATGTCAGCCCAGGGAGAAGGCTGAGAGGTCTGTACCATGTTACAGCTGGCCGGTGCAGGTCGGAAGGTCTTGCTGACTTCCACTCGACATCATTCACATAGCATCGGCGAGCAACCTTTTGATCTCCTTTGGCCTCACCGACCTGATCTCCTACAGGAAACTTGACCTTCAAATAAAAAGTGGACATCACTGCCCGGAATTCATTCAGGGCTGGTCGGCCTAAGATAGCATTGTAGGCCGAAGGGGCGTCCACTATCAAGAAGGTAGACCACCTGGTCCTTCTTAAAGGTTCTTCGCCAAGAGATATGGCTTGCTTGATCTGCCCCAACGGATGAACTTCATTCCCCGTGAACCCAAATAAGGGTGTGGCCACGGGCTGTAGCTCGGACATCTCAATTTGTAGTTGCTCGAATGCCTTCAAGTATAAAATATTCACTGAGCTGCCTGAATCCACTATGGTACGGTGGATCTGGTAGTTGGCTATGACCGCCGTGATGACCAGGGCATCATCATGCGGTACTTCTATTCCCTGTAGGTCGGCGGGACCGAAGCTAATCTGTGGTCCCTGAGCTTGGGCGGAGCTGCAGCCCACTTGATAAATGTCCAGGCGTCGGGTCTGCGACTTCCGAGCTCGGTTGGAATCTCCGTAGGTAGGCCCGCCCGAGATGACATTGATGGACCCATGCACGGAATTTTGCTGATTGGCTTGTTCCTCGTTGGTGTTATCCGGCTCAGGCGAACCAGGAGTCGGGAATAGCCGTCTGGCTATAGGGGCAACTGGTCGGTCTCGGAGCTCGGGCTGGTTAGGTGGTGCTCTTCCTCGGCCCCGACCACCTCCTTGATGAGCTCCTCTCGGGCTACCTCGACCGGTGCGGCCCCGACCTCTACCGGCTTGCCAACAATCCTGAAGATCGTGTGTATGGCTGTTGTGGAAGGAGCAATAGGGTTGCCACCTAGTCGGGAGATAGCCCTGGGCTACTTGCTGAACTACCCCCCTCTCGGCTCCCAGTCGGTGTCCCATAGCTCGGGGGCTCCTCAGGGGTCCTCCTGGAGGCACACCCCTTTGATGCTGCTGAGGGTTATCAGGCGTAGGCCTGATCTCGGGCCTCCTGGCGGCTTGTGCTTCTTCGACGTCCACATACTTGCTAGCTTTCCCCAGAAGGCTCTCAAAGTCCTTCGGGGGTTTGCGGATCAAAGACCTGAAGAACTCTCCCTCTTGCAAGCCTTGCGCGAAGGCACTGACTAACACCTCGGAGGTGGCAGTGGGAACGTCCAGCGCGACTTGATTGAATCTCCTGATATAGGCTTTTAAGGACTCCTTCGGGCCCTGCTTCATGGTAAATAGATTTAAGCTTGTCTTGTGATGTCTCTTACTACTGGCAAAATGTTGCAGAAACAGTTTCTTGAAGTCAGAGAAATCCCTGATCGATCCCTCTGGGAGCCTGGCGAACCATCGCTGAGCCGGCCCGGCGAGAGTAGTCAGGAAGGCTCGGTACCTAATGCCATCTGGGTACTAATGTAGCATCGAAGCATTTTCAAACTTCTTCAGGTGTTCTTCTGGATTAGTAGCTCCTCCGTATTCCGCAATGGACGGAGGTCTGAAATGCTTGGGCAGCGGCTCATTCAGGACTTGACTGGAGAAAGGGCATCCTGTGCGTTCAATCGGGAACGGCACAAGGGGAGCCTTCCCTTTGCTAGCTCGGGTATGGCTAGATGTAGCTTCATGCGGATCCGATTGTCCTGCTCCCTCGGTCGGGCCGAACAGCGCCCGGGGAAAGCGAGGGCTGCCTTCCTGTTGAACTCCTCCCTCAGTGCCTACATGAGCGGTGTGGTCGACCGGGCCCAGTGGGATAGGTCGGGCGGCTGCTAACTGAGCCTCCGCTAATTTCCGGGCCCTGGCTTCGATCAGCAGATCCAAATCCTCTTGTGAAAGAGTGACGGTCACCCGATTGGAATCACTCATCTTCGACTTTCGATCAGGCGAAAGTTCCCACAGACGGCGCCAAATTTGATCCTGTCGACAAGCGAAGAATCGGTTCTCCTCCGGTTGACTCGGTCTGACCAAGATGATCTGGTCTGTTGTAGCTTAGGAGGTCGGACCCAAACAGGGCTCTCGAGGTAATGGTGTGGTTGTGAATGAATCGCGATCCCTCCTTTGGAGCCCAAGGGTGGGTTTATATAGGGGGAGGAGAAAGGTCTCACTCGTGCGGGATGTCACATCTCACTAAAGATTAGTTAGGGATTAAGCTAAGTAAGCGGTGATGTGAGACTGACATAGCAGTCTGCCACCCTGTGATCCTACTCCTAATTAATTGCTGGGAGGCCACGTCAGATGACGACACGTCTCTTGACGGAGAGTTTTGACGGAGCCCTTCGAGGGATAAAACTCAAGAACCCTGACCTCAATCGTTCAGCCTCGAGAGCGCGACCTCAGGCACTCGACCTCGAGCGCTCAATCTTCAGGAGCTCGGCTTCTATCGCTGGTCCTCGGGAGGTCGGCCTTAAGAGCTCGGCCTTGAGAGGTCGGCCTCGGGGAGGTCGGCCTCGGGGGGGGGGGGGGGGGGGTCGACCTCGAGAGCTAGGCCTTGAGAGGTCGGCCTCGGGGAGGTCGGCCTCGGGGGGGGTCGACCTCGAGAGCTCGGCCTTGAGAGGTCGGCCTCGGGAGGTCGGCCTTGAGAGCTTGGCCTCGGGAGGTCTGCCTCGAGAGGTCGGCCTCGGGAGTTCGACCTCGAGAGCTCGGCCTTGAGAGGTCGGCCTCGGGAGGTCGGCCTTGAGAGCTTGGCCTCGGGAGGTCGGCCTCGAGAGGTCGGCCTCGGGGAGGTCGACCTCGGGAGTTCGACCTCGAGAGCTCGGCCTCGGGAGGTCGGCCTTGAAAGGTCGGCCCTGGGAGGTCGGTCTTGAGAGCTCGGCCTAGGGAGGTCTTGATTCCAACTCGAGCTTCGGCCCGCCCCGACCTCTATTAACCTTGAACTGGGTTGAACCGGGTTTTCTCCGACCGGGCTTTCATCCTTGATGAAAAATCGCTCGCCCGGATCAGTACGTAAACCACAATATATCCTCATCACTGTGGCCGCTACGATATGCACTATAAATTCTATTGTAATTTGCGTTCAAGTGATATACCTTTTTTTGTATGGTATTGTACCAGTGTGATCGTATTATACTTGGATTTCTGTTGGGTGTACCTTGAGGACGATTCTCATTGTAGTAGCTAGCAACACGACCCCAGAAAGTATCCATCTTCTGATCATTGCCGATGATTGGATCGTCGCTGATAGTGACAAATGATCTGGCCAAAATTTCATCTTCAGACTTACTCCATATTGATCGTTTTTTTCTACTCACAGCGCTAGAATCCGCCTTCTCTAAATTAACAACTTCGATTGGAGATTCACGGTCGGACACTTGAGTCTCTGGAACAAAAGTCGAAGTAAATTGATCACTTTCCGTCGGAGATGTAAAAGGCATGCCGGTTGTAGGTGGATTGGATGGATAATTTTGTGGATATGGATTATATGGATAATTAGGTGGATATGAACCATATGGATTATTTAGTGGGTATGGATTATGTGGGTAATTTGGTGAATATGGACAATATGAATAATTTGATAGAGTTTGGGAATTTTGGGAAGAAGTATTTTCTAAAAAATTTATTAAAAAACCACGATTATTTTCATTCATTTCGGAAGAAAATACTAGAGATGAGATTTTTAGGAGGGAGGAAAGTCTTTGAAGATTGGAATGAGAGTGATTGGAAGGGATGTGTTTGAAGATTGAAATGAGAGTTGATGAGTATTTATAGATGAAAATTTATTTTTTTAATTAAAATAGCTGTTTGTTTGTGACCGTTCGGGTGAACGTTCGGGTGACCGTTGAGTCCCTAAAACCAATCTGATCGGCATCCTGATCAGTCTGGTAACCGATCAGGCATGAGCCTTATCAATCACCAGACCGATCATGATGTCAGGTCATACGCGGATGAACACGTTCAAACATCTGAACGCGTTCATCCGCGTCAGCGCATTAACGCGCTCCTACAATGCTTTTAACGGGGACGGTTCGTTAATCGAGCGTTATAATACTCGATTAACGAGCCGTTGCAGATGCCCTTATAGATATAAAAATTAACTATATGAAAAAAGATTATTTTCACGTTATAACTGTAAGTGATTTTTTATAATATTATGTCGTATCCTTAATAGTAAGATGTAATCATTAAAAGTTTTTGCATATATTCTATCCATTTGTGTATCGCACTTTAACTATCACAAGAATGGACTAAAATAGGTTTTTACGGATCATGACCATGATAGTTGTTACTTGTAAATCATGTCCTTGAGAAACATGACCTTAGATCTTCAATAAATATGATTCACTTATTTAATTATCATATAACATATTTATAAAATTAAATAAAAATTAAATCTCGACAAAGCTCAAGGAATTATTCTACTAACTTCGATTTCATAATTATTTCCTTTCAATAGTGCAAGGAATTATTCTACTAACTTCGATTTCATAATTATTTCCTTTCAATAGTGCGAACAGCCAGGGGAGTAATTCTATTTTGTTTTTTGAGATTATAATTAAGTTAGGACTACTTAATTTGAAAGTCAACTTTTACATTTATTCCCAAAAATAGGAAAATACTTAATTTCTAAATTATTCTTTAATTGGCAAAACTTTTAAGATTTTCCTTAGTCTCCACATAATTGATAAAATTTATTCCACTAGAGATCAATTATTTACTGTTATTGTGTCTTTGATGCATGTGTGACTTATTATTAATGTGTTATTTTGTGTCATGTCAATAATTGTTTAGCTATTAGAGTTTAGAGTAACGATATGCATCATAAAAATGAATGCCTTCATAACAATTGTGATTATTAATCGGTGGTATATTCAACATCCGATCATTAATTAGACATTATCGACAGTCTTCGATTATCATCCCAAACCAAACTATACCCTGGGGGGCATGGTGAATCCGTCGGGGATCACCGCAATTGCAATCTTGTATTATTCACCATCGATTTTGACTGATTCACCGTTGTTGGCGATCTTGACGGGTTCACTGTCCTCCCAAAGTATAGTTTGATTGGGGATGACGATCAGAGACCGCCGGTAGTCTCCGATCGACGATCGGACGTCGAACATACTGTCGAGTGACAGTCAAAATTTTCACTGAGATATTCATTTTTACTGTGTATTATTTCTCTAGAGTTTATTTTAATTGCTGGCACATATTTCATCCAATTACAAACACCCCCAAGAACTTATAGAGGCATTTTGCTTCTTCAACTTTATATATATATCTAGAAACCTGAATTTCACAATGGACCAAACCATATATATTTCAAGGACTTCCAAGACATCGATCCTCCACCAACAATAAATGTGTTGCCACACGTAACCACTTATAGATTCAGAGACTATGTTCGTGCAATGATGGTCCCAAGTGGTTTGGTTTGATTTGTTTACGGTATTAATGTATGCATAGAGTTTATAAGGACTTAACAGAATGCACATGAAGCACACAAAGCTGGTATGGACACAGTCAAGTTAATTGAATCCCTGCTTCATAGTTCATAGGTCCATAATGAGGTAGACTTGTCTTTGCAGAATAGACTGATGATTAATACATGTGATATTATCATCTTGAAATCTAAAAATTAAAATCTGACAAAGTCAGTATATCCATCTCTTGATATAAGCTCTAAGAGTCAATCATGAATTAATTGACTTAGGTCATAAAGTATATATTTATAAATAAAAGATAATATTTTAGTTATTATATTTACTTCATACTTGTATTAGCTGAATAAATATAATAATGTCCTAGAATAGTAGTTCTAATATACAACACATCAATTGGTTGAATTAATTGTGAGAGGACGTCGAGAACACTATTCTTAAATATTCCTATTCAAGCTTTAATATGCAAGGGCAATATTAATACGTTTAGGCTAGTATGTAGGTCAATTGATGACTTGATCTCACAAGTCATGAATATGAGATGTCAAATTGGCACATAGATATATATTAGAGAATATGTATTAAATTGGTCTGTCATGAGAAAGTTTCATTGATCATTATATGAGTATCATAAACTTTCTCATAGTGACTATTGGTATGAATAATTCTTAAACTTAAAGTCATTACGATTCCCTATATAAGAAGTTGTATACTTTGGTATTGTCAAATGTCACCCATAACAGAGTAGACTATAAAGTCGATCACTGGTTATGCAATAAATTTTACGGAGAGATATGAGTGATGTAGATGAGATATATTCCTCCCATATGACGGGAGTGATATTTATGGGTCCCTTAATCGAGTAGTACTACTACAATACATGGTCATGCTCAAATAAGTCAATATGAGATATTGAGCTCATTTAGTTGGGTGAGTCTACTTGGAGATCAAGAAACACAATGATTGATAATAGGATGACACGGTTTATACCTCATTGATCAATCTAGATATCGAGGATATAATGACCAAGTGTAAAATCCGACACTTTTGACTAGGTTCCGGAAATTTTCGGAGAGTTATCGGGAAGGTTCCAGGGTTTCCGAAGCCTTGGACTTAAATTTTGGACTAAACTGTAATTAAAACAAATGGTTACAAGGGGTTAATAGGTGCAAAACTTGAAACGGAGGGCATTCTTGCAATTAGGCTGAAATTTGTGTGGACTAGAGTGCAAAATGCCAAGCCCTAATATACTCCCGATTCCTCTCTTCGCTCACCCACAGCTGACGCAGCGCCTCCTTCCTTCAGCCCCGTGCCCTAGCCGCGCCTCTCCCGATCGAGCGCCGACGACCCTGTCTCGTTTGGTTTCCATCCCTCCGGCGAACCCCATCTTGAGAATCCAGCCGACGTTGAAGCCTCAAGCCCTCGATCCTTAAGCCTTCTCGCAACCGGTTGCTAGGGTTCCTCTTCGGGCGATTTGGGGCACGACGGTGCCCTTAGGCCGACGAGTTCATCGAGGTTTCGAAGCCCCACTTGAGGTGAGTTAAGGTTTGGTAGGCTCGAGATTCTATAAATCGAGATTGTTGGGTTGATGTCATCACTGATCCGAAACCTTTCTTCTGGCTTGGGAACGATTCAGGGAGTTGGTCAGCGGTGTTCAGGACGGTGGCTTGGAGCTGGGAAAGGGATTGCTTTGGATCTTCAGAGAGTTGAGGTAAGGCCTTTGATTGATCTGGATCATGATGTGAATGATCTATTTGAATCAAGGTTGTGTATGGATTGTAGAGTTCGCCGTGAGCTTCATTGTTTGGTGGAGTGTTATTTCAGCTTGCTGTTTGCGTCGGCAATTGGAACCGGGATAAGAGGTAAGGAATGTAAGATTTTGGATTTATTGTGTGCTGTGAAATCCATGCTCACTTTTAATTGGAGCTTAATTCCTCTAGCTTCATTCCATTGCTCAGACTTCAGGTTGGATCAGTTTAGCTGTAGCTATATACTCCAATTAGAGCAATAGATAAGTTCTGTGAATTCAAATTTGAGGATTGGATGTGGTTCTATGTGTTGGGTTAGGCTTAGATTAAACCTAAGTTGAACCTAATTAAGATAAGTGAGTTAATTAGGGATTAATCAATAATAAAGAATTTAAACCTAATCTTGATGGGGTTGAATTGAAAGTGAACCCAACCTTAATTA
Source organism: Boesenbergia rotunda (assembly GCA_024364735.1). NCBI lineage: Eukaryota > Viridiplantae > Streptophyta > Magnoliopsida > Zingiberales > Zingiberaceae > Boesenbergia > Boesenbergia rotunda. The sequence continues at coordinate 161,388 of JAGFNQ010004743.1, read as the reverse complement.
CATAGAGTAATTAGGAACCTTCTATTTAATTAAAGGAAATTAAATAGAAAGAAATGAATTAGGTTAACCCTAAAACGGATTAGGGATTAATTAGCTAGTTGTTATTTGTATAATAGCTAATTAATTACATCCTTGATACAGGAGCTTGATCGGATTTATTACTACCTATTTTGACGGGTGGTTCTGTCTCGATTGATACGGACTTCACTTACTTGGAGGTGGGTACCCTTTGACTTATCTCTTATGATATTGTCATTTGTTTATGCATAGACTGTTATAGATAGCAGTAAGATCATACGCTATCCCTGTTTATTATACCTGTTCTGGATACTTGTTGTTTATCCCTGAGTTATTATACCTGTTCTGGATACTTGTTGTTTATTCCTGAGTTATTATACCTGTTCTGGATACTTGTTGTTTATCCCTGAGTTATTATGCCTGTTCTGGATACATGTGGTTTACCCCTGAGTTATTATGTTGTAGTTCCCTACAGTCTCAGGTATTGTCATATCTATATGTCTGCTTAGAGATCGTGTTGTATCTCCTGCCTTTGACCTTGAGGGATCTATAGTTTCCAGTCAGTATACCTTGTAAGTTACCTGTATTTCCTGTTATAGGATCTCAGACTGAGACTTAGTATACTGAGGACTTGGTAAGGGAGGTATGTGTATCTATCATACACCATCCTTGCATTGTTGCATGCCGGCGATCAGCGACTCCCTTGTGGTTGAGTCTAATCGTCTTCCGGCACATGATATGCACACACGGCCACTCATGGGTTAGTGGATACCGCTGGGTGTGTGCATTTGCTCTGTATTGCTCCGTTCGTCCGCTCAGGGGTAGTGGTTTCGGAGCGTGGTAGCAAGCAGGGATCCCTTCTCTACCCATAGGGCAGAGAAGATGAGAGAGATATCTCCCCCATATATACATGGGGCGGAGCGATAGCTCCACCAGCATCCTGTCCACTCGGTCACTCAGGAGCAGTGATGGCAGAGTGCTGACAGCGTCACGGCTCAACCCACTCGGCCGACACAGTATCGCCTGTCTCGGTGGCTTGACTGGAGTTAGGGGGTGACCATGGCATTGCACCATGTGCATATTTTGCATCGTGCATTGTTTGCTGCACTTGATTGCTGCACTTATTTGACATGCATATTCTGGAGACTTGTTATCTGAGATTATATGTCTTTTGATATTTCCTTGGTACTTATTACCCTCTTTTCAGGTTAGATGGATTCTGGTATGTATCTATCCAGTATTTTCAGTTCCAGTCTTTCCCTACTGTTGATATGAGACTGTATTAGCGGAACTCTTATTGTAGTATAACTTTCTATGCATATCTGTTGGGTATTCGCTGAGCTATGGACTCACCCCGTTGCCATACATTTTTATTTCAGGTTGATGCCTGCCAGAAGATCCCTAGCAGCCAGTCCCCAGCTCCAGAGGAGCTCTTTTTGGGTTTTTGTTTTCCGTTGTTTCGTTTATGGACCCTGTAGTATTTACTATGCTTCCGTTGTTATGTTTCGAATATGTATTCACGTTTTATTCGATGGTATTGTACTTTTGAGTCCTATGTTGGACTTTGCTTGGTTTTGGTTTTATTCCTGCCCCCGGCAGCTCAGGTGAGTTCGGATTTTGGTTTTACGACGTATAGTCATTTATGCAGTTATATATGTGTGGATTGGAGGCCTGAGGCCCTTTAAACTGCGTGGTTGTGCAAATATATATATTGTGTGGGTTATATGATCTGTATGTATATGTAAATTGTCCGCCGGACAGGGGAGGTGCTGTCCGATTTTTCTATTAGCACAGCGGCTCCTGGGTCTCGGGGCGTGACACCAAGTCATACAACATAATAGACACGGAAAGGTTAGGTCGGACCTCGACATTCTCGTCACTTGAGTAGCAATGATTCATTGCTAGATGTCACTCATTATTTATATATGTAAAATAGTTTTAGGTATATTGCCAACGTTACGAAGAAGCAATGATACAAGAGTTGTTGACTGATTAGACTAGTGGTGTAGTGAAGAAACTATGTCATGGTGGGTCCATGCACCCATTACTCCATTATTAGCGTCACGTTGAGTCCAAGGAATCGAAACATTCGCCCCTGGACCCCACGCGGCTCTTTGAAGGCCTCCCGCCTCTCTATGAGCCTCGTGACGACGCCCGGACAGCTGTCCATGGCCTTTTTAAAAGCGCAGAGGATCTATTAATGGCGACAAGGTCACCTGACGAATGGCGCAGAGGAACCAACCTATCACCCGGAGTGGTACGAAACCATCTCCTCTAGGGTTAGGTTAGAATCCTTTCAGGCCGCCTGCTAGAGGTATGGTATTCCGGAGGATTGGGAGGTGTGAGTTCCGGCCTTAGGTCAATCACTCGTGGAGACTCCTGCAGGGCTTTTTCACCTTCTTCTTAGGGTAGGTAGAATTAGGGCTTCATTTCCCTATTCCCCCCTTTTTTATAAATGTCGTCAACTATTTCAGCATACCTCTTCACCAACTGGCTCCAAACGCCTTTGCCCAGATGGGTGGGGTGTTTGTACTCTTCAAACTTTTCAGATCCCTTTGACCCCCTGATTCTTCCATTTTTTCTTTGTCCCGGTGGGTTCGCGAGGAGCATTTGGCTTTATCGCCCGTACCAGCCATAAGTTTCTAGGGAGTCTCCCTTCCTCCCATAAGGGATGGAAGAAATATTTCTTCTATATCCAACTCCCTGAGCGTCCCTTCAGTCCTATCCACTAGACAGAGAGTCTGCCGCCCATCCCGGACCTTGGCGACTTCTAGCAGGACGCGGGATACCAGAGGGCTAGGGGTATCCTGGCAAAGATGGAGTTTCATGGCCTTCAGCTAGTACAATGCGAAGAACTCCTCTATCGGGCCGACCTTAGCCCGAAAGTCACGACCTTTAGCTCCAATCTCCGTAAATTCTGTTGGGACCTTGTCGTTTAGCTAGAGGGGGGGGGGGTGAATAACTATCTCTCGATTTTTCTTCCTACAAGTTGTTAGTGCGCAAGCGGAATAACAAAAACTAAAACTAACAACTAAGAAAGACATGCCGATTTACGTGGTTTGGAGATGAAACTCCTACTCCACGGCTGTCCGTAAAGTGGACGGTCCTGATACTTCGGTGGATGATTCCCCGGAGCACCTCCGGCTAGCTCTTGTCGCTCCTTGTGGGTGGAGAAACCTCGCCACAAACCTTTGACACGATCTAAGCACTTGTAGGCTACTACCAGGCTCTAACCAAGCTTGTTTCGCCAAGTAAAAGTAGTCAAACATGTAAATAAAGCTCGATACTGTTTTGACCATTACCAGTCGACTACCTCTGGGGCAGTCGACTGGTCTTCACGAATTTAAACGTCACAGCCTGACGATTCGCATTTTGGTCGACACCAGTCGACTACCCAGGTAACTGCATCAGTCAACTGGTCCTTCACAAGTCGACTGATCTCTCTGTGCTCTACCCCAGACGACTGATCAAGCATCAGTCGACTGCCACCTAAGATCTCCCTATTGGTGCAGGAAGTACCATATCGAACCTTGTTTTGATATTGGCAAAGGATTCAAAGTTAAGTACTATTTGTGATTTAATGTGTTCACTGAGTGTGCAGAAAAAAGTCCTGACGAAGGACTGCCAGGCACCTAGCGAAGGGCTGCTAGGAGTTGAAGACCTGGCGAAGGACTGCTAGGCTCATAGCGAAGGGCTGCTGGAGTTGAAGACCTGGCGAAGGACTGCTAGGCACCTAGCGAAGGGCTGCTAGAAGTTGAAGACTTGGTGAAGGACTACTAGGCACCTGGCGAAGGACTACGAGGCACCTGGCGAAGGGCTGCTGGGAATCTATGACCTGGCAAAGGACTGCTAGGAACCTGGCAAAGGACTGCTAGGAACCGAAGACCTGGCGAAGGGCTGCTAGGCACCTAGCGAAGGACTGCTGGGCAAAAGTCCAACCGGAGGAGCCGGTTGGCAAAAGGTAAACTCTCCTGAGAGGAGTAGGTGAGGACGCATTCCCCGTCGAGGGAACAGTAGGCGTCGGTTTGACCTAGGGTTCCATTTGGGAGACCCGAAGTCAGAACCAAGACAGCTAAGGCTGTATAAACCTAACATTTCTTGCCTTGTTTGTTGTGGAACTAACCTTGGATGCAGGGACCAAAGGAACGTGTTTCTGCAGCTTAGAACGCCCCAAAGGAGAGGGGCAGCAGCTGCGCTAGGCGCCCGGGAGGTCCCGGGCGCCCAAGGTCAAAGCCAAACGAGCAGTTGAGTAAGAATCACTTCGGAAGCTCACTGGGTCAGGCGCCCTCAAGCTCCCGGGCGCCCTGGGTTCAAGACAACCAAGCAATCGAAGCGAATTCAGCCGAGAAGCCAGCAGACCAATTCAACCGAGGCGCCCCCAGTGTCCCGGGGGCCCCCGTCAGCTCTGAGCCCGATTCTGGAGGGATAAACGTTGGCCGAGCTTCGGATGAGAGTTCTCAGTGTTAGTGATATGAGAAAAGTGTCCTAAGGCAATCGCCTTATGATTGTAATTATTTATTTTAATAAATGAATATTCACTATTTGAGTATACATGTTTATGTATTTGATTGAGATCTTAAACTCATTTACTGAATGTCCGCAATACAATTCGCAGCATGAGAGAATTTGTGATGAATTCACAACTAGTGATTATCTCTACATGTGCAATTGTGAAGTATTGAAATTGTCCCTAGTCGATGAATTGATAAATACGGACACTATCAATTCTGTTGAGACTAGCATGGGTTATTCTCTAATCAGCTGATTCTCACTGGCTGGTGACATTGGGATGTCCGGAGATAAATATGAATGCTAGTTAAGGGAACTAGTTCATTGGAGTGATTGGCTGTAAAACTTCATATGGTAGTCTACATACAGATATGTCAATTAAGTTCTTACTGCAGCTTAAGTGTGATGTTCCTTTGACTTGCGGTGTTCAAGTCATCTTGGTCATGAAGACTTATACTTTGACATCTTAAGCAAGCATCTCCAAGGAGGTGTGGACCCAGGATGATTGGGTATAAGCCGAAGTGCCCAAAGATGTTTGAACAGCCTACAAAGGATTCATCACTCCTTTCAAGGAGATGTATACCCAAGGCCTATCGTCGGATTGTTACTCGAAGCCTCTGGCCAGAGCATGACATGTTCAGAGTATGAATCTCTTAAATACATGAGAGTAATTAGAATCCGTAGGACGAGAAAACGTTACTTGGGCTAGGTGTGATGTAGTCAGCCTAGTGGGGGATGACACACATAGACCATGTCCTGAACCAAGTGGGTATAAGATGGTGAAGGGAATGGGGCACGATTCATTATAGCTGCTAAAGGATTTCAGAATAGTTTCTGAGGTCAACCGTTGATCTTTCGATTAATTGGGGATCATGATGTACTACTAGGTGCCACTCATGATCGTTCTATAATTGGTTAATTATAGACGACCAACATAAATCGAAAGCCTATTTAGTCACACGCACTACGAGTAATCCGAGGGATTTAAAATGAGTTGGAAGTTGGATTTTTCAATCAAGAGAGATTAGGTTTGGTTGAGCCAAACGATAAGTCGAATCTGAATTTTTCAGAGACACATCGGAAGCGTAAAATGGCTAAGTCTTTTGAAGACTTAATAGATGAATTAAATGAGTTTAATTCATTAGGGGCGTGACTTGGATGGGCCGGCCAAAGAGGGTCTCCATCCTCTTTGCTTTGCCGGCCACAACAAAAGGAGAGAACCAAGTTTTGGTTCAATTTATAAAATAAACCAAGTGTGGTTTGTTTTATAAAATTATGGATGATATAAATTTTTATATAATAAACCAAGGTTTGGTTTATTTTTCATGGAAATTAAAATAAACCATAGATTGGTTTATTTTATTTTATAAAATCAATCATGGATTGATTTACCATGATAAGAAAATTTATTCCATAAGAAAAAAGAGACTTGGTTGATTTTTATCATGAATTAAAAAATGATAAAACTTGGCATGATGCAATAAGTCATAGAAAATTTATTCCATAAGAAAAAGGAGACTTGGCGGTTGAGAGGCCACTATATAAAGGACCCAAGGCAAGGCTTGAAAATAATCGAAGTATTCTTGCCTGGGCTCTCTCCCTCTCCTCCCTTCTTCCTCTTGGCCGGCCACAAGGTTCTTCTCCCTTCTTCTTGCAATGAGCAGAGGGAGAAGCACCGAAACGACGAAGTTCTTCCGTTGGGATGATCTTCCTCTCCGGCCATCATCACCTTTGGATTGGGTGCAAGTCATCTTCCTCTTTCTCGCCGGAATTGTGATTCCGGCCAACCTTGGTAGTGAGTTTTTCCGATGTGATTACTTCTCTCATGGTTTTTCTTGTCGCGTTCTCGGAGAATCTAGTAGTTCTCGAGAACACGAAACTCGTGGCTTTGCGAAGTCATCCCGAAGATACTCGGCGTGGACGCGAATAGAGGCGGAGCTTCTGAGGGACGCTTACGGTTGGATCTCGTCCCTTCTTTCGAGTTACGTGAGGTAATAAGTAAATTATTTTACGTTTCTGCAAAATTTTAAATATATGATCATGTCTAGACAAGATAAAGTTGCATGCTTAGATGTGTGGTTAAATAATTTGAGAAATTATTTATGCTAAACCTTCCGCTGCACGTAATTAATTTAAAATTATGAACCCGCATCCATGTCAACATGCACCCTAACCCAACAGTGGTATCAGAGCCGGTTAGTGTTCGACATAATCATATAATTGTTTTGCAGAAAACTTTGTCATGAACTCAATTTTAAAAAATTTTCCAATTATGGAAACTTTCTAATTATGGTAAATTTCCGATTTAGGAATTTCAAGGTTTAGAAATCCTCATGAAATTTCGCAAACTTTTGAAATATCCCTGTTTCTGAAATTTCATGATAATTGTGAAAACTTTCTATTTTTGAAAACTTTACAATTTTGGAAACTTTCTAATTTTGAAAATTTTCTAATTTTGGAAAAACGTAAGTTTTCTTTGTACCAGAAACTTACAATTATTCTGAAAACCTTTTATTTTTGGAAACTTTTCATTTATGGAAAGCTCACAATTTTGGGCACTTTCTTTCAAGAAAGTCTAAACAAATTATGGGAATATTAATTGACATTTAAACTCATAATTGGAAATTAAATTATTTATAAAATTCTTTATTTTGGATTGAGCTTCGGGGAGCCGTCCAATTTAAAGTTAGTTGTTATAATTGAATTTCCTAAATTGAATTTAAACTGTCAAAATTTTAATTTGGATTAAGCCTCGAGGAGCCGTCCAAATTATATTATCAATAAATTCTTATTTTGGATTGAGCCTTGGGGAGCCGTCCAAATTAAGTTATTGATATTAATTTTCCATAAATAAAATATGTGATCAAATCTTGGAAATTTTTGAGATGATTCTCAAATGATAATTTCCTTATTTAATTTATGAGGTGATGCTCTTACATATTATTGTCTCCAAAATTAATTAGGAAAAATGTTTCCTATAGAGTATATTTCCTTAAATAAGATTTTCATGAAAATAATATGTGGTTGAATTAAGGGAATCTATCTCTTAATTTAATAAGATTTGATTTAGAGAAATCAAAGTCTTAAACATATTATTTCCGAAATTGATTATGATAATTTAGGAAATTGTTTCCCAAAACAATTCCTTGAATAAAGTATGAAAATAGAATTAGGAAATCCGATTCCTAATTCAATTAATGAGACTTGATAAATTAAGTCACATACATACTTTATTAAGGAAATCGTTAGTACATGACATAATTATAAGTCATGAATGTGCTTAAAAGAAAAAGATGAGACCCAAAACTCCTTACAAAATATTAAGGCCAACACCTTCCATTAATATGGTTAGAACCGGAGTTTTGTTTCTCGTTTGGGTTAATAGACACATCCATGCCCGGCTTGAACCTCAACATGTTCAAACCATAAAATTAGTTTATGATTAATATAGTTGGAGTCAGAGGTCAATCCTTAGTCTTGGTTGTTGGACACATCCAAGCCTGACTAAACGGTTGAATGAGCTCCAACCATATTAAAACTATTTCTTGATTAATGGGTCAACCTTAAGCTTGGAGCATCGATTTGTTGTGCCACAGCTAAGGTCGATGTAAAGAGAGGTGCAGTTGGGTGCTATGTGTATTGTTGCATACTTGTTAATGAGTTAACAACCCAATGATTTATGCAAACATTCAAATAGTTGATAGCATAATGTGATAGTTACATATGTATAATATGTAATCGGTATAATTACCTACCTTCATAGCTAAGAATAACTTGATGGACTCCAGCCATGGTTGTTCTTATCTATGGTTGGATATCAACCTATTTGGAGATGTTCCTACGATCTCCCGAATTGATAAAAAGGGTTATTCAATTCGAAAAATAAAAAGGATTTAATTAATGTATATTGATGCATTCTTTATCATTCTCATCACATAACCTCAATTTGTATTTCTAGGATAATCACTTGATCATGTCTTCTCTGAATTTGCGTTCCATTTTGGACACCAATAAGTTAACTAAGGCCAAAAAGGCTGAAAAGGCATCAAAAGACATTTGCCATCACTGTGGCAAGGAGGGCCACTGGCGAAGAAACTGCAAGGTTTATCTTGAGTACTTGAAGAAGAAGGCATCCGATGCCCCATCCTCTTCAGGTATCTTCGTTATTGAATGTCACTCTATTTCCTCGGACACCTGGGTACTTGATACTGGGTGTAGCTCACATATATGTAATGACATACAGGGGCTAAGAAATAGAAGAAGACTCGTCAAGGGAGAAGCGAATTTGCGAGTTGGAAATGGAGCAAAGATTGCTGCCGTTGCCATCGGAACATATTTGCTAAAGCTCCCTACTGGACTTGTCTTAGAATTGGATAATTGTTATTTTGTTCCTTCGTTAATAAAGAACATTGTATCTATTTCATGCTTGAATGAAAAGGGTTATCATTTAACTTTTAGTAACAATTGCTGTTACATAACTTTAAATGGTGTTTTTTATGGGACCGGAACTTTATGCAATGGTATCTACACGTTAGATTTATCCGGTGACATTTTCAATATCGAAGTTAGCAACAAACGTGCTCGAATAGATAATCAAATAGACTCCTATACGTGGCATTGTTGTCTTGGCCATGTAAGTAAGAAACGCATGACCAAATTACACCGATGTGGAATTCTGGAATCATTTGAACCCGGTTCATTTGATACATGCGAATCATGCTTAAAAGGCAAAATGACCAAATTACCCTTTTCCGAAAAAGGTAAACCAGTGGGAGAATTGCTTGGGCTAATACATACTGATGTATGTGGACCAATGTCAACTCTTGCACAAGGAGGTTATAGCTACTTCATTACCTTTATCGATGATCACTCACGATTCACGTATGTGTTCTTAATGAAACACAAATCTGAATCTTTTGAGAAATTCAAAGAGTTCAGAAGTGAAGTAGAGAAACAGCTTGGCAAAAGTATTAAGATACCTCGATCTGATCGGGGTGGTGAATACTTAAGTCAAGAGTTTCAAGATTATCTTAGGGACAATGAGATATTGTCTCAATGGACTCCGCCATATACACCACAGCATAATGGTGTATCTGAGAGGCGTAACCGAACCTTGATGGACATGGTTAGACCGATGATGAATCATGCAACTCTTCCAAAATCCTTTTGGGGCTATGCGCTTAAGACAGCTGTTTACTTACTAAACAGAGTCCCGACCAAGGTTGTCTCTACTACTCCATGTAGGACCGGTGCCGTCGATAGAGGGGGGGGGTGAATATCGACCGTGAAAACTTTCGTAAATCTTTCGTAAGACTTCTGGACTCAGAGCGTTAGTGCAGCGGAAACATAAAAATAAAATAAGAGAAAGCAAAACAGGGGACACGGCAGGTTTATTTACTTGGTTCCCAACCCCCCAGGGTCAGTACGTCCAAGGCCTATGTACTCGGCGTTGAGTCCACTAATAGTCTCCTTTCCGGAATTTCCGGAGGCGGAGAAACCCGACTTACAGTGCAATATTACAAGCAATAATATAGAAAATGAATACTGTAAATTAATTGCAAACCAAACATAAAATATGAAGCTTGGCCGATCTGGACCTCCGAAGTGCCGCGCACTTCCTCCTGGAGCCTCCCGGTCGCAGAACCTCGTCTTTAGCACGTTGTCGTCAGTCGGAATGATCAGATTCGTAGTTAGGAAGTGTGTTTGGAAGAAGAGGGGTCGAAGCCCCTTTTATAGCCCTCCTAGGGGCGCCCTGGTCGACGGGGGCGCCCCGGAAGACTCGGTCAACACTTATCCTTGCGCCTACCTCGCCGCGGGAGATAAGACTGTTGACCAGGGCGCCCCGAACATCCCGGGCGCCCTTCTGAGCGCTTATCTTCATTTAGAACGCGAAATAGCACAAACAGGGTTGACCCGGGCGCCCCGGATGTTCCGGGCGCCCCGGTTGACTCCTTTTGACTGCATCACGAAGCTGCTCTCTTAGCTCCCTGTTTAGCACTGACTGGGGGGCGTCCCCCTTGCTGGGGGCGCCCCCAACACAGGGGCAGCACCCTGAATTAACACTGCAAGGCTTGCTTTATCTCCGGTTCTTGTTACCTGCAAGATACACAAACACAAAGCATACATGCATGAAAAATGAAGCCTAAGGACATGGTTCTGACTTCGGATTTGCACAAAACCCTAGGTCGAACCGGCACGAGTTCCCACCCCCGGGAACACGCCTTTCACCTACTCCTTTCAGGAGACGGTTGCCACCCAGTCCTTCAGGTGGACTTTTACTTAGCTTCCGATACTCCCGGACCTCGAGACGCCCAAACCCTGACCCGTCTCTACTCCTGTCCTTAGTCATCGCTCAGCTAAGTTGCTCAGTCCCTTGGACCAAGACTTTATTCCCCAGCAGCCCTTCGCCAGGTGCCTAGCAGCCCTTCGCTAGGTCTTTTATGCCTAGTAGTCCTTCACTAGGTGCCTAGCAGCCCTTCGCTAGGTCTTAGGGTTACGATACCTAGCAGCCCTTCGCTAGGTAGCAGCCCTTCGCTAGGTCTTTTGGTTATGATACCTAGCATCCCTTCGCTAGGTGCCTAGCAGCCCGTTGCTAGGACTTGTTCCCCTGACATCCCTTCGTCAGGTGCCTAGCAGCCCTTCGCTAGGACTTATTTTCCTGACAACCCTTCGTCAGGTGCCTAGCAGCCCTTTGCTAGGTCTTATTTTCCTGACAACCCTTCGTCAGGTGCCTAGCAGCCCTTTGCTAGGTCTTTTCTTTCTGGCAGCCCTTCGCCAGAGCCTAGCGGCCCTTCGCTAGGTCTTAGGGTTTCCATGCCTAGCTTAACTAGGACTTTTCTCAGGCTTAGGTTACTTCTCCTTAGCTCCCCTTTGTCTGTTCAACATATTACTGACTTAAGTACATTGTCAAACATTAAAACACATAAAGGAGAACATCATTGATGCAACTTGCACCAACAATCTCCCCCTTTTTGATGTTTGACAATAACTTAAGTTAGATTGGTTTAAGGGGCTAACTTGCTATCCTTGGGATAGAGAGTAAAAAATATTCTAACTGAAAAAAAAATCTAACTTAAGCACTCTCTCCCCCTTTGTCATGCATCAAAAAGATATAAACTTGCATCAACAATGAAAAACCTTTTAATTTTTGTTTTGAAAATACTTAGTGCAATTTTGTTTTTTTTTAAAAAAAATTGCATAAATTTGAAAATGCTCTAGGTTTAAAGTATAAGTACTTTGAAAAGATGATTTGTAAGGAGTGCAAGTACTTTTAAAAGATTATTTAAATCTCTTTTTGAAAGAATATAAGTATATTTTTTTTGAGAAATTAAGTACTTAACAATACATTTGAAAATATTTTTTTTAAAATTAAGAATATTGGTTTTGAAAGACATAAGTATTTTTTTTTGAAAATATTTTACTTGATTGAGTTTCTTTTCCAGTCTGACACCATCCGAGGAAACCTTGTTGACCACAAGGGTATTTCCTAAGTGTCTTGGAAAATAAATTTTTAAGAAAAATGATAATATTTCACAAAGTAAGTGCTGAAAAACTGTGTGAATTTTGAAGATCTAATATTTTACTTAACTTGGTCTATTTTCCAGTTTGACACTATCCTAGGTAACCTTGTTGACCACAAGGACATTTCCTAAGTGTCCTGGGAATTTTCCAACCTAAGTAAACATTATTTCAAAATAATTTCATAAGTCACACAACTTTTAACAAGTAGTACTTTGAAAAGCATAGATTTTTAGAATCTTAAAAGCATGTAATTGAATAATTCTTTTAATTTGACCTCCCCCTAAACTTGACTCAGTCCTGGGAAGCTTGTTGACCACAAGTACTCTTCCTTTGAGTCTTAAGGTGATTCAAATCAAAGGAATTTTCTAATAATTTTAAAAAAATAGTTTAAGACTTTGAAAAAATATTTGACTCAGACTCCCCCTAAATCTGACACATCCTCGGAGTCCTTTTTAGATTATGAAGTGGACCTTCCTCTGTGTCTTTAGGGTTTATCAGAATCAAAAGAACAGGTAAACATTTGATTTTTGCAATAGGTAAAATCTTTGTCGAAGAGCCACAAGTGATAATGATTAAAGCATGATTTTCGAAAAGATATTTTCAAATAATAGTAATGTTTTTAAAGTGCAGTTTGAAAAATATGAAAAGCACTCCCCCTGCATTAATGTCGTTTGACTCTATCTAAGTGCCCTAAGGAACTTTAGTGTTGTCCTAAGAGGCTTGTGTCTAATTGCGTGAGTCAATCAATTTTTGGAAAACAATATACCTTTTTGAAAAATGTGTAATATATATAATCAATCAGACAAGCATGAATTCCATAAAAACATTATTATGTTAAAGCTCTATTTTGAAAAATATATTTTTAGGAAAATATTCTAACAATTTTGAAAAAACAATTTTGAAAAATATTTTTCAATTCATTAGTCCTTAACATCTCACCCATTTTAGATGTATCAATACAACAAGCATGATTGCCTTATAGGTGTATTGTGAGATGCTTGAATCATTTTCCATTATTAAATCTAATTGAAATTTGTGTTAGATTCGAATTTGACAAAAGATAATTTGAATTTGTATTTCAGAAATTGGCTTCCAGGTCTTGGCGAGGCACTAGGCCTTCTTTGGCCGAAGCCTTATGGGATCATCCACCCTTTCCTTGACAAAGCCTTTTAATGAAATTTCATTTTCAAATTAAATTAGGTCATTTTCTGGTCTAACTAGCTTGGGTCTTGGATCGGTAGCTTCGGCTGGTTTCACCAGTCTAAAGAGACCAAGTAGACTTGATCTTATTAGAGTTGGTTTCCCCAACGTACTATCATCTCACCTCCTCCCAATACTATGTTGCCAAATTTCAATTATCTTTTTCTTATGACCTTTCTAAATTATGCATAAAAATTAAATATGAATGACATGTCATATATTTTAAAGGAAAATAGCAAATGCATGGCATGACAATTATGCATGAGTCAAACAAGTCAAGACATTTTATTTTTGTTTCTAAGAATGTATCAAATTCTCGATTTGATACATATCGTGTGAACCTGCGAATATGTCAACCCACTTTGACATATTTGATTTTATTGATTTAATTGTTGCGGTTTGGGTAAGGTTTTAGTTTGGTTCAGGTTTAAGTGATTTAAGATTGGATTAAAATTGAGTTAATTTGAATTTAATTAAATTAAAGTTGAGTTAATTTGAATTTAATTGAAAAGTGAATTAATTTGAATTATTTGAATTTAGTTGAATTAATTTGATTAATTAAGGTTTAATTGATTTAATTGAATTAATTAAGATTTATTTGAATTAATTAAGATTTAATTGATTTAATTTGATTAATTAAGGTTTAATTGATTTAATTGAATTAATTAAGATTTATTTGAATTAATTAAGATTTAATTTGATTTAATTTAATTAAGATTTATTTTGAATTTAATTAAGATTTAATTTGAATTTAATTAAGATTTAATTTAATTTAATTAAGATTTAATTTGAATTTAATTAAGATTTAATTTGATTTAATTAAGATTTATTTTGAATTAATTCGAAGATAATTAAGTTTTAATTTAAGTTTTAATTAGGATTTAATTTGAATTAATTCGAAGATAATTAAGTTTTAATTTAAGTTTTAATTAGGATTTAATTTGAATTAATTCGAAGATAATTAAGTTTTAATTTTTTTGAGATTATTATGATTAATTAATAATTGTGGGTTTAAATTCATCATTTTCATTATTTCAAAAATTTCTTCTTCATTTTTATCTTTCTTTTCAAGTTTTTCTAATAATTTCGATTTATTTGAATTTTTATAATTTTTATTTATTATGGCCTTTATCTTAGATAGTTCCATATCCTCTTTAAGATTTGATTTTTCAATATCCTTATAGTAGGTGGAGTAAATTGGGCCACTAATTAAGGTTTCAGGATTATCTAAGGGGATAATTAAATTATTATCTAAAGAGATATCATCTTCAGAGTTATCCTTATAATTTTTAGAATTAATTTCTGAATTATCCTTAAGATTTTCTGAATTAAATTCTGGATTAAATTTAGAATTCTCAACTTCGAATTTAGAATTATACAATGGATTTTCGAATTTGAATTTGTAATTATCTGAAGGATTTTCTGACTTAGAATTATCCTTAAGATTTTTGAATTCAACTTTATTCTTAGGATTTTCAAATTCGAATTTGGATTTATCCTTAGGATTTTCAAATTTGAATTCGGATTTAGTTTCAGATTTAGATCCAGAATTAATTGTATCATTATCTGTAGAATTATCAGAATTTATTTTAGATTTAATATCAGAATTAATATTATCAGAACTAATATTATCAGAATTAATATTGTCAGAACTAATATTTTCAGAATTAATATTTTCAGAATTCATGTTTTCATAATTAATATTTTCAGAATTCATATTTTCAGAATTAATATTATCAGAATTAATATTTGAAATTTCTGAATTGATATTCTGAATTAAGCAATTTATTTCTGATATTTTAGTTGTATTCACATTTTGTAATTTATCATGCAAAAAATTTAATCTACTATGCAGCAAATTTAATTTTTCAGAAAAATTAACTGAGTTGTCTAAGGACAGTGCAGGAAATTGTAAAACTTTTGGAACGTAAATCTTACGTACCTTTGCCGAGCATTTGTTTTTGTAATGCCCGTATTTTTCGCACTTGAAGCATTGTACGTGACTTTTGTCCCTCCGATTTCCTGGCGTTGGTACCTCCTTTGCCGCCGGTGACGAACGATTTTTACGAGTAGGGCACTGATTTTTATAGTGCCCTCTCTCCCTGCATGTGAAACAAATAATATGCGATTTAAAATTAGACATAAAAAAAAAATTGTACCTGATTCACCCCTGGGCTCCCCCTCAACTCCTTGGCGTCGTTGCTCCGTCGGCGGTTAGTCCGGTGAAGAGCGGCTCGGCTCTGATACCAATTGTAGGACCGGTGCCGTCGATAGAGGGGGGGTGAATATCGACCGTGAAAACTTTCGTAAATCTTTCGTAAGACTTCTGGACTCAGAGCGTTAGTGCAGCGGAAACATAAAAATAAAATAAGAGAAAGCAAAACAGGGGACACGGCAGGTTTATTTACTTGGTTCCCAACCCCCCAGGGTCAGTACGTCCAAGGCCTATGTACTCGGCGTTGAGTCCACTAATAGTCTCCTTTCCGGAATTTCCGGAGGCGGAGAAACCCGACTTACAGTGCAATATTACAAGCAATAATATAGAAAATGAATACTGTAAATTAATTGCAAACCAAACATAAAATATGAAGCTTGGCCGATCTGGACCTCCGAAGTGCCGCGCACTTCCTCCTGGAGCCTCCCGGTCGCAGAACCTCGTCTTTAGCACGTTGTCGTCAGTCGGAATGATCAGATTCGTAGTTAGGAAGTGTGTTTGGAAGAAGAGGGGTCGAAGCCCCTTTTATAGCCCTCCTAGGGGCGCCCTGGTCGACGGGGGCGCCCCGGAAGACTCGGTCAACACTTATCCTTGCGCCTACCTCGCCGCGGGAGATAAGACTGTTGACCAGGGCGCCCCGAACATCCCGGGCGCCCTTCTGAGCGCTTATCTTCATTTAGAACGCGAAACAGCACAAACAGGGTTGACCCGGGCGCCCCGGATGTTCCGGGCGCCCCGGTTGACTCCTTTTGACTGCATCACGAAGCTGCTCTCTTAGCTCCCTGTTTAGCACTGACTGGGGGGCGCCCCCCTTGCTGGGGGCGCCCCCAACACAGGGGCAGCACCCTGAATTAACACTGCAAGGCTTGCTTTATCTCCGGTTCTTGTTACCTGCAAGATACACAAACACAAAGCATACATGCATGAAAAATGAAGCCTAAGGACATGGTTCTGACTTCGAATTTGCACAAAACCCTAGGTCGAACCGGCACGAGTTCCCACCCCCGGGAACACGCCTTTCACCTACTCCTTTCAGGAGACGGTTGCCACCCAGTCCTTCAGGTGGACTTTTACTTAGCTTCCGATACTCCCGGACCTCGAGACGCCCAAACCCTGACCCGTCTCTACTCCTGTCCTTAGTCATCGCTCAGCTAAGTTGCTCAGTCCCTTGGACCAAGACTTTATTCCCCAGCAGCCCTTCGCCAGGTGCCTAGCAGCCCTTCGCTAGGTCTTTTATGCCTAGTAGTCCTTCACTAGGTGCCTAGCAGCCCTTCGCTAGGTCTTAGGGTTACGATACCTAGCAGCCCTTCACTAGGTGCCTAGCAGCCCTTCGCTAGGTCTTTTGGTTATGATACCTAGCATCCCTTCGCTAGGTGCCTAGCAGCCCGTTGCTAGGACTTGTTCCCCTGACATCCCTTCGTCAGGTGCCTAGCAGCCCTTCGCTAGGACTTATTTTCCTGACAACCCTTCGTCAGGTGCCTAGCAGCCCTTTGCTAGGTCTTATTTTCCTGACAACCCTTCGTCAGGTGCCTAGCAGCCCTTTGCTAGGTCTTTTCTTTCTGGCAGCCCTTCGCCAGAGCCTAGCGGCCCTTCGCTAGGTCTTAGGGTTTCCATGCCTAGCTTAACTAGGACTTTTCTCAGGCTTAGGTTACTTCTCCTTAGCTCCCCTTTGTCTGTTCAACATATTACTGACTTAAGTACATTGTCAAACATTAAAACACATAAAGGAGAACATCATTGATGCAACTTGCACCAACACTCCATATGAGACGTGGAATAGTAAGAAACCTCATTTATCTCACCTAAAGATATGGGGTTGTCCTGCTTATGTAAAGCGGACTGTATCAAATAAATTGGGTGTTAAGTCTGATAAATGTCTATTTATTAGATACCCTAAGGAAACGAAAGGTTACCAATTCTATCATCCCTTTGAACAAAAGGTGTTTGTTTCAAGGCATGCTGTATTTCTAGAAAAAGAATTTCTTTTACAAGAAAACAGTGGGAGTAGCATTGAACTTGAAGAAGTTCAAGAAACTCCAATAGACATTACAGAGACACCTAGTCTAGACCCACAACCAATAACTCATAATGATGAGCTATCAGTTGAACCTAAAACAACACCACTTCTTCGTAAGTGATAGGACACGCAATATTCCAGAGAGATACGGATTTCTCATAAGTGAATCGAACGACGTATTACTCATTAACAATGACGAACCTATCAGTTATGAAGATGTTCTGAAAAATTCAGAAAGGGATAAATGGCTTGAAGCCATGAAGTCGGAAATGGATTCCATGTACAAAAATCAAGTATGGGACTTGGTTAACCCACCTGAAGGGATTAAGCCCATAGGGTGCAAGTGGGTTTTCAAGAAGAAAACCGACATTAAAGGTAATGTTGTTACCTTTAAGGCTAGATTAGTGGCAAAAGGATATCGTCAGAAACAAGGAATTGATTATGATGAAACCTATTCGCCAGTAGCTATGCTTAAATCCATTCGGATGCTCTTAGCCATAGCAGCTCATTATGATTATGAGATATGACAAATGGATGTGAAAACATCTTTCCTTAATGGAAACCTGCTTTAGGATGTATACATGATACAACCTGAAGGTTTCACATCGGTCAATAAAACCAAAGTATGCAAGCTTCGACGATCCATATATGGACTAAAGCAAGCATCCAGGAGCTGGAACATCTATTTTGATGAGACAATCAAAGAGTTTGATTTCTCACAAAATCCAGACGAACCTTGAGGTTTGGATCAAGACACCGTAGCGGATTCTACCACGGAAGCGGAATATATTGCTGCTTCGGAAGCTATAAAGGAAGCAGTCTGGATTAAGAAGTTTGTCTCAGAACTTGGTGTGGTTCCAACCATTGATGAAGCAATACCGGTTTACTACGACAGCAATGGAGCTATTTCACAAGCAAAGGAACCAAGGTCTCATCAGCGATCCAAACATGTGCTTCGCCGCTATCATCTGATCAGAGAGATTATAAGTAGGAATGATATACAAATTGAGAAAATTCCCACTGAAAGGAATTTAGCGGATCCTTTAACTAAGGTCTTGCCTCAAACCAAGTTTTGTTGATGCAGTCTTGCCCTGATTGTTGTTTAGTGTTGACATCGATTTTAGTTTAGGTGGATGATTATTGATTATGATTAAGTCCTGATCAGGGATCAGGCATGACATGGATTATGATTAAGTCCTGATCGGGGATCAGGCATGGTATGGAAAATCCTAACCTGGATGGTTAGGTGTTGGAAATCCTAGCTTGGAGGGCTAGGTGTGTGAAAAGTCCTAATTCGGAAGAGGTGGGTGAAAAGTCCTAGCTTGGAGGGCTAGGTGAAAAGTCCTAACTTGGAGGGTTAGGTGCAAATTCCCATCTAGGAGAATTAGGTGAAAAAGTCCTGGCCTGGAGGGTCAGGTCCTAGCTTGGAGGGCTAGGTTTGGAAAAGTCCTAATTCGGAAGGGTTGGGTGAAAAGTCCTAGCTTGGAGGGCTAGGTGAAAAGTCCTAACTTAGAGGATTAGGTGCAAATTCCCAACTTGGAGAGTTAGGTGAAAAATCCTTAGCTTGGAGGGCTAAGGTGGATGAAAACTTAGCTTGGAGGGCTATGTTTGAGTCCCTGGATCGGTCTGGTGATCGATCAGGGATTCTGATGGATCGGTCTAGTGACCGATCCAGCGATGACTGATCGGTCTGGTGACCGATTAGGGAGCACACAATGAGGTTGAGAACCTACTGTGCTGGTCCTGATCGATCTGGTGACCGATCAGGGAGTATGCGTTTCACCCACTGACTGGCTCCTGATCGGTCTGGTGACCGATCAGGGAGCGAACAGTGAGGTTGAGTTCCCTTGCTGAACTGCTCCTGATCGGTCTGATGACCGATCAGGATCACTGTGCAGATCGTTCTGGTGAACGATCCAGCTTCGCGGGTTCCTCACTAAGATCGATCAGGACGGTGTCTGATCGGCCTGGTGATGATCTGATTGGACTGGTGACCGATCAAGAGAACCCCTGATCGGTCAGTTGACCGATCAGAAGGCTTAGGCTGGGAAACTCAGAAATCACCCGATATAAGGGTGGATCGGTCCGGTGATCGATCCACGACCTGGGATCGGTCTGGTGATCGGTCCAGGAGAATCTCAAAGAAATCGCGATTTCTGATTGAGCGTTGGGGATCGATCAGGACGGAGCCTGATCGGTCTGGACCCAACCTGATCGGTCTAGTGACCGATCAAGAGGCTCTCTGATCGGTCGGGTGACCGATCACTTTAATTCAAATTGCACTGTCAGACGCGGTCAGAGCGTCTGATCGTATCCGATTCACTGCTCTTTGCTTCTGATATTTGATTTACTGTGTGATACGCTGCTCTAACTCTCTGATTAAGCTGCAGGTGATAGGGGAGGTTTCAAACACTCAAGGAGAGGTCAACGGAGGCTTTCCTTGTAGCAGGGTTGTCCGATTCTCCATTTCCGGTTGCAACGGCCGAGCTGCAGACTGGAGCCGAGACTGGGGCTTAGCTGAGGGGATCTCAGGAAGACCAGAGAGGGCTCAGTGGTAGCTGGCGTTGGCAGTGAGGTAGCTAGAGGCTACAGAGGATGTTGTCACCTGGTGATGTATGGAGAATCAAAAGGGCGGAAGCTGGCTTCATGGAAGCAGAAGTTTTGAGTTTTCTGAAACTAGTGTTCTTGCCGCGCCTTGTGTTCTCCACAACAAGCTTGCTGTGTTCTTGAAGTTTTCATCACTTTGAGCAAGCGATCGAGAAGCAATCATTCATTACTTGAGCGCTTGAAGGAGAGAACAAGGAGCTTGGAGTCCAACAGTGGGAAGACACGAAGAAGGGTTCTTGCGTGAGATCGCCACAGGGTGGAGCTCAGGGAAGCTTGCTGTGTTCTTGTCCTTGCTAAGTGTTTGAGTAAGATCCTTCTTGTTGTTTCTTTGTGCTTAAACTTTATCTGTAATTGAAACGCTGTGGAGAGGTTTCTCCACCGAGAAGGAGGTTGCGTTATATCCGGTGAACACCGGGGCTTGATCTGCCGACGATCAAGGGATCACCCACCTTAAGGGCACGCCAAGGAGTAGGGGCAAGTTATCCCCGAACCTTGTAAACCCTCTTGTTAGCGATCTTGGTAGTTATCTCTGTTTGCCTTCATTTTTGTTCTCATTTACTGCACTGCTTCACTTTCCTTTGTTTCTTCCGCTGTGCTACTGATAAGTTGAGTGCAGGAAACTTGTTGAGTGTAAGAAAAAAGTGATTGACTATATTCACCCCCCTCTCTAGCCATCTCGTTTCCAACAAGTGGTATCAGAGCTTGGGGCTCTGTACACGGCTTAACAACCGAGAGTTTTCAACAAGATGGCATTGAGAGAAGACTTCTCCACCACCCGACCTCCATTCTTTGATGGCGCCGACTTTCAATATTGGAGATCAAAGATGGAATACTATTTGAAGATGGGCATCCATACTTGGTTCGCGGTGAAGGAGGGATTCACCCCTCCTAAGGATGATGAAGGAAAAGAACTTGAGTCATGGAGGTGGACCGCCGAACAAACACGAAAAAGTGAAGCCGACGCGAAGGCGGTTGTCACTATACAATGTGGCATGAACAAAGACCAACTCATCAAGGTTGATCCTTTCACAAGTGCAAAGGACTTGTGGAACAAACTCATTGAGCTCCACGAGGGTACCCGAGATTCTAGAATCGCTAAGAGGGACTTGTTTCTCAATTAACTCCAAAATCTCACCATGAAGAAAAATGAAATGGTAAGTGAGCTCCATAGCCAGTTCAAGGAAGTCCTCAATAGGCTTCATTCGATTGATGAAAAGGTCGAGAATCGCCACCTTGTAAGGTATGTCTCGAAAGCATTTCCAAGGAATGCTTTGTGGTCATCCATGGTGGATGCCTACAAAGTATCCAAGGATCTATCTATTGTAAAGTTAGATGATTTATTTTGTGAGATGGAATTGCATGAAATGGCTAACAAAGGCCCCAAGGAGAAGGGGATTGCCTTAGTTGCAGGGGACTGAACCAACAAGAAGAAGAAGGAGAAGAAGAAGGAGAAGGAAGTCTCTTCATCTTCATCCTCTTCCAAATCCGAGTCCGATTTCGAGGAAGATGGCAGCGGCTCTTCTTCCTCCGAGATGGCGAACTTTGTGCGAAGAATGATGCGAAGGGATCGACGCTTCAAGGGTAGAGGTAACTCTAGTGAAGTTAAACTTGATAAGACTAATGCATCTTGCTTTGAGTGTGGTAGGAAAGGGCATTTCAAGAATGAATGTCCAAAACTTAAGAAGAAGGAGGAGAGGTCCAAAAAGAAAGAAGAAAAATTCAAGAAGAAGAAGAAGGCTTTGAAGGCCTCTTGGGATGACTCCTCCTCAAGCTCATCCGATGAAGAGAAGGAGGAGAAGAGCACAAGGAACGTGGCACTCATGGCTCTTGGAGAGGAAAGCAGTGATGAATCTTCAAGTTCCTCAAACGCGGCTTCATCATCTTCGGATGATGAAGAGGTAACTTCTCCCGAGCTTGAAAAATGTTATAGAGCAATTGCATGCTTAACTAATATGTTGAAAAAGTCAAAGAATAAGGTTAAGGCATTGCAATTAGAAATTGATCAATTGAAAGCTTCTAGGGATGATATCATTGATGATTTGCATGTTGAACTATTAGAAGACGAAATTAAATCTTTGAAACATGAGGTTGAAAAGTTGAAATCCTCTAAGGTTGAGGAAGTCAATGATTTGCATGATGAATTGCTAGTAGAGGAAAACCAATCATTGAAGAGTGAAGTTGAGAAGCTCAAGAATATTCTTGGGAAGTTCTCAACTAGCTCTAAGACCCTAGACATGATCCTAAATGCTCAAAGGGCAGTCTACAACAGGGCCGGTATTGGTTACCGACCCAAAGAACCCTCATTTGTGTCCTTGATGTCTAGGACTGACATGAGACAATCTAGGGCACCCAAGACTCAAAAGGAAGTTGTCAAGGCTTGGGTGCCTAAGTCATGCTTAGTTGATGCTTTAGGTCCCAAGGTTTGGGTACCTAAAACTTCTATTTTTCGAATTGTGTAGGTTATGATTGAGGGGGAGCATCTATCAACTTGGTTCGTTGATAGTGGATGCTCCAAACACATGACCGGGGATAGATCATTGTTTACCACACTTCACAAGAAAAGTAGAGGTAATGTATCATTTGGTAACAATGGTAGTCTTAAGGTTATAGGAGTAGGAGATATTCAAATATCTGAATGTCTTAGAATCTCAAATGTCCTTCTAGTCAAGGGGATGAAATTTAATCTCCTAAGTGTCAGTCAATTGTGTGACACGGGTTACACAATTGATTTCCAACTAAGTCAATGTCTAGTTAGACAACATGACACCTTGGACACGATACTAGTAGGAACAAGAGTAGACAATATTTATCAAGTATCATTTAAAAGTGCTACTAATGTTTCTGCTAAGTGTTTCATGTCAAAAGAAGAAGAGTCCACCCTTTGGCACCGGAGGCTAGCACATGTTAACATGAAGAACATCCGGAAGTTGGCCAACAAGGGACTAGTCCGAGGCTTACCAAGCATCAAGTATGAGAAAGACAAACTTTGTGATGCATGTCAAATGGGTAAGCAAACAAAATCTGCACATAAAGGTAAAAGCGCTATAAGTACTTCTACCGCTTTAGATTTACTTCACATGGGTAAGCGCTGTAAGTACTTCAATGTACTTTGTCCTCTCATGAAACATCTGATCCTTCGTGAGGAAAATGACACTTTGACTATCACAAAAGACTGTAGTAATCTGCAAATCTTCGCTAAGCTCACTGAAGAGTCCTTTCAACCAAATAGCTTCCTTACAAGCTTCAGTAATAGCCATATATTCAACCTCTATAGTGGACAATGCAACTGTATTATGCAAAGTAGCTTTCCAACTGATAGCACAACCACCAACAGTGAACACGTACCCCGTAAGCGATCTTCTTTTATCAAGGTCACCTGCAAAGTCAGAATCAACATATCCAATAACTGCATCTCAATTATTCCCAAAATGCAAACAAATATCAGAAGTCCCTCGTAAGTATCTGAAAATTCACTGAACTGCCTTCCAATGCTCTTTATCAGGATTTGTCATGTATCTACTAATTGTACTCACTGCATGTGATAAATCTGGACGTGTACAAACCATAACATACATGAGAGATCCCACTGCAATAGAATATGAAACCCGTGACATATAATCAACCTCATCATCTGACTGCGGACATAAATCAGCTGAAAGTCTAAAGTGTGCAGCTAACGAAATACTAACAGACTTGGCAGAATGCATGTTAAACCGATGAAGTACTTTCTCAATATACCCTTTCTGACTTAGGTATAATTTACCTGCCTTTCTGTCTCTCAGAATCTCTATCTCAAGTATTTTCTTTGCAGCTCTCAAATCTTTCATCTCGAATTCTTTACATAGTTGGGCTTTAACCTTTCTTATCTGTTCCTTATTATTGGTCGCAATCAACATATCATCAATATATAAGAGCAGATAAACAAATGATCCATCATCAGTCTTCTTAAAGTAGGCACAACTGTCATAGCTGCTTCTTCTGAAATCATGAGTGATCATAAACGAATCAAACCTTTTATATCATTGCCTAGGTGACTGCTTCAAACCATAAGGGGACTTTTTCAGCAAACATACATAATCCTCTTTTCCTGAGACTTCAAAACCTTCTGGTTGTTGCATATAGATGTCTTCCTCAAGTACCCCATGCAAGAATGCTGTCTTCACATCCAGCTGCTGCAACTCTAAGTCATGCATGGCCACAATACCAAGGAAGGCTTGAATCATACGATGCTTTACAACTGGAGAAAATACATCAGTGAAGTCTACTCCTGGAATCTGACTAAAGCCTTTAGCAACTAGTCTGGCTTTGTACCTGGCTTCTTCAACTCCCAGTATTCCCTCCTTTCTTTTAAATACTCACTTGCAGCGAACAACTTTCTTACCCTTAGGTAATTTCACCAAGTTCCATGTGTCGTTCTTATCAAGTGACTCCATCTCCTCCTGCATAGCAATTATCCACTTACCAGAATTATCACAGCTAATTGCTTCTGAATACGTCTCAGGTTCTTCACCGAAATCAATCTCCTCAGCCACGTTTAAAGCATAAGCGACCAAATCAGCCTCTGTATATCTCTGAGGGCGTCTAATTTCTCTCCGAGGCCTATCTTTCGCAATGAAATATTGTGAAGGTGTTTGTGATGAGCTCGTTCCATCCACAACATCTAAAATAGGCTCTGGAGTAGTCTCTGTAGATATCGGTCCAATCTCAATCTCCACCTGTGTGCTTGTCTTCTACTTATCTTCCTCAGAAAGAGTTTTAGATGGAGACCCCTGAAGCATGCTAGTCTCATCAAAGATAACATCTCTACTGATGATGAGTTTCCCGGTCTCTGGACACAAAAGTTTGTATCCCTTCACTCCTTGTCTAAAGTCTATAAATATGCACTTCACCGAACGAGGCTCCAACTTCCCATTATCAACATGAGCATACGTAGGATATCCAAAAATTCTCAAATTAGAATAACTAGCAGGAGTACCAGACCATACCTCTTGTGGAGTTTTCCTTTCAATAGCAATTGATGGAGAGTGATTTACAAGATATATAACAGGCATACGCAGTGGCTTTTGCCCAGAAAAACTTCGATAGCCCAGCATTAAGAAGCATACAACGCACCTTCTCCATCAAAGTCCTATTCATCCTCTCCGCTACACCATTCTGTTGAGGAGAATGTCGAACTGTATGATGTCTCACAATACCTTCAGCTCTGTATAAGGCATTAAAATCATCAGAACAAAACTCCAATCCGTTATCAGTTCAAAGATGCTTCAATTGTCTCCCTGTCTGCTTCTCAATCATGACCTTCCACTCCTTAAAGGTAGTAAAAATATTACTCTTATGTCTTAAAAAGAATGCTCAAACTTTTCTTGAGAAATCATCAATAATAGTCAACATATAGAGTGCACCACCTTTAGAAGGTACTCTAGAAGGCCCCCACAAATCAGAGTGAATGTAGTCTAGCATACCCTTTATGTTATGAATGCCGACTAAGAACTTGACTCTTTTCTGCTTGCCAAAAACACAATGCTCGAAGAAATTTAGCTTTGTAATATTTTAACCATCAAGGAGTCCTCTCTTGCTCAATTCAACCATGTCATTCTCACTCATATGACCCAAAAGCATATTCCAAAGTCTTGTAGCATCAGAATTAGACATAGACGACCTTGCGACGGCAACATCACCTATTACTGTGGATCCCTGCAGAACATATAAACTGGCAATTCTCCTTAGTCCCTTCATCACAACAAGAGACCCTTTACTGATCTTCACATATCCACCTTCACCAGTGTACTTGTACCCTTTAGAATCAAGAATACTCAAAGAGATCAGATTTCTCTTCAAATCAGGGACGTGCCTCACATCACCAAGTGTCCGAATGGCACCATCAAACATCTTAATTTTGACCGTACCAATACCAGCGATTCTGCAGGATGCATTATTGCCCATCAAAACGGTACTACTCGAAACTATTTCATATGTTAAAAACCAGTCCCGATTGGGACACATATGAAACGTACAGCAAGAATCAAGAATCTATTCCTCACTCTGCTTCAAATCAGCATCAGAGGCAACAAGAAGTTCACCATTACTGTGATTTTCGGCAACATCAGCCTCACCAGATTTCTCTATCATGCGCAATTGTTTCAATTTTAGCCATAGTGCAGCAGCGGATTTCTCCTTCAAAACATCTTGTAAAATCTCATTCGATAAGTGAAGATAGATCTGAGATAGGGCTTTTCGATCCTTACGCTCCTTTTCCTCCTTTATCCATATTGAGGGCATATTGTCTATCCCGAACAGTACGTCGTCCAAGTCTAAATGTGCTAGCACCGCTCGCATCTTAACCTGCCACAGTATAAACCTGGTGTTGCGATCCAAAAGCGAAATATCATACTTCATGCTTGCCGTTGTCATTAATCCCGGTTGAAATCCACAAAATCAAAACCAACCTGGCTCTGATACCACTTGAAAATGAGATTAGTACGAAAAACGACAATAAGAACAATATAGAATACACCAGATTTACGTGGAAACCCCTTGACGGGAAAAAACCACGGGTAGAGGAGGAAAAATCACTATAAACGATGGAATACAAAGTCGGCAGCTTTGATAAAATAAAAAGAAATAGAGAGAAAAGAGAGGTAGAGAGAAAGAAAGAAGAGGTAACAAATTAACTTTCTTCATTGATTAATGAAACTTGTCCATGAGATACACAATTTATAGAGACCTTAAGATACTTAGTCAAAAGAAAAATTAATAACGAAACTGTTAATTAATAGATTTATAAAGAATCTGTTAATTAATATATTAATAAGAAAATATCAAACAATAAATTAACGCATTAAACTGAATTCGGGTCACCAAACTCTAACATCATCCTTCGCGTATGCCTCGAAGTCCGCTTCTCTCAGCTCATCGTCCCTGCTTTGTCCACGGTCCCTCGGATCATGTAAGCCCACGACTTGTCTACCCATGTCATCCTTCACCGGCCCCGAAGACATCCAACTAAGTCTATGTGTATCCTGCAAACTTACACATTCACGTACACATATTAAATCAACATGAAACCCTAACTTAATCATATTGACACACACATCAAAACTCATGATCTACCCGACCACCAGCCGCTGATGAAGAGGATGAGATGCCCTTGTCCCAGAGCATTCAGATAGTGCCCTCCTGTCCCTCTGAAGCTTCCACAGAACTGATCGCTTCTATCCCAATCGTCACAGCCGAACCTCCTACCATCCCACGAGGCAAAGACGTGTTGCCCATCGTGCCTTGCCCCTGCCGGAAAACCCCCACGATGAAGAAGATGGCGACTAAGGGCTCCCAGTCAATAAAAATAAAGTCCACTCCTCCCAAGAGTGACAATTAGCAGGGAGCGTCCAGCTTATAGGAAGATGTCTGCAACCCCCAAAGCCTCCCTGGCTCATCGGCGGGGGATACCGTGGAAATTCCCCCCCCCCCCCCCCCCCCCCGCCTGCTCATCTCTTGAGGTTGGCTGCGTCAGCCAGTCATCTGGGTATGTTGCACCAGTCCCTGCTGACGGTAATTGCTTTTCTCTTTCTTCTTTTGGCTTCTGTGGGTTTGTCTATTTTTAACTAACCTTCTGTATCGCAAGTCGCCTCCAATTGTGCTGCTACCAACCGGCTATTGTGTTCCCAAGGGGTTATTGAAGACCTCCTCCAACGACTATCGGCATCAGAGGCAGAGGTTGGCCGTGCCCGCGAGGCGGGCCTCCTACAACTGGAGGTCAGCAAAGCTCTAAGGGTGAAGGTTGAGCACAGCCTCGACACCCTGCTAGCCTCGGAGGATACTATGCACGACTACAATCTCCAAGAGCGTACCTAGTCGGAGCAGAGCCAGGCCCTTTTCAAGGACCTGCAGAAAGTGACTCAGGAGCGGGAGCAACTCCAGGCTCAGAAGGAGGAGTTGTCTGCCCGTGTCCAGCTTCTGGAATCCTCCGCGAAGGCTCTGGAGGATAAGAATAAAGAACAAGAACAACAGCTAGCTCTAAAAGAATATGACCTAGAGCTAGCGGCATCCTATACCTCCAACCTTCAAGAGGGGATCACTCAAGCCCAGGACAAGGCTTCGGCCACCTCCCAGAAACTCCAGGAAACACTGGGGGCCCATGATCGCCTGTGTTGGGAGGTGGCAGAATTGAAGACTGCCAAGAAGGAGGTTGAGGCTGAGCTAGAGAAGCAAAAGGTTGACCATGCATCCCAACTATCCAAGACCAAGGCGGAGTTCAAGGCCAAATTCTTGTAGTTTGACGAGTTTGGCGACATCCTGGTCGGGCAGGTAATGAAGGCCTAAAACAGGGCTTCCATGGTGTCATCAGTCAATTGAAGAAGACCTAACTGCTGAAACCAGACGCAGACCTATGTGCCTTGAATGTCGGCCAGGTTTGGGATGAGCTCTCACCTGAAGAAAAGGAAATATAAGGCTATTCTCAGACCAAGGCCTCGCTATTATTTTATTTTTTTTATCTTCGGCAACTTTTTCGTTCTTCCATATGAGCTAGACATGAAATTATTCCGAGTATAATGAAAATACTTTTTTTGGCCCACTGCTTTGAGTTCTTCTTCTACTCTTCTCCTTATGCCTCCTGTGTCCCTGCATGAAGCGCAAGGAAATTGATGGTCAGGTGTTTCTCCCTAACTCACCGAGCAAGGATGTTCTCTGGTAGCCCTTCAGTTTGGGGAGCGCGAGGCCCAGTGCCAGAAGGGAACAGGAGTCTACCCACCAGGCAGGTGGTAGGGTTTTACTACTCTTGGTCGGGCATTTAAAGTACCCGGCCCAAGCCTACTTACCGCGGAAATAGTAGCGTTTTACAGCTCCTGGACGGGCATTGGCTGCACCGAGGCCAAGCCTACTCACCGCGGAGGTAGCAGAGTTTTTTAGCTCTTGGCGGGCATTAGATGCACCGAGGCCAAGCCTACTCACCGCGGAACTAGTAGGGTTTTTCAGCTCTTGGCCGGGCATTGGATGCACTGAGGCCAAGCCAACTCACCTCGGAGGTAGTAAGGTTTTTCAGCTCTTGGCTAGGCATTGGATGCACCGAGGCCAACTCAACTCACCGCGGAGGTAGTAGGGTTTTTCAGCTCTTAACCGAGCATTGGATGCACCGAGGCCAAACCTACTCACCGCGGTGGTAGTAGGGTTTTTTAGCTCTTGGCCGGGCATAGGATGCACCGAGGCCAAGCCGATTTACCGCGGAGGTAGTAGGGATTTTCAGCACTTGGATGGGCATTGGATGCACCGAGGCCAAGCCTACTCACCGCAGAGGTAGTAGGGTTTTCCAGCTCTTGGCTGGGCATTGGATGCACCGAGGCCAAGCCTACTCACCGCGGAGGTAGTAGGGTTTTCCGGCTCTTGGCCGGGCATTGGATGCACCGAGGCCAAGTCTACTCACCGCGGAAGTAGTAGGGGTTTCCAGCTCTTGGCCGAGCATTGGATGCACCGAGGCCAAGCCTACTCACCGCGGAGGTAGTAGGGTTTTTTAGCTCTTGGTCGGGCATTGGATGCCCCGAGGCCAAGCCTACTCACTACGGAGGTAGTAGGTTTTCCAGCTCTTGGTCGGGCATTGGATGCGCCGAGGCCAAGACTACTAATCGCGGAGGTAGTAGGGTTTTTAGCTTTTGGCTGGGCATTGGATGTGCCGAGGCCAAGCCTAGTAACCGTAGAGGTAGTAGGGTTTTCCAACTCTTGGCCGGGCATTGGATGCACCGAGGTCAAGCCTACTCACCATGGAGGGAGTAGAGTTTCCATCTCTTGGTCGGGCATTGGAGGCACTGAGGCCAAGTCTACTCACCGCGGAGGTAGTAGGGTTTTTCAGCTCTTGGCCGGGCATTGGATGCACCGATGCCAAGCCTACTCACCATGGAGATAGTAGGGTTTTCCAGCTCTTGGCTGGGCATTGGATCCACCCAGGCCAAGCCTACTCACCGCGGAGGTAGTAGGGTTTTCCAGCTCTTGGCCGGGCATTGGATCCACCCAAGCCAAGCCTACTCACCGCGGAGGTAGTAGGGTTTTCCAGCTCTTGGCCGGGCATTGGATCCACCCAAGCCAAGCCTACTCACCGCGGAGGCAGTAGGGTTTTCCATCTCTTGGCGGGGCATTGAATCCACCCAGGCCAAGCCTACTCACTGCGGAGGTAGTAGGGTTTTTTAGCTCTTGACCGGGCATTGGATGCACCGAGGCCAAGTCTACTTGCCGCGGAGGTACTAAGGTTTTTCAGCTCTTGGCCGGGCATTGGATGCACCAAGGCCAAGCCTACTCACCACGGAGGTAGTAGGATTTTCCAGCTCTTGGATGCACCGAGGACAAGCCTACTCACCGCGGAGGTAGTAGGGTTTGTTAGCTCTGGCCGGGCATAGGCAGTGCAAGGTAGTGCAAACAAAGAATACACTCAACACAAGAACACAAAGAATACACTCACCCGGAGGTAGTAGGTTTTTACTCTTGGCCGGGCATAGGCAGTGCAAGGCCTTTTGAGTAATATTTCTTTTGCTCTTTTATTTATTAAATTGCAAGGCAATGCAAACAAAGAATACAAAAGTTAACCAAACAACTCAACACCTTGCCAAGTGCGATAAGGGCGGAGATGGTTGGCATGTCATGGCCTCTCCAGTTCCTTGCCTTTATTATCTTCTAGATAGTAGCTGCCCCCTGTGAGCTTTTTGGTGATGACATAAAATCCGTCCCACTAAGGGTCCAGCTTCCCAGGGTCGCCTACTGGCTAGATTTTCTTCCAAACGTTGTCTCCGACTTCAAAGCTACGGGCGATTACCCAGCGATTGTAGGCTTGTTGCATTCATCGTTGATACGCTTCCAACCAAACCACTGCTCTATCCCGCACCTCCGAAACGAGATCTAGGTCGATCAGATGCTCTTGATCATCGTCCTCTTTGTTATAGAGCTGCCGTCGGACGGACTCCTCCCCCACTTCCACCGGGATTACAGCCTCCACTCCATACACCAGCTAAAATGGGCTCTTGCCTGTTCCCTATCATGGAGTAGTACGGTAGGACCACAAGTTGCTGGGGAGTTCCTCAACCCAGCTGCCTCCGACATGATTTAGCTTTATCTTAAGTCCCCTAAGGATTTCGCGATTAACAACTTCGGCTTGTCCATTGCCCTGCGGGTACGCCACTGATGTGAAATCTTGTTGAATGCCCAACCCCTCGCACCATTCTTTGAGCTTGCGCCCGGAAAACTACCTCCCATTGTTTGACACTAGTTTGTGGGGGATATCGTATCTGCAGACGATATCCCTCCATAGGACTTTCATCACGGTGGCCTCCGTGATGTGTGTTAGGGGTTCAGCTTCCCCCCATTTGAAAAAATAGTCGACAAGGACCAGCAGGAACTTCTTCTGTTGTGGCTCGATTGGGAAGGGGCCTACAATGTCCATCCCCCACTGATCGAATGGGCAGGACACTGTAGAGACTTGCAAGGGTTCGGTCGATCGATGAGTCACATACTAATGTCTCTAGCAGGCCTCACATCCGGCCATGAACTTGAGAGCGTCGGCTTGGAGAGTGGGCCAAAAGTATCCTGCCAGGATAATCTTCCTAGACAGAGATCTTCCCCCAATGTGACTCCCACAGATGCCCTCATGCACTTCACGCATCACATAGTCGGCTTCTTCTAGTCCTACACATTTGAGGAGTGGTCGAGCAAAGACTCTCCTGTATAGTTGATCGCTGACCAGCATGAATCTGGCTGCCCGACGGCGGAATAGTCAACTTCCTTTGTCCATGCTCGGAACGTTGCCACTGCGTAGGAACTCCATATATGGATCTCTCCAATCGGCTCCGGTGTCGCCTTCTGCTTCCTCGCCAATCTACGCTACCGTCCCCTCCAGAGCACTAGGTTCATCTAGCTGCCAAGTCGAAATGGAGCTAGCTAGTTTAACTTGTTCGTCGGCCCTGACATTGTCTACCCTGGAGATCTTCTGTAAGATAACGTCCGTGAAGGAGGCTTTCAGCTGCTCGTAAAGGGTCACATACTTCTGCAGGCACTCGCACCTGACTTCGAAGTCGCCCTTTATTTGTTGTGCCATGAGCTGGGAATCCGAGTGTACAATAACCCGAGTAGCCCCCATGTGCTTGGCCGCTTGCAGGCCCGCCAGAATCGTCTCGTATTCAACTTCATTGTTGGTAGCTTTGAAGTGGAACCAGATGGATAAATGTAACGTGTCTCCCCAGGGGAAGACCATTAACACCCCGACCCCGTTGTGCCGGCTATTGGAAGACTCATCCACGTAGATCTTCCATATTCCTTCAGCCTCGGCCTCTGGGACAGTCTTCAGCATGAAGTCTGAGAGGGCTTGAGCATTGATAGCTGCACGAGGCTGGTACTCAATACCGTATTCGCTTAACTCCGTCATCCATTTGATCAGCCGGCCAGAATCTTCGGGGTTGGTGAGGACCCATGCAAGCGGGTTGTTGGTGAGGACTACGATGGGATGTGCTAAGAAGTACGACCTTAACCTTCGGGCCATTAAGACCAGAGCATAAGCCAGCTTCTCCATCGTAGTGTATCACGTTTCGGCATCCTTTAGGAGATGTCCAAAGAAGTATATGGGGTATTGCACCATACCTTCTTCTCGAACGAGAGTTGAGTCTACCGCTTGTTCTGCCGCAGACAAGTAGACAAATAAGGTCTCCCCTTCTACTGGTTTATAGAGGATGGGGAGCTCAGCGAGATAGGCCTTCATGTTAGCGATCATCTTCTCACACTAGTCATCTCAATCAAACTTGGTTGCTTTTCTCAGAATCTTAAAGAATGGCAGGGTTCTGTCTGCGGACTTGGAAATGAACCTGGATAGGGCCATGATTCTACCAATCAGCCACTGCACTTCATTGAAGTTGTGAGGGGAAGGCATATCCAAAATAGCCTTCACTTTTTCTGAATTAGCCTCAATCCCCCTCTCCGTCACCATATACCCCAAGAAACGACCGCTCTTCACCCCGAATAGGCACTTGGCAGGGTTCAATTTCAGCTTGTTGGCCCTCAGGGTGGCGAACATCTCTTCTAATTCGGTGATCATGTCCTTTTCCTTATCAGTCTTGACCAAGATATCGTCCACGTACACTTTGATGTTTCTCCCAATTTGATGCCTGAAGACTTTGTCCATCATCCGTTGGTAAGTTGCCCGAGCGTTGCGCAATCCGAAAAGCATGACATTATAATAATACATGTCGTCAACTGTCACAAAGCTGACATTCTCCTAGTCTTCGAAAGCGAGCGGCACTTGATGGTAGCCTTGATAAGCATCCAGCATTGAAATGAACTCACAACCGACTGTAGAGTCAATTAATCGGTCGATTCGAGGCAAGGGGTAATAGTCTTTAGGGCAGGCCATGTTCAAGTATCGAAAGTCAATACAGACCCGTCATCTATCCCCTGGCTTAGGGACAAAGACTACATTAGCTAACCAGGTCGGGAATTGGACTTCCCTTACATGCCCAGCCCTTAGCAGCTTGTTGACTTCATCCCTGATGGCCTTGTCCTGCTCTGGTGCAAAGTGTCTTCGCCTTTGTTTCACCGGTTGGGCCCCAGGGATGACATGCAAGTGATGCATGGCTAAAGCCGGGGAGACCCCTTTGATTTCTTCGACGGCCCAAGCGAAGACATCTCGATGGCTCTGTAGGCAGTTTATAGGATGGCTTCTTAGTTCTGGTGCAAGGTCGGCGGTGATCCTCGTAACTCCCCCCTCCTGTTGACGGTGAATCTGGACCTCCTCGCTCTCGACCTCCCTCCGTTCTTCTTTAGGTCCTTCATCTTCTCGCGGGTCTGCGAGATCAATTTGTAAGGCTTCGTAGGGCTTTGGCAGGGCCTCTGGTAGGACCCCTCCGGGAGGACCTCCCCTTACTCAGAAGCCCCTCGTTGTGAAGCGGCGGGCTCCATTTGTTGTTGTTGGAGCGCCTCCTTAATGGCATTGGCCACCAAACGATCTAATTCCTCTTTCGTTAGGACAATGGATTATCCCGCTAGCTCTGCCATCGGTGCTCTTTCTGGTGCTTTACTAGTTTCCCACAGACGGCGCCAAACTTATTCTGGAAGGAATCGATGTTGACGGCCAGCTACCAGGGTTCAGCCCCCGCGGATGCTGACGATAGAGGAAGAACTCCCACCTGCGAGATCAACACGAGAGTTAATGAGAACACGTCGGAGGTTGTCCGGCGAAGCCCACTCCGACACTCAAATCGGTGCCTCAGTATAGGAGATGGAAGAAAGCAAGGAGATGTGCAAGATAGAGATTGACTAACCCCTTTACCGGAGGGGTTGGAATACCTTTTATACCTAAGGTGGTGGTCACACGTGTCTCCACGATCCTCTTCACGTCTCCCCAATCTTCAGTTACTGGATAACCTTTGCAACGGCCGTAGCCACCACTAAATCTGATCCGTTACGATAATGAAGGTGTTAATGACTGCGTCTTATGGGCCATGATCATCCCGTGATTGTAGGTGATGCTTATCCGTAGATCCGAAGAAAGTGGCTCGTTACTTGAGGTCGAGTGCTCCTTGGGTTCCGCTACCCCGAGGTGATCTCGGGGTCTTTTGGCCGGGGGGGTCCCAGGCGTGTACCTTCCCGAGGTGGTCTCGGGGACCTGACCTCCCGAGGTGATCTCGGGCATGCGTCTTCCCGGGTCGATCTCCAGGGCACGCTTGTTTGTGGTGTTCCCGGGGACTCACCTTCCCGAAGGGGGGTCTTGGGCGCCACGTGAAAAGAGTCGTCCAGACTCGATAGATCTTGCCACATAGCTTCTTCAGTCTATGTGTCAGCCACGGGTACTCAACCCCATCAATATTTAAGATGAAAAAAATTTAGATACTCATAAAGTATAGTTTATATTAGACGAAAGGTTGATTTAAAAAATAAATAAATAAACTGAGGCTATATATATATATATATATATATATATATATATATATATATATATATATATATATATATATATATATATATATATTTTAGAGCTTAGGGATTAGATCATCTATTTCTAATTCCCTATCTAAAATTTAAAATTTAAGATAGAAAAACTACTTTATTAAATTTGGATATTCACTTTTCACTACATAATATATCAACTTTTTTATAATTTTTCATATCTTTATTTTTTTATTATTTTTTTATCTTTCCTAATATAATATCACCTTTTCACTATCCAATCTATTCCAACTTTGTAGCGAACAATGTAGCTAAAGTTTCGAAATTACCAAATCATGTACCCAAGTTCCAAAATTATCAAATCACATACCCACTTCTATTTTTGCTTTTGTTACTATTCCCACTGCTATAATGTACCAATCGATTAATATTGTACCCAGTCTACTACTACACTGCTATCATAGCAAACCATTAATTTTTTTTTAAAATGATCGATTTGTATTTAAAAAAATACTACTTTTAATATATTTGGTCAAATTAATATTTGACGATATTTATAGAATCAAGAGAACTAAATGAATGCATAAGAACTTATTTTGTGTCATTCTGAGGTCTCTAGGTCCATCAGTAGATTTTGGTCAAAATCGGATGATGGACCTAGAGACCTCGGAATGATACAAAAGCAGTTCATATGTGTTCACCTAGTTTTGATTCTATAAATTCCCTTAAACATTAATTTTTAATATATTAAGAATAATAATTTTTTTAAAACGAATATATCTGAAAAACTAATTCGTATTTAAAAAATCATTGTTTTCAATATATTAGGTTAAATTTATATTTGAGAGCATAGTTGTAATCGTAATAACTTAACGAACTCATGGGACTTAGTTTCATGTCATTCCAAGCTCTAGGTCGATCAATAGATTTTGGTCGAAACTCTTTAGGTTCATTCGGCTAAAATCAGTTTGCTACGGTAGCAGTCGATTGCTATATTATAGTAGTCGATTGGGTACATTATCAGCCAATTGCTATATTGTAGCAGTCGACTAGGAATAATAACAGAGGTAAAAATGAAAGTGGTGCGTGATTTGATAATTTAAAACTTAGGTATGCGATTTGTTAATTTTAGAAACTTACCTACATTGTTAAGTAAAATATTGAATCTATTCCCTTTATTTTTTTCCAAATTAAATATTTTAATATTAAAAAAATAGATTTGATTTCTAAATTTAACAAAGTACTGTTTATAAAATCCAAATATAGAGAATGAATAGGATAACTGATGCAAAAGTTTTTTTAACGTAAAATATAAAATTTAAGATAAAAAAAGTTGATATGGATATCTTAATGAATTTAAGTTTAAGGTATTAGAATTAAGTAGGTATTAGAATAAAACTATTTTCTCGATGAAGATAAGATAAAATAATATTTTGATATTCTTAAAATTGAGACATCCTTTTAACATTAATTTTTTACCCATTATATCTTAACTATGCATTTAAGCTTCCAACTCATGTCTCAATAGTTTAAATTAAAATATGTCCCTCCCATTAATAAATATTGCATAGGATGACCATCTCTTACTTTCTTGATAAGAAAAAATAAATAAATATTTTTTTAAAAAAAATTAAGAGAAGCCAAGTACACAATGACCACTAAATCTTCTAGATAAAAGTCTAGGTCAATTATAGGCATAGTACAATTAGTACTCTCCTGTATGTTTAGCGTAATATTAAATTTTCAGAAGAAATAGATTAATTATTTGTTTTAATGACAAATTAACATTAAATAATAGTTACAGGATTCTTCTTTGAGTTTGGTCAGGCTGACACGTGACTTCATGGGTTTATATCAACGCGTACGTGTCGCAGAGAGCAACTAGTCAAACACTCAAAGGACAAGTTTGTTGTTTCCGAAGTCAAACTAGGACACGATATCTTCGGAAGTGATGTCCCTGGTCAACTCTAACGAAGGTCAATTCCAAGAGTGATGTCGCTATCAAATCGTGTTTGACCGGAAACGTCAACAGGCAGCGATTGATTTACGATAAATTATCATAAACTCTCCAATAATTTTTTGAGATTTACATTCACTCTCCACATAAGTTTATTTTTATTTTTATTCCAGGAAGGAACTGAATATAAAAGAGTAAAAATTGAATATACATCAGTGAAAATTGAGTATAAAAGAGTGAAACTTGAGTATAAAAGAGTGAAAATTGAATACATGGGCATTGATGTGGTGGATGTAACCTGTCATACTCAATTTTCTAACTTTTATATTCACTTTTCTTCAAACAATACTCACCAAACATCCCATCAGAAACTACATGCAAAGAAAAGTTTGTGTAGGGATTGCATACAAAATTGATTTGGTAAGTAGGGAGTTTAAGAAAATTTACCCATTGATTTATAGAAGAGCTTATTAATTATTATTAAAAAATTTTATCTTTCTCGGTCAAACTATAAGTTCCCTATCACATACGTCTTCACGATTACGTGCTGCCCGCGATTTCAACACGAAATCTACGTCGTCAAATTTTGAATCAGTCAAGGAACTCTGAATTTATCTTGTATAGTTTGCTTAATAGCGTGAGTAACTTTTATTATTATTCATTTTATTGTCCAGAGATGGAATATATTTTTTAAGTAATAACGATTCAATTATTCCACAGAGTATATCTACGATAATTAAATTAATAGTGAAGTTGAAGTATTGCATCAGCAGTCATCATATTTTCTGAATTTATTTGATTGATAGAAATTAGATTATAAACTATGAATTCGAAAGTGAACGATATGGACAATAGATTATCGTGGCACAGCCTTGAGCAATAATAAACAAGGCATCCACACCTACGAGATTAACACAAGCATTTAAAGGATACATCGGAAGGAGTTCCGATGAAACTTTCTGCGACGCTCAAGTTAGAAATTACTAAAAGACAAAAGAGGAGCAAGGAAAATAGATTGCTAGAGTTTAGAAGATCTCCCCTTTCACCTAGGAGCCTAAACACCTTATATAATTGCTACTCATTTCCTTCGAGCACTCCCACGTTGTTGTAACCGCCTCCTAGTTTGTGGTTGCCTGCTAGCTGTCGTTCACCGAGGGCTACTGATAACGGCTGTTGCACATATTAAATCAAGCATTATGGGTCATAATTACCTGTCAATTTTCCTATTCAGGGAGGAGGCGCTTGAAACTGTCGTCACCTATATTAAGTGTATCATTATCATCATTAACGGTAAACTTCTCCTTCTCTGTCCTCTCTCTTCCGAATTAGTCTTGGGCTCCACCCTCTGAGGTGAGCTCGGGAACCCTCAGTGCCCAAGCTGGTCTCGAACGCTCCTCTCCCTAGTTGATCTCGGGAACTCCCAGCCTGAACTGGTCTTGAGAACTCTCAATGCCTGAGCTGGTCTCAGACACTTCTCTCCCGAGTTGGCCTCGGTACCTCTCCGCCCGAATTGATCTCAGGCACTTCTCTCACTCTTAGCCATACATGCAGCTTTCTTGCTCCACGTGCATGTTCACCTCGGGCTACCCATCTTGATCACAAGTCCTCCCTTTAATCTAATCGAAGAAGTTTGTCTGACTGATTGGACTTGTGGCGTATTAGGAGAGAAGTGTAGATAGAATATACAATTAACATTTCTCATCCTTAACGACTTGAATCCTAGGAATCCAAACATTCACGCCAAGACTCGAAGTAATTGTTTAAAATGACCCCAAGAGTTTCATGAGTCCCAATGCCCTACGATAATGGTTGTCAATCATTTATTAAGAACGTATGGGGTGTATTAATGCCGAGAAATCTCTTCTGCAAATAAACTGGCACTGCGTGGCAGGATCCTCTCGAAGCATCCTTTCCTCGGTGTGCTTAGTTGAGGCATACCAACTGGCGATTATAATGAGTTGCATGCTTCGCGATCTACGACTAACCCTTTCCCACGTGTCTCGCATCTATCCTCTTGCATCGTCGTTGTCTCCCTACGAAAAGGGACAGGGAGATGGC
Source organism: Boesenbergia rotunda (assembly GCA_024364735.1). Lineage (NCBI taxonomy): Eukaryota > Viridiplantae > Streptophyta > Magnoliopsida > Zingiberales > Zingiberaceae > Boesenbergia > Boesenbergia rotunda. The sequence goes on along the minus strand of JAGFNQ010004743.1, from coordinate 122,379 downwards.
CATCTACCTTCTTGAATCGCCGACCATCAAAGCTTGTTACTCCCATTTCCAGGGGCAGAGCCATCCTTGGGCTAAGGTGGCCTCCAGCCCCACCTCTTTTTTTTTAAAAAAAAAAATTAACAGTTTTGATCATTTTTTTCACTTTCTTATGTTAGTTAATCACAAATTTATTAATGGGTAAAACATCAAATTAAAAATAAATCATTTTAAAAATAAAATATCAAATAGGAATGATAAATTTTATAAAAATCATTATATTTATAAATTATTAAACATATTAATTTTAATTTGTTTAATATTTTTATCCTGAATTTGTCGATAGTAAAGTCTCTTTTTCTCTCCGCAACACTATTTTTTTCCTCTAATTATACTCTAATCTATTAATTCTGTCGCTAACAAAGAGCCAACTAACGTTGGTCATTTGAGAGATGGTCGACAAGAGGCTCGTGAGGGGGGCACTGCCTCGCCGGGCGATCAGGAACTGCTTCGTGTGCGACTGCTCGCGAAGCGACCGCACGCGAGGTGAACGCTGCCTCCCGAGGCAACTAGCAACACCTTCGCGTGTGATCACTTTAGCAGCGATCGCACGAGATGGTCATTGCTTTGTCAGGTAATGAGTGATATAAGTCTAGGTATGCAAATATAGATTATATCTCATAATTTTATTTAATATTAATTAATATGATACCAAATCTATTTCTTTTTATCCTCTAGAAAATCTTATACAAAGATAGTTAATTATTCAATTTTGCTTGTTTGCTCATAATTTTTGATACTTCAACTCTCAAAGTTCTCAATTCTGTCAGCCCTAGATAATTTTGAATTCTGGCTACGCCACTGCTCATTTCCTTTCGCTAAAGTCTCTCTCAATGTAAGTTTTATTAAGGCATTCTCCTCTTTTTCTTCCTCTTCAATCGTCTACACTCCTTCCTTAGAATCATGGGCAATAATTGAAAGACAGAGGGAAAAAAATGAAAGAGTAGGAAGGGGGAAGCCATGGAGAAATTGAAGGAACATACCTATTAATCAAAATGATATGAGGCCACATCATTAAAAGTTATGTCCGGAGAGATTTTTTAAACTCTATTAATCTGTTCTCCTTGCTCCACTTTTGTCTTTTAATACTTCTGACTGTTTTTAATATATATATAGGTAAGATTATTCAGATGCGCGTCTAGATTTCTTTTTTATAAATTTGTGTGCAATAAATAGGGATGTCGATTTAGTTTGCGCACGTAAAAATTGACATTTCTCAGACTTGGTCATTTTTTAATTGATATATATATATATATATATATATACGAGATTGTCCTGCTACGGACCCCATACGCGACATGCCTGATCGGTTACGGAGGGACTCGGGAAGGCTCGGGAGCGTACCTCGACGGATTCACCCTACCCCCTAGAGTTCATCGCTCACCCCCTGGGTTATAGTTTTGTTCGGGGGCGGCGACCGAAGGCCGCCGGTACGATCGAAGGACTCGCCGAACCTCTCCGTGACCAATCACCGTACCCTAACGGGTTCATCCTACCCCGTAGGGTTCATCGCTCACCCCTGGATTATAGTTTTGTTTGGGGACGATGGCCGAAGACTGCCGATACGATCAGAGGACTCGCCGAACCTCTCCGTAACCGATCAGGCAATGCCTGATCGGTATATATATATATATATATATATATATATATATATATATATATATATATATATATATATATATATATCACGAGTAAAGACCACGGAATTTCCAGCTTATCTTCCATGGTTTTAAGGCCTCGTGGTCGTAGATTTGGAAAATTAAACTGGTCGTCCTCCCTTTGGACCAACTGCAAAACTTGACACTCAAGTTTTGAACTTTTAATGGTGACTAGATCCATTGACCAACTAAAACCCCCTGGCACACCTAACCTAAGTGGCTCGCTAGTGTTAGGACATCTTCCATAATTAAAATTCTATATGAGATTTTTTATAATCTCCAATATATCATCTTAATACCACATTAAAATATAAAAATCTATCTTTCTCTTCACAATCCAAAAATCTCCCAATAAATTTTTATGAACCTACAATATCAACTTTTTATTATATCTCATCTATATTATTAATCTTGAAATTAAAGAACAGATTTAAAATTTTACCGCAAATCTCAAACTTCACATCTATCAAAATTAAAACTTTTTTCTTCCTTGTTTTTCATTTCTCGCACATCTTTAAAAATCTCTAAATGACCTTAAATAATAAATGTTATTTTATATACATGTACACTAATTTCGACAAAATTAAAATAATTTAATTTTATATTATAGTATGTACAGCTGTAGCTCCTACACCAACCTTAAAATATGGGCATGTTGACGATCGAAAATATGCTGAATGCTGTTTGATATTCGTATAAATAGGAACACTTTTTTGAAAAAACGATAATAAATCTTTTATAAAAAAATATTTTTTTCAGCGACCTTCAGAATGGACATCCCAGTCGTATCGAGACTTGCAACCTTTTACCGTACTGCTGGCAAATCTACGAACAAATCCAAAACTCATCCCTACCAAACCAAACGATCGCTTTCTTTCTGATTGCTGTATTTGTTGATGAATGCAGTGCTTGACTTTTACTGATGCAGACGTGCAACTTCTTTGAAACTTCTCTCCCTCACGGAGACTCTTCAACCCGTAACGTCGGCCATCCCTGCCCCGCGGAGAAAGGCGTCCAAGTACCTTCCGAGAAGGAGAACATTGACAGCAGGGAGTTTGCATTAAACAACGGGGCAGATTTCTTCATTATATACGCGCACGACCTGCACTCGGATCAGAAAAATCAGGCACAAAGCTAGCTTTGATCGCCGTTGTCGTCGCCATGACCAAACAGACCTTTTGTTTGGCCGTGGAGAGATCGCTGAGCTTCAAGAACTGGGAAGTGATCGAGCCCGACGCAGAAGCAAACCCCCGCTCGGAAGATCGAGCCGCCGAAGACCTCAAGCTGCAGCCGCCATCTCTCAGGATCCCGGTGAACTTCCCGGCGCCGCACCTCGAGCTCCCGCTGAAGCAGGTGTTTGAGTTCCAGTCGCCGCGGCCGGTGTGCGAGCTCACTGCGGCGGCGACCACGCTGCAGAAGTTCTACAAGAGCTACAGAACGAGGAGAAATCTCGCCGACTGCGCAGTTGTCGTAGAAGAACTCTGGTTCGTAAACACAACACGCAACCAACGAGAATCAAATTCCTCAATCTCTCTTCATCTAGATGATAAAGTTATCACAAAACTCCGCCGACTGCAGGTGGAAGGCACTGGATTTTGCATCTCTCAGGCGTACCTCGGTGTCATTCTTCAACGTTGAGAAACCAGAACCTGCAGTTTCTAAATGGGCAAGGGCGAAGAAGAGACTAGCCAGGGTAGATATTAAATTTTTTATCAATGCCATTCAGACTGTATTTTCAAATCAAGCATCGACAATATTTTACTGATCGCGTTCGATCTTTTCAGGTCGGCAAGGGTCTCTCCAAAAACGAGAAAGCCCAGAAATTAGCACTAAGACATTGGCTGGAAGCTGTAAGCATCCACACACAACTACAACTCTCTCCCCTTTTCTGCTGAAGAATTTCCTGTTAGAAACTTAATCGAATCGATATCGGCATTGCAGATTGATCCGAGACATAGGTATGGGCACAACTTGCATTTATACTACGATGTCTGGTTTGCAAGCGAAAGCACTCAGCCATTTTTTTACTGGTAAGCTAAAAAGAATCAATAAAGCAAATGCTTTGTTGCTGGTTGTTTTTTCTTTTTCTTTCTCATCTTTAAATTTGGGGAAATGATTAGGTTGGATGTTGGAGATGGAAGAGAAGTAAACCTCGAGGAGTGCTTAAGATGCAAGCTTCAAAAGCAGTGCATCACCTATCTCGGTCCAGTAAGCTCCTTGTTTCTTAAGTTACTATAGTTCATAATTTACCCTAACTTACGATTTAAAAAGCAAGCGTGTTCGATCGACTTGCAGAAAGAGAGGGAAGCATATGAAGTCATAGTTGAGGATGGAAAGCTTGTCTACAAAAAGAGTGAAATGCTAGTGAACACCACAGAGGGATCAAAGTGGATATTTGTTCTCAGCACGTCTAGATCATTATATGTTGGGAAGGTAAATCATTGAACAGAGAAACTAAAATATGAAAAGCTACAAAATCTCTCGTAAAATGTGTTATTTTAATCTCTGAGCAGAAGATGAAGGGCGAATTCCAGCACTCCAGCTTTTTAGCTGGGGGAGCTACAACAGCAGCAGGAAGACTGGTGGCACAAGAAGGCACGCTCCAGGTAAGAATTCAATCCAAGAAATTGTTTTTGCTCAACTAATTGAAAAGTTGTAAACTTTGAAGTAGAATTGATCTTAGTACGAATGTATGATCCTGTTTTAAATACTTATGAATTGGTGATTGCATGTTTCAGGCTATATGGCCATACAGTGGTCATTACCTTCCCACAGAGGATAATTTTAATGAGTTCATCAGTTTCCTGGAGGGCAATGAAGTGGACCTCACGAATGTCAAGGTAATTGAATTGTTTTCTTCAGAAGGGATAGAAATTAACAATTTTGAGAGGATTGCAAGTAGGAAGTGTGTAGTAGTGCAATTCTAGTTCATTCATGAAAATTTTCAACTTACCTTTCAATGCACAGAGATGCTCCGTCGACGACGACGACTACACTTCAGCAAGCAAGAACCTCGCCGGTGACCACCTCGAGAGTGCCGCGGAGGCGGTAGGCGGGTCGGAGACGGGACTCAGAGCTGACGTCGGGACGGCCGCATTGAACCCGCGAAACGACGATGCCAGCGAGAGGAAGGCGACGCCGTCGCCGCTCGCCAGGCGGGCGTCGAGCAAGTGGACGACGGCCGCAGGCGCCCGCATCAGCTGCGTCCGCGATTACCCGGCGGACCTCCAATCGCTGGCGCTCGAGCAGGTCAACCTCTCGCCGAGGGTGGCCCTCTCCCCTGCCGACAAGTTCAAGACCCCGATCCCGTCGCCGCGGCCAAGCCCCAAATTGCGGATCTCACCGCGTCTCCAGCTAATGGCCGTCCTCACGCCGGCCGTACCGCCGTCGCCGCGGCGAAGCCCTAAGGCTCGGCCCTCGCCGCGGGAGATTAGTTTAGCGCATTGAGATTTTTTTTTCTCTTTATTTCTTAAGAAAAAAATTGTTCATTAATTTCCTGAGCACGGGAAAAATAACAGTTGCTTTTCTGTAACTCAATCATTCGAGTATTCATCTCGAATAATTTAACGAAAAATAAAATTCATCAGCCTACACGGCTACACCACTCCTACACGACGACTATCTCACGCCATTAGAAGGGATAAATCAAGAAATTGAAAATGAAAAACTGATCTTGAACAAGTTTGAAGGTGATATGATCATTAATGGTCGATTGTGCTTAGATTAAAGAGTTTTGACACTTTAATTGCATAATGAACAACAAAAACAAAAACAAAAATTGAATAGAAAAATCTTGGATTCACTAGTTCACTGGTAGAACTAATGAGTCTACTGTGAATCGAGAGACAGATATCACAGTAACTTCCTCCTTCAAAGATCTTCTCAACCAGATAGAGGTCTTCCTGATTTAGACTAAACTTGCCTCTTTCCTCTTGTTGGAACACAAAAGAGGAAGAATGAGCTCTTCTTTTTTAATGGTTCGCTAGTTCTCCCATATTTCATATTTCTGCATGATAGAGATTCAAATTTTGCTGGAAACCCAACCTTATTTTCCCCATTGCATCACGCTCACCTAGATGATTAATACATTAGTGTTATTATTTTGAGGTCTTGAAGTTAAAATTTGACAAAGTAAATATGTCTGTCCTCCCCACACACTAGTTATAGTATCCGGACTAGTAACCTCCATGATTTACCTCCTCCATATTAGCTCTGGGACAAATTAGCGAGGGCGTTGGGAGCGAGCGAATTCCCTTTTACCACCTTCATGCCTTCTTTCAAGTGCCTGGGGGCTATGATGCAGCGGAAGGGTGATTAATTATCTTTCAAACGCCCGTGATTCGATCCTCAACTACGGCGAATTTTACAGGAATTTTTCCTTCAAATGGGGTGCACAACCCTGGGATATTCAGTTTCTGAACCATCCACCGTGAACACTTTCTGATTTATCATGACGGTCGGTGGGAAATTCTAACAGTACCATGCCGATCATCCCAAGTTCGATGTCAATTATTTTATTATGCCTTCTTTGAAGGTTATGTCACATTGGCCCTCTGAGTATTATGCAACGGCATAGGCAAACATTCATGATCCGAATCTCAGCCATGAGCAAACCGGGAGGATGTAGTTCACCTTAAAATTAGTTTGAGTCGGTAAAGGTATGAATACTTGAATTATCAGAAGAAGAAAAAAATTATGTCGCATTGAAACGAAACTCGAAGGGACTGAAGCTCCACCTTGACTGGATGGATCCATCTGCTTGTTCACCTAGTTGGTCAATTCATATCAGCTCCTCCATTGTTGATTATGTTGCAGTACAATACATACTAATGGACGATCAATATGCATAGAAAATATAGCAGAAAATCACATTAAGATTTCAGGAGCTTCCAAAAACTCATTTATGCTTTCATATTAACATTTTGAGTAGTGTAGAGTAGTAGTTCTTGACTAAAACCCATAACAACATTCAAATTTTATGAGCTTCCAGGAATTAAGCAAAGAGGCCCCCGATAGAGTGAAAAAAAATCACAATTCTCGTCTAAACTCGTGATCTTTTCGTCTTTTCCCTTGTAATCTGACTCTAAAAACAGGGACCACATCTGGGAATTTTGCCTAACCATTATATAATCTTCTAATATCACTGAGCGAGTTTGATTCTTCTTGTTGAAAACTAAAATCCAATCATAAATATTCAACACAGTTCAACCTAAAATCAATCATATGCCCACAATCAATTGAAAGGAAAAAAAACAAAAATCTTGGTTTCAAGGGAGATGAAAGATGATTTCCAAGGACCTTGAGAGCTTGAAACTCTCAAGCACAAAACAAAATTTATCTCTTCACATCCTCGGTCTATACAATAACAGAGAAACTACAACAAAATGAGAGTATGGAGATGGGCAAAAATTGAGCATTTTTTTTTTATCTTCGACAATGCATGTTCGGGCACTGGAAATGTGGCCTAAGGGCCATTGCACAGCCATCCAGTTTACAACTACTTAAATTCCAAGTCTCCCTTTCGAGTTGTACATCCACCCGCTTATGGAAAATGGGTGACTAGTTGTCAGAAGCACAAAAAAGATCCAACTGATGGGAGTACCTACATCCACGAGACATCATAGCCATCAGATATTAAAACTAAAGAAATAGACAACAAGCCATACCATATAATATCAAACATCAACCACGCAACTACTTGATAACATAAACACAAGTGAAATTGGGGGATTTAGTAACTTGATATATTGGATAAGTGACCATCCCATAAAAACAATATGACTCAACTCAATGGAGAGGGGAGTCTCAGAAATGTGTGCATTAACCCTTTCCTAACATGAGCTTAGGGGGGAAAGTTCAGTTATGTAGCTCAAGAAGAAAGATTGGGTAGTAAAAATCTGACATCAAGTGGTAAAGTATTGTAGGCAGATTTAGGGTTCCTTAACATCACATCATAACGAGATTGCATCACACAATCTAAGAGAACACTCAAAACGCCATATCTATTTCATATCCCAGCATTACAACAATTCACATATTTATACAAGTAGGTGGACTTGTCGTAAACACGACTCGTTAAGACCATAGGAAATATAAATACTAGTAGATGGACTCATCAAAAACACAAGGATTCATAAAGACAGAGAAAACGTAAAAGACTCATAATGAAACTGCAATTTTCTTAGTATGAGAAGTGAAAGCATATTAGAATTCTTGGACGTTTTAAGTTAATTTTTGACTTTAGACTTCAATCCTTTGGAATTGATGAACTTTAGGTTATCATCTTTCAAGATGTCCCAAATTAATAGTTAAGGTTTAAAATATTTATGTCTGCGTTTATAGGCTTTTAATGGAGATCGTCACTTGTCTCCATCAACTCTTTTCGTGTGAACAAACACGTCCTTGACGAGTTAAAAACATGTAATCTTTCATAAACATCTCGATTCAGCGGCTGAAATTCATTATCAATAATCCATGTACATTAAGAAAGGAATCGTGTCTTCTATTTGGCAAACACTTTTGATAACCACATCCCTTTTTTGACACAATCTGATGATCAATAATATTTTCAATTTCTTCTTTCAATGTTAGAATTTATGGTAAATGGGGTATTATGTTCATTACTTGCCATAACATCTTCATGTTCAATATATAAAGTAAGATCCTCAATGCTAATACCCATAAGCATTGGAGCTTATTTTCTTCAAAACTTTATATGGTCCAACATTCATTGAATGAAGTTTCTTATAAACCCCTCTTGGACATCCTTCTGGCCTTATACAAGCCATAACCATATCACCTTCCTTAAATTTAGCAAACTTTCTTTTCAAATTAGCATGTGTTTTATCTCCCAATTTCCCGTTTGACTATCTTGTACGTGTTTGCTAAAAGCATCAGCTTAAACACTTAGTCTTGCCACCAGCGATAAAGGGGCCAAATCAATTGGCTTTCTAGGAAGCAAACCTATAACAATTTCTAATGAGTTGCGTCTAGTGGATCTATTCGCCAAACTATTATATGTGAATTCAACCATAGAAAGAATTTGATCCCATGTGGTAACATGATCTCCAACTAGGCAACGAAGCAAATCACCCAATCTTCTATTGACAACCTAAGTTTGTCCATCTTTTTGAGGGTGGAAAGAAGACAACCTTAACTTTGTATTCATTGATTTCCATAAAAGTCGCCAGAAGTAGCTTGTGAACTTAACATCTTGATCAGAAATAATTATTAATGGCAACCCATGAAGACGAACAACTTCCTTGAAGAAAAATTTAGCAATATAAACAACATCTGAAGTTTTTGAGCATGGAATGAAGTGAGCCACTATTGAAAACTGATCCACCGCCACAAATATAGTCATGTCCTCTAACGGTTTTAGGCAAACCAAGCACAAAATCCATACTTAGATCTTCCCATGATTTGTATGGCATTTGTAGAGGCATATACAACAACAACAACAACAACCAAGATTTATCCCGCTAGGTGGAGCGGTAGAGGCATATATAAACTAGTGTTTTTCTTTCTTCTTTTAGATAATTGGCATGTGCAACACCGAGAGACAATCTTGGCCACATCCTTCTTAAGGCTAAGCCAATAGAAATGATCTTCAACCATTGCAATAATTTTATCCTTTCTAAAATGACATGTTGCATGTAACTCCTATATCATTTGTTCACGAAGAGAAGTATTCGGTAAACAAGGCCAAGTTCCTTTAAAACGATAATCATTCGGTAGCGAAAAATCTGAGAAGTCTTCATGTTGTCCAACAATCAAGACAGTATATATATTGTTGAAATATTTGCACAAAGGGTAGTCTTTCTTGAGTAGTTCAAATGCCACCACTTGTACAATCATAGAAGAAAGAATATATACCACTGTTGAGTGCATCAGCTGCTTTGTTTTCAACACTAAATTTGTGTTTGAAAGGTATATTCTTGCAAGAAAGAGGCTTCTTTCCCATGTTGACTAATTAGTTTTTGCTAAGAGTTGATATATTGAAGAGCATAGTGATCAGAATATAGAATAAACTCTCATGGAAGGAGGTAGTATCGCCAATTAAGCAAAAGCTAACAACTGCATAAAATTCTCTATCATAAGTGGAATACCATTGTTTTGCCTCATTCAATTTCTCGCTAAAATATATAATAGGATTCCCTTTCTAACATTAGATGCATCATATGCCACTTCAAAAACCTTTGAAAAATCGAGTAGTCGAAACTAGTTTTTCTTTGGATTATTAGTTATAGGAATCATAAATTTTTGCGATGAATCGTCTATAAAATGTTGCTAGGCCATGAAAACTTTTGACTTATTTTAGTGTCTTAGGCAACAACTACTCTTGGATGACTTTTATCTTGTTAGGATCTGCCTCTAACCCTATGGATGACACCATAATACCTAAGAATACCACAGATGAAGTTATAAAGGAGCATTTCTTTACATTTATATAGAGCTTCTCTTTGCGAAGGACTCTCATAACTTGTTGATAACGGGTAAGATGATCTTCTTTACTTTAGTTGTAAATTAAGATATCATTAAAGTAAACAACAAGAAACTTCCTATAAATTGTTGTGATACCTAATTCACAAAGTGCATAAATGTATTAGGAGCGTTGGAAAGACCAAAAGGCATGACAAGTCATTGACAAAGGTCACTTTAGTCTTGAAAGTTATCTTCCATTTATCTTTGAGCCTTATGCGTATTTGATGATACCTACTTTTCAAATCAATTTTTGAAAAGATGCAAGAACCAACCAATATATCGAGCATATCATCCAGGCGAGGAATTTGAAATCGATATTTGAGGGTGATCTTATTGATCGCACGACTGTTAATCACATGTGTCATCTACATCTTTCTTTAGCGTCAACAATGCAAGGACAACACATCAACTTAGACTTTCCTTGGAAAACAGTTCATCCACTTGCCCCTTCAATTCTATGTGACAAGTTTGATTCATTTGATAGGTGGATAGATTGGGTAGTTGTGGATCTGACACAAAATCAATAGCATGTTGAATTTTAGACATTGGTGGAAACTCATTGGATAATTCTTCTAGAGCCACATCAGAAATCATCCTATAAAATAGTGATTTCTGAGGAACTAAGATTGATTTGATAGCAGATACTTTTCGACTTCTTTGATTATAAAAAAAGATGATTAACGAGGTTTTTCCAACCTCGGGCGACCGGCCCGACCCCACGGAAGTTTCCCACCGGCCGCCAGGGTAAATCGGGAAGTGCTCGCAGTAGGCGGTCCAGAAGCTCAGCGTCCCAAAGTTCACACCCCATTTGGGGAAAAAAATCCTACAAAATACGTCGTAGCTGGGGATCGAACCGTGGATGCCTGAGATGACAACTAGTCGCCCTTTCGCTACACCATAGCCCCGGGGCAAATTTTGTTTGCTTTCTTGCTAAAAATTTTTCTTAGACAGAATGTGAAGAGAATTTTCACAATTAGCAAAATTTTTTGCCTTTTCTT
>JAGFNQ010004743.1:73215-103162 GCA_024364735.1 Boesenbergia rotunda | reverse complement strand
CACTTTAATAAAAGAAATAAAGAGCAGGTTGATTTGTACTTCCTTACATACCTACATATGGACAACTTGCAAATATACTTACTAAAAGATTAAGTAGCTCCATATTTCAAAGTATATATCCAAGTTGGGAAAGATAAATATCTATCCATCAACTCGAGAGAGTGTGTAAAAACATAATTTCATAAATAATGTTTAGTTTTAGAAAGTTTTTTAATGATTTTTTAAAAAACATGTGTTATGAAGAATAAGTCATAAATTGAATTTTAAAAAAATCTCATGTATTGAACAAATATTTTAAATAATATAATTTTGAATTTCCAATAGAATGGTCTACCTGTTGATACTTAAAATCAGTGTTCTAAAACGTATCCTAGGGGGCCGCCTAGGCTCTCAGCGGTTGCATGGCGCCCCGAAATCCTCATCCGCGACCAGCCTAGGCACTCCTACACGGTGTCAGGCGTTGCGGAAATTTAAGATTTCCCCTCCCGCAACACTTCCGGCATCGTGGGACGCTTCCCGCGATGCCGGAAGCATCGCGGGATGCTTCCGTTGGCACCGGATGCCTCCAGCAACGCGTCCGATGTCACCGAACTCGTCCTACGACGCGCCCGATGGCACCAGAGGCGTCGCCATCAGACGCGTCTCGCGTCCTGCGACGCTTCCCGCGTCGCAAGACGACGCTCACCACACCAGACCGTCCCCCGATGGCATCCAACGCCGCCGGAAGCCTCCGTGGACGTTGCCGATGGCAGCGGACGCGTCTCACGATGTGTCCGACTGCGCCAACAGCGTCACCATGCCACTGCTGCGGGCGTTTTTTTTAATTCGATTATTTATTATTTATATTTATTTAATTTAAACATTTCCTCAAATAAATAGGGATAATTCAAATATGCTTCTAAAAATAGTAATTAATTATTTTAAAATATTATATAAAAAATATATTTAAAATTAAATTTTTTATATTCTAATAATTTTATATTTAAATTTAAAAATTCTAATTAATCTTATTATTATATAAATCATATTTATATTCATAATTTTATATTTAAAATTTAAAAATTCTAATAAATGTTATTAATTCATATAAATTAAATTAATATTTTGATAATTTATTTTACTTATTTATATTTTTTTATTTATTGAATTCAATAGTTTAAGTCTTAAAATCCGAATATTTTATATCTTAATGTTTGATATATAATTATATCTTAATTATTTTATATATAATTTCATCTTGATGTTATTGTATTAGAGTTATAATACATGATTTATTTTGTTAATTATGTTCATACCGAAAAATCCGCCTAGGCAGCCTAGGCGCTAGGCACTGGTCTGGCACCCGACTAGCGCCTAGCGAATTTTAAGAACTTGCTTAAAATATTTGTTGCCCTTGTTTTGGGTGATTTTAAAGAAGGTATAGAGTCACTTTGTCGATTAAAAAGGCTGACAAATCCACCTTTCCTTAAGGTTGAAGTGTAAGAGACCCTTCCTGAATCAAGCTATTGTTTGTCCAAGATGTTTCTCCTTCGGCATAATCACTTTTGGGCTAAGAGATCAGGGGCACTCTTTAAACGGATTTGCATCCATCAAGTTTTTCCATCACATGAATATGCCACAACTATAGTCAACTATCCTCAAAATCTCCTCATAGTCCTGTTAGACATTAACGTAGGCTATGATGCCAAATATGATGCAACACAAAAAGAGGCTTTGATTGTTTGAAGAGATGTGGACTAGGCATCTTAAATTTATTTGTAAAAAGTGATGAAGAATTGCAAAAATTTGGGCATCACGCCTAAGGAATCCTAGGCTCTAGGCATCACACAGTATGCAATTGTATCACACAATCTGAAAGAATTTTCCTTATAATCTCACTTTTCTATTCCATACTGCAGCAGTACAGAAAACATATTGGTAAGGTGAACTCTTCTAACATAGAAAAGAAATCATAAAGGACTCATGAATATACTTCTACTGACTCTTAGGATTTATTGCAGGCAATAAAGACTCTAGACTAAATTAAAGATTCTTAGACTAAAAGACCCTTTTGATAATTTTCAGCTTCCTAAACTTTGTCCTTTAAATGCTAGAACAGTTAAACTTTATATCATTTCCAAAGTATGTCAATTAGAAATTGAACTTTGGAACTGCTAGACTTTCAAATGTTGGACTGCCACTTGTCTCCATCATACTTTTCCTACTGTACACTGTATAATAAGATCTCCCACTGTATAAGTAATAACTAATCCCACTATAAGGCAAAATGAGGCCTCACTGTCTGCCAAATTAGAGCCTAAACACATGCAACCATTTATGTGTAAGAACAGCTAGTTAGGAGTTTACAGATAGTATTAACTTGATAAAGGATGAAGAGAAGCACCTTTACTATTGATTTTACCTCTTGGCTGCACATATACAATCAGTTGACATGACATACAAGTGAAGCTGAATCGCATAGCATTCTCAGGTGCATTTGTTACAGCAAAATTCTGGTTGAACAATTTCCCAAAATAAGATGTACTGAACTTGAATGACCACGATTGATCTTAATAAAGCCTTCCAGTGCATTCAGGAGAACCACAAAAACATTCTTTTTTCCTAACATTGCCCTCTGAATCTTGGACCTGGCCTATCGTATAGTTGTAGTGATATGTCAGCTCTTGTAAAGGAGGAATATTCTCCATGGCAAAAAGCATTACGTGTGGGATTCTTTCGTTGTCATGGTCATAAACAACATTTTGAGCATATAGATTAGGAGTACAGCTGTGATTGATGAATCTTCCTACATTCCCATACTCAGCTGCATCAATGGTGAAATTCACATTGTCCAGCATTTCAAGTTGAGAACTGCCCGTCATAGTAGATGAAAACCCTTCTGGTAGAGAGTGATCATAGTTATGACCAATATCAAAGAGATACTCATCATTAATCCTCTTTTCAGCTTCTTTATCCTGAAGGAGCTCGCCAACATATTCGCATATAAAACTTCCTGATGCAATGGAGCTCAAGGATCTCACTCCCCAGCCCCTTGTTTCTGTCCTGAATATTTCAAGTGGTATTTGGATGCCACGCTGGCTCACCCTGTTGTAGCATGACGGCAGGCACTTACAAGATGGCCCACACTCATAAATGAGAGATTTTGCTTCAACAATAGCGCCATCATGATTAAATGGAATTTCACCGCCATTCCTGACGGCACACACACAATTCTCTGAATCAGAGCAGCCACCATAGCAATTACAACCTGCTGGAGGAGTCTTAGCAAACCATGAGGGATATTTGTTCTTTGTTATGTACATAAAGGGAGGAGGATGCTCATCATTGATTGTATTGATTGCACAAATAGGTATCTTTTCCTTGCCATTTGAAATATCTTTCACGCATAAACCTGCACGTACTTTTAGTTTTTTTGATCGCTTGACTTCTTGAAAAGCAAGTTCCGGTTGCCCTGGCATTCTTCTCAACTGGAACTTAAAAACACTATATCCGTCAGGATCCTCCAGCCAATAACTCTCAACCAAATAAAGACCAGCATATGTGAATGTCGAGACTAGTTTGGGCCTTGTATCATGGGAACTTCCAGGTTTCATTTCCTTTGATCCATGAATAACTCGTACAGGTGTCATTGTGTCAATACTATTCTTCAGTGCCAGGTTTCCACGTTCAAGTCTTTGGTCTTCTCGTGGTTTATCTGGACCAGCAGGATTTCCTCCAGAACCAGAATATACCAAGACATCTGTACTATCCATGTCATCATTATAGCCTCCAGAAGCCACAATACTTGTTGCAACTGATATACCAGCATTCTTTGTTGCATCTATGCCTCCTTGAAATGGCCGGTGAAGACCAACAATGGCCAGCTCCACCCTGTACCTGAACTCATCTCCAACTTCAACTCCAGGAACAGTTCCTATGATTGGCCTACCACTGTTAACCCATCCAATGTTTTTTTTAATAATATTAGCGGCAGTCAGGTCAACCCTCTTTATTTTGCTTGATTCTTTTGATTTAGATTCCTCAGTTTGTAACATCTTCCTGCAAAGTGACTGAAAATGTCGTAGAACATTTTTCACCTTATTGCGAGTTACCACATCTGGCATACCGTTACCGCTATAATTCCTTCTGAAGGGATCAACTGGATATAATGTGACGGTCAACTCTTTTGAGCCTTCCACCGAACTCAGTTCACTGGATTCATTGTATGCTACAAGTGCTCCTTCATTTTCATCAGGCTGAGTAGCACAGTCATCATCTTCCACATCCTTAAAGGCCTCTTGTAATTCTAGTGTCATCTGCTCTTTTTCCAGTTCTGGAAGAGTAGGTTGAAAATTGGAAGTCAATCTCTGCCTCTTTGGTTTGGGTAGAGCAAGTTGCATCTCTGATGCAGGTTGCTGTCTCTTGGCAAATTGATTACCTAATGCAGCCTTCTCTTTCTTCACCTTTGACATTGGAGTAGCAACACTGCAGGACCCACGGAAACTTGACCTGTGGCCCTGCCTCCATGGACAATTAGAAGCAGCCATGAGAACCAGAATTATCGGCCTCTCTCCATAAGCGTTTGAATCATCAGCATTCAATTTCCGTATCCCAACATGGCCTTCCATTGTAGTCTTTTTTGAGGAGTTCCCTTTGACATCATTAATGATGTGATTTCTCTCTATCAACTTACAAGTAGATTTACCCGAAGGAAATTTCTTGTTATTAAAACCAGGGGTCTTGCTCATTTGATTTTCACTACTGCTGCTAAGTGGTTGTGTTTCCTTCTCAATTGACCTTTTATCAGAAGCTGCTCTAGCATACATTTTGTTTTCTCTGGAAATAGCATCTAATGGCTTGTCTTTTGCTTCCAAAGGCTTACTGGAAGGAGGAGGAGCAGACTTTGAGAACTTAGCTTCTGGTCTTACTTCTTCAGTGATTTCCTCTTTAATCTTCCTTACCACAATCTTCCCCTCATCTAGCTTGGCAGTAATATTATCAGAAGGAATATTATCATTACCTAAGTTTTTCAGTGCTGATGGTTGCTGCTTCAGGGTCAGGTGTCTTTCATCAATTGAATTATTTCCCTTAGTTGGAGTAGCTTCTGTGAGTTTTATAGCTTGTTCTCTAGTCAAAGGAGGAGCGCCGACTCCACAGCCTATTGGATAGTCTCTGACAGAGGGGACAGTGCGCTTCCATAGACGAGGAATCAGCTTTGGAAAATGATGACATTTAGCATTGCCATCATCATGTGATGATCCATCAGTTGTAGATCCAGCCGATGGTTTCGACTGTTCCAGTTGATTCTCCAATAACTGTGGAGTCCCTGATTTTTCATCTTGGTTATCAGAAACCACCTTAAGCTGGTCTACTGCATCTCCCCGGTCGGGGACTTCATCTGCTGCAACATTCCCTGTTCCCATCACTGAAGGATCCACAACTGGATGTTCCAAGCATCCAACAAGGACAGGAGAGACAGATTCTAAGTTAAGAATACCCGCCAGACTGTTCTCCACTACCCTATCCAATGGCACATCAGCAGTAACACCTGCTAGAGGATCGGTAAGTTCTTTGGACTCGACAGCAGATGGAAGCGGAGGAGAAAGGGTAGGCTGAGGCTTAAGTTCTTTGGACTCCATTACCAACGGTGACGAAGGAGGAATGACAGGCTGCAGCACCAGGGCAGCCTCAGTTTTCCGGCCAACTACAGAACTAGGAACACACCCTTTGGGAAAATCTCGGATAGCTACAACGACGTTCTCCGCAACCTTGGCCGGCATCACCATAGCAGCTACACCCATAGGAGACGCAGTAGGTTCTTGGGACTCCCCTGCAGAGGGAGGCGAAGGAGAACGGATAGGCTGCTGCGGCAGAACTTCCTGAGTCTTCTGAATGACAACCTCATCTTTAGGAACGCTCCCATTGGGGCAATCTCGGATGGAAACAACACCGTTCTCCACTGCCTTAGCTGGCAGCGCCTCAGAAACGGCATCAACAGGAGACCCGGTTATTTCTTCTGACTCCGTTGCAGCAGGTGGGGAAGAAGTAGGGAGAGGCTGAGGTTCCGAAAGTTCCTGAGGAGGGACGCGATGCGGCTTTCCCGTCAGAGCCTCTTCGGTCTTTCGGTTGACAACCACTGCGTTCGGACCGCACCCTTTTGGAAAATCCCGAACACAAGAGACCCTCTGTATCTCAATGATCTCCGACATCACCTCTATTCCACAAAAGAACAACAACACTAGATTGTCCTAGGACAGCAAATTAGGAGAAGAATCGGGGAAAAAAACCTAGAACGAAAATCAAAGCCAGCAATACCTACTGATCTGCCAATCGGAGATCCAATACAGATGGTGTGGCAAAGGAGTGGAGAGGCGATGCTTCGCTTCCGCCTTCTCGCCGGAGATTCCACGGGAAAAAGAGGAGGAGAAGCGTGGCCGGGGAGAGGTCGGTTACGAAAGATTGAAAAAACAAAAAGGGTTCCGTTTCGGTTCCTTCGTTAGGGATCTGATATTAATACCTTTTTACTGCTGCACCCGTCACACTGACCCGAACACATACCACGCGACATAAATCGACCTTCGCGAGACTCGAGCTGTTATGTGACACGTGGACGCCGGGAGGGGCAGATTTGTGGTTACCTTCCCGAATGAAGAGTCAATCCAGAAGAGTAGGCTCTCGAAAGAAATTCAGCGGCGTTTGATTTATATTTTTTAATTTGTTTTTTATTTTTATTTTTTATAGGAAATATAATTGTTTAAAAAATTTGTTTGGTTTATATTTTTTAACTTTTTTTTTTAAAAAAAATATATCGTTTTCTGAAAAATTGAAAAATGAAAAAAATTATTTTTCAAAAAATAAGAAAATATGATTTTCTAGAAAATAAAAATAAAAAACGAAACAAATCAAACACCCTCTTAATGAAATCCGTCTAGAGGTGTTAAATGGATCCTTCATTCTTGGTCTGGTACGGTCCAATATCCTATGGGCCACATACGAGTCGCCATAGTCCTATAGCCGAAATGGATCTTATACAACACGTTAGATTTACTAAACATTTTCAAATAATTCATTTGAAATTACCAAATCACATATTATTAACTTTCTAAAATATTCCACCGATCTACTTATTTGAACCAAGGCTAAGACAAACGGAAGACACTGTGGTCAGCTCGCGGTTGCATGCCTGATCTATTTCGCAGTGAGCCCAGCCATCTGATCATGATTTTACGGTCGCCTGGTTGAGTGGCTACCTAAGCTCGAAATGGCAGCCACAGCCAGGTTCAAGCTAAGTATACTTTTTAAAGTTTTCTAGATCTTTGAACATAAGTACAAGGATACTATTTTTTACAAAAATCCATTTTCATATTAATTCCATTGCAGCCAAACAAGGGTTTGGAGATTATCTATGAATGTCCATAGATGGTTAAGCACATTAAACAAATTTTTCCAGAGATTCATTAATCACAATAGATTTATGCTTAGAGTGAAGTACTTCATTTGTTTTTTTATATACCAGATATTCATAATTTATTATCCGATTAATCCTAAGATAGATGATCCGACCTCATATTCCGCTCATTAAATAAATCAGAAAACATGGTGGCTCCTAGGACATTCCAACTTTACTAATAATTCAATCATCGTAAATGTGACTTTGGTAATACATTGAGGGATCAATATAGGAGAAGTAAGAGGATCAGGAGAAGTAAGAAGTCGCTCTGGGCACAGCAATCATATAGCTAAAGTAATTGCATCTAGTATTTCGAGAAAACTAAAAATGGTTAATTTGATCACTGATGGGAAAGTTATTCAAACATTACTTAATTTCGTGAGACAACTTGAATAACTTCTAAAGAATAGAATGTCAGTTGATGGTAGAACATAAATCAAACCCTTGTAAAGATGGGCTACTGGATTCTAAACAAATTGATAGATCATGAGGCAGTCAATAACTAATCACTTGTACGCGTAAAAGAGATGCAGAATAACATGCACGAATAGACATGGTTAACAGTTCACTGATACACAAAATTCAGGAATTATTCAAAACTTTGACAAACAGCTAGCTCTATAGTTAATTATGCTGCAAAACTATGTGGTTTTTTTTCCCAAGGAAGAGCAATATATACTAAGTTGTAGCTAATTTTAACATTTCACTACTTTGACATGAATGCATTTCATTTTATCAATTATTATTGAAGGGAAAGTCCAGCATAAAAATTGATTGGCTGAATGATTGAGCACAAAAACTACAATTTAAATGGAGGAACACTAGATAGGTGAACGATGCATGCATGAAACTGTACAAATACGTACATGCTCTTCGCACATCGATTCTGATGTAAATTATAACATATATCTTCATCATTATGAATATACAAATTAAGTTTAATATTTTACATATTCTTTAATATCCAAGATTTTAAATTAAATAATTTTCATAATATGACTTAAAAGTAAAGCATACCTTGGCTAAAGATGATCTTCAAGAAGAAATTAAAACTCTTAGATAATTATGTTTCTCACTCTTGATCTCTCTTCTTCCTTAATACCTTGGCTCATGATGACCTTCAAGAAGAAATTAGAACCCTTAGATAATTGTGTTTCTCACTCTTGACCTTTCTTCTTCTTTAGCCTCTCTGATGGAGCAAAAACCTATTTATAGGTAAAGGGAGGACCCTTTTGAAAATTTTCATTTACACATTCCATCAATGTGTATATTCAATTGTCTCTTAATACAATACATTAATTCTCATTGATGGGGCTGGGTAGTCTGGGACGGACACGGGGATGAAGAAGCTAAGGACACGACCTAATCTCCTCTCTCGGGCCCCGGGACCCCCTCTTAGGGGTGCATTTGGGAAGGCTACCTCGGGAGATATCACATCCAGAGACTCCCGAACTCACCTCGGGAGGGAGGCGGGGTCCTCACAACAGTCGATCTTAAATACCGACTAGAAAAAATTCACGCACCCCCCCTATAAAATTGGCTCAACAAGGGAAAGAATGGTAACAGCGCCGACGGTTTCAAGGGATATCCCTTCATCACCGAAAGCAGGGGGCGTGGCTCAAGTATCGGAGTCGTGGCACCTATAAAGAAAGGCACGATTAGTCTGCCGACACCGGTATAAAAGGTAGTTCAACCCCTCCGGTAAGGGGGTTACGATCTCTCATCCTTGCACACTGTTTTTCTTTCATTCCACAATTCGGACACCCTACTAACTTGAGCATCGGAGTGGACTCCGCCGGACCCTTGCCGGCGTGTCTCCCTAATGCTTGTGTTACTTTTGCAGGATCCTCAAGTTTCTCAGCGACACAGTCTTCTCCGCAGGGGGCTGAGCCTCAGTGACTGGCCATCGCCGACGACTCCTTCCGGAACAAATTTGGCACCGTCTGTGGGAAGTAATAAAGCACCTAAAGGAGCGTCGATGGTTGAAGCAGAGGATCTCGCTCATCCGCGGGAGGATGAAGGGCCTAAGCAAGAGCGACGAGAAGTGGAGAGTGAAGAGGTGCAGATCCATCCTCATGGCGGAGGGGGAAATACGCGCATTGCTCTTGACCTCGTGCCAGCATTACGAAATCGCCTCGTCGAATGCCTGCGGAACCACAGAGACGTGTTTGCTTGGGCCGCTGAAGAAATCAAGGGGGTCCCCCCAGCGCTGGCTATGCATCACCTACATGCGGCGCCGGAAGCTCGTCCCGTGAAGCATAAGAGGAGGCACTTCTCCCCGGAGCAAGATAAAGCTATTCGGGAGGAGGTTCAAAAGCTATTAAAAGTCGAACATATCAGGGAAGTTCAGTTCCCGGCTTGGCTAGCCAACGTGGTCCTGGATCCCAAGCGGGGGGGGGGGGGGGGGGGGGGGGGGGGTAAATGGCAAGTCTGCATCGATTTCAGAGACCTAAACAAAGCCTGCCCGAAGGACTGTTATCCTCTGCCCAGGATAGATAGGCTGGTGGACTCAACAGCCGACTGTGAGTTCATCTCTATGTTAGACGCCTACTAGGGCTATCACCAAGTCCCCCTCGCCCCCGAAGACCAGGAGAAGGTCAGTTTTGTGACGGTTGACGACACGTATTGCTATAACGTCATGCCCTTCGGCTTACGTAACGCGAGCGCCACATACCAGCGGATGATGGACAAAGTCTTCAGGCACTAAATCGGGCGGAACATTGAGGTGTACGTGGATAACATCCTTGTCAAGACGGAAAAGAGAGGGGACATGATATCTGACTTGGAGGAAACATTCGCCACCATGAGAACACACAGGTTAAAACTAAACCCAGCTAAGTGTGTGTTTGGGGTCAAAAGTGGCAGGTTCCTGGGATACATGGTGACGGAAAGGGGGATTGAAGCCAACGCGGAAAAGATAAAGGTCATCCTGGATATGCCACCCCCGCGGAACTTTAGAGAAGTCCAGCGGCTGAATGGAAGAATCACTGCTCTATCACGGTTCATCTCTAAATCCGCGGACAAAGCCTTCCCCTTCTTCAAAATCCTGAGAAAAGCTGTTAAATTCGAATGGGATGACCAGTGTGAGAAGACCTTTGAAGAAGACCTATTTGGCAGATCTCCCGACCCTGCATAAGCCAGTGGAAGGGGAGACCTTATTTGTCTATTTATCAGCGGCCGAGCAAGCGGTAGGGTCGGTGCTTGTCCGAGAACAAGACCGGATACAACATCCCATCTACTTCTTCGGACACCTACTAAAAGATGCCAAGACGCGGTACACCATGATGGAAAAACTGGCCTACGCCTTGGTCCTGATGGCCCAAAGTTACGGCCATACTTCTTAGCGCATCCCATCGTGGTCCTCACTAATAGGCCGCTCGCCCGAGTCCTTACTAACCCCGAGGCGTCGGGCAGGCTAATTAAATGGATGACAGAGTTAAGCGAATACGACATTGAATATCAGCCTCCAACCACCATCAAAGCACAAGCTCTCTCCGACTTCATGTTGGAGACAGTCCGGAGGCAGAGACCGAAGGTATGTGGACGAATCTGCCAATAGCCAACACAGCGGAGTGGGATTGCTGATGATCTCCCCCAGGGGAGACACGCTGCACCTGTCTATCCGACTTCACTTCAAAGCTACCAACAATGAAGCCGAGTTTGAGGCGATCCTGGTAGGATTACAAGCGGCCTGGCACATGGGCGCCCGCTGAATCACGATCAATTCGGACTCGCAGTTAGTGGCTCAACAAGTAGCGGGCGGTTTCGAAGTCAAATGTGAGCAGTTGCAAAGGTATGCAGACCTATATGAACAACTAAAAATCACCTTCTCGGAGGTCATTCTGCAGAAGATCTCCCGGTCGGATAATGTGCGGGCCGACGAGTTAGCCAAGTTGGCCAGTTCCATATCTACTTGGCGGTTGGAGGAGCCCAGTGTGACGGAAACAATGGTGGCCCAAATTGGAGGAGAACTCAGAATAGACGAACCCGTGGACTGGAGGGATCCATATATAGCATTCCTCCGGGACGGATCCCTGTTGAGTGGGGGCCCAGAGACTCGGTTGTTTCGCCGACGAGCGGAGAGGTTTACACTGGTCGGGGATCAGTTATACAAGAAAGCCTATGCCCGACCCCTCCTCAAGTGTGTCGGGCCGGAGGAGACTGGCTACATAATGCGAGAGGTGCACGAGGGCATCTGTCGAAGCCATATTGGAGGGAGATCCCTGTCCTGCAAGATCCTTTTGGCGGGATATTTTTGGCCTACCTTGCAGGCTGACTCACTCAAATTCATGGCCAGATGTAAGGCTTGTCAGAGGCATCAGCATGTCTCTCATCGCCCAACGGAGCCGTTGAGAGTTTCTACAGTATCGTGCTCGTTCGACCAGTGGGGAATAGACATTATGGGACCTTTCCCCATCGGATCCCAGCAGAAGAAATTCCTTCTGGTCCTCGTTGATTACTTTTCTAAATGGGTAGAAGCCGAACCTCTGGCCAACATCACAGAGGGGGCGGTAATGAAGGTTTTATGGAAAGATATTGTCTGCAAATACGACATCCCTTATAAGTTGGTGTCGGACAATGGCAGGCAATTCTTCGGACGAAGATTAAAGGAATGGTGTGAAGGCTGGGCATTCAGCAGGCTTTCACCTCCGTCGCCTACCCACAAAGCAATGGACAAGCGGAGGTGGTCAATCGGGAAATTCTACGAGGGCTCAAAGTAAAGCTGGATCATGTCGAAGGCAGCTAGGTCGAAGAACTTCCCAACATCTTGTGGTCTTATCGAACTACCCCAAAAGAAGGAACTGGCAAGAGCCCCTTCCAATTAGTCTACGGAGCAGAGGTCGTCATTCCAGTGGAAGTAGGAGAGTAGTCTCCACGACGGTGACATTATCGCAAGAAAGATAACGACCAGGAGTGGCTGATTGATCTGGACTTCATATCGGAGGTACGAGACAAGGCCGCGGTAAGGTTGGAAGCCTATCGATAGAGGATGCAGCTGGCCAACAATCGGAGAGTGATCGCCCGCAGCTTCGAGGTGGATGATCGAGTCTGGAAAAGAATCAAACCGGTGGGGGATCCCGGGAAGTTAGAGCCGCAGTGGGATGACCCTTACGTTGTCATCAAAAAACTTACAGGGGGTAGCTACTATTTTGAAGACCGCGAAGGCAGAAGACTGGAAAGGCCTTGACATGCGAGGCATCATCACCCCTACTGTACTTCATGAGTTGCCGTGCGATGCACTTTTGTCGATGTGTGTTTTCAATGTTCCACTGCCTTGCAGTATCATTAATAAAAGAGATGCACTACATGTCATTCGGGAAATGTTAAGGCTCCTTTTCTGATTAAAACCCTACAGCCTCTCGGTGTGTAAGCTTGGCCTCGGAGCTGTACACGCCCGACCAAGAGCTGATTAAAATCATACAGCCTCTCAGTGCGTAGGCTTGGCCTCGGAGCTGTACACGCCCGGCCAAGAGCTGATTAAAACCCTACAGCCTCTCGGTGTGTAGGCTTGGCCTCGGAGTTGTACACGCCTGGCCAAGAGCTGATTAAAACCCTACAACCTCTCGGTGCGTAGGCTTGGCCTCAGAGTTGTACACGCCCGACCAAGAGCTAATTAAAACCCTACAGCCTCTCGGTGTGTAGGCTTGGCCTCGGAGCTGTACATGCCCGGCTAGGGGTGAGTATTCGGTTAAAACCGAATCGAACCGAACCGAATAGACTGAAAATCGAATAAATCGAATTTTTTCAACAAAACCGAACCGACCGAATTTCTTAATAAAAACCGAAAAAACCGAACCGATAAAATATCGGTTAATTCGGTTTTTAACCGAATTAACCGATTTAACCGAACTTTTAAAATTTTATTCGATTTTAATTAAAAAATTCAAGATTTTATTTTATTTAATTATATTTTTAAATAAAAATAATTAAATTAATATTCTTATTCGGTTTACTCAGTTTAACCGAATTACAAAATTGAAAACCGAAAATCGAACCGAATTAACCGAAAACCGAACCGAGTTTCGAAAAAAAATCGAAAACCGAATTAACCGAACCGAATTCCAAAATTCGGTCGGTTCGGTTCGGTTAATTCGATTTTTTCCGAATTTTTGCTCACCCCTATGCCCGGCCAAGAGCTGATTAAAACCCTATAGCCTCTCGGTATGTAGGCTTGGCCTCGGAGTTGTACACGCCTGGCCAAGAATTGATTAAAACCCTACAGCCTCTCGGTGCGAATGCTTGACCTCGGAGCTGTACACGCCTGGCCAAGAGCTGATTAAAACCCTACAACCTCTTGGTATGTAAGCTTGGCCTCGGAGCTGTACACGCCTGGCCAAGAGCTGATTAAAACCCTACTGTTGGTGCTTGGATGGCTAGAGAGGGGGGGTGGTGAATGTAGTCAGACACAGCTTTTTCTTGCTCTTTGAAAACTTTCTCAAGTTCTTCTGCACTTAGGGTTAGCGGCAGCGGAAACACAGAAAATAGAGAAATACAAAAACGCAGAAAAACAAAGACAAACTGAAATAACAAACGAGATCGCTAACAAGGAGGATTTACAAGGTTCGGGGATAACTTGCCCCTACTCCTTGGCGTGCCCGTGAGATGGGCGATCCCTTGATCGTCGGCAGATCAACCCCCGAAAAATCCGGATAAAATAACACCTCCTTCTCGGTGGAGAAACCTCTCCATAGTAAGTCTCAACAGATATGAAATGAAGGCACAGAGACAGTAACAAGAAAGCTTACAGAGCACTCGGACAGAAGAAACACAAGAACTCTACACCGAGCTCCACTCAGCACAAACCTCACACAAGAACTCCCTGCTCTTCGTGTCTGCTTGCTGATGGACTCACCAAGTTCTTTTCCTCTTCCAAGCGCTCAAATCTCTCAAGACTCAAAGTATCAGAGTGTTTCCTCAAGCTTCAAGATTCACAGTGATTGCCAAAAGATAAAGTGTTGTTGCAAGAAGAGATCGAGCGCTAAAGAGATGCCTTCTCTTCTTTGCCAACCGGCTCTTAACCTGCGTCGCCAGTTGTCAGTTCACAAACGCTCCTCTGCAGCTCCCAACTGCTCATCTGAGACAGCCCAGCTATCCTGACCTCTCTTGGACTCCCTGAGCTCTCTGATGGATCGTTTTGGCGTGCTAGAGGGGGGGGGGGAATAGCACTTTATCGTTGTTTTCTCTACAAGATTGTTAGCGCAGCGGAAATACAAATAAAAATAAACTAATAGTAGAGAACAATGCTAACAAACCAGGTTTACTTGGCATCCACCCCGGACGGGTGACTAATCCAAGAATCCGTCGGTGGATCAATCCCCGGATAACCTCCGGCTAGCCCTTGTCGCTCCTTGTGGGTGGAGAAACCTCACCACAAACACTTTGACAAGATCTGGGCACAAAAGACTACTAACTCACTTTACCCAAGCGAGTTTCGTCAAGAATCTCAGCCACCGCGAAGTCCTCTTTAAATAGGACTTAGGCTGAAACCCTCGCTGGCAGTCGACTGCCCTACTCAGAATTCGACCATTGACATCCCCAACGTTCGAATACAGCTGTACACCAGTCGACTGCTCCTAGAGCAGTCGACTGGTCCAGGGCCAAATCTATTCTGTGAGTTTTGGCAGTCGACTGGACAACCCCCAGTCGACTGCCCAGCTTACCACAGCACTCCTACTCACTCTCTTGACCCTCCTCCATGTGAGCCTTCAGGTCCTCTCCTTTGGCTTGCCCCTTGAAGTCCTCTTCCACCGGCTATCATCCCTCGGATGCACACGCAAGTCCTCGACTTGCCTCCATGCCACCCTTCACGTGTGCCCTTGAAGTTCACTTCCCGGCTTGCCCTTGGAGTCCTCCTCCCTCAGCTCTTGTCCCTTGCCTTAGCTGACTCAACATGTGTACGCCTGTACAACCTGCACACTCAACATATACATATTAGAACACAAGGGAAACCTAACTTAAACCCTTTGCCAAAACATCAAAACACTTGGTCACTCCGGACCACAGATTGCCTCAACAATCTCCCCCTTTTTGATGTTTGGCAATACGTTTAAGTTAGGGAAAGCAAAATAGTAGTCAATAGCAAACAATGCATATGTAATGCAAAAAATGGATCCTATCCCAAGGCATCCTACACCTAACCCTCCAAGTTAGGACTTTTCAACACCTAACCCTCAAAGTTAGGATTTTCCACACCTAACCCTCCAAGTTAGGAATTTTCACACACCTAGCCCTCCAAGCTAGGACTTTCTCACACCTAGCCCTCTAAGCTAGGAATTTCTACACCTAGCCCTCCAAGCTAGGACTTTTCACCAAACCGGGCTTTTTAAAGTTTCTGCAAAGCTCCCCTACATTGGAGTTACAAAGGCTTTTTAAGAACCTCTCTAAGATTCCCCTTACGCCAAGGATGGAGCAACCACGCTCCCCCTTAATCTCCACTCCCCCTAAACCTAGGGTTTCTAGCAAAGGTAAGTTTGGTTTCCCAACTTAAACCTAACACTTCTCCCCCTTTGCCTAACATAAAAAAAGAACCCAACAATATCCCAATCATTGGTTCTCTTAATCCCTAATGACCATAAATAATGTGTACTAGCCCCCCACACACTTGTTTTACATCATTTGGACACATACCCAGCTGCTGAAACTTATTTCAGCCTTTACCAGTCGACTGCCTAAAATGGCAGTCGATTGATACTCTGAAACACAAAATTTCAACCTTTTCTGACGAAGTCCAGAAATGCGCCAAAAATTCCACAAATCTCAAAAAATTCTCAAATTTTGTAGAGAGGTTTGTGATACCCATATCTACTTGGGAAAAATACATTCTAAAATGTATCTATCACCATTCTCATGTTTGACACAAAACCCAAAACTAGCTAGAAAGTTCAATAGAACCTTGACCTAAAGTCCTAGTTTTTTTTTCCTCTTGATGTCTCTGCCCATGCCAACCCACAATGCATCCCTAGCATTGATTTACATGGCATTTTTACTTCAAAAACCAACCTTCATGTTATATGGCCCCAATGTCATATTTTCATGCATGAAACACATAATCCATGTGCCAAAACTCAAAAGTTGAGACTCAAGCCCACCTCCAACTCTTTTGGCACATCCCTTGGTCCATCTAGACATCTAGGAGCACCTCTCCTAGGGCACATTCACCATATATCCCAAAGGCTCCTAGAGCTCCCCCTTGAGCTCTTAGCCCTAGCCACCTCCCTAGGTGACTCAAGAAACATTATACCACACCGGTGTTCCCCCAGTGACTCTTGGCCTACAAAATTGACCTTCTTAATCTTGACCACCTTGTCCTTGGTTAAGTCACTCTTTTTACCTTTAGATGACTTTCCCTTGCCATCCTTGGACTTTCCCTCCTTACCATGATTGTATGCCTCCCCAGCACACTTCTTTTTGTTTGCCTTAGAGGTCTTAGACCGGTATCCCAATCCCGATCTATCATAGTTGGGTTTCAAACTACCTAACACCATATCTAGACCTTTAGATCCAATCTTGAATCTTTCTAAGGTCTTTTCTAATTTATCAAGTCTTGCCCTCAAAGCTTGATTTTCCCTTTCTAGACCTTTAACCTTAGAGTCCATAGGTTCACTTTG
This sequence comes from Boesenbergia rotunda, assembly GCA_024364735.1. NCBI lineage: Eukaryota > Viridiplantae > Streptophyta > Magnoliopsida > Zingiberales > Zingiberaceae > Boesenbergia > Boesenbergia rotunda. The sequence continues at coordinate 86,125 of JAGFNQ010004743.1, read as the reverse complement.
AACATTCCTAGACCTACCCATTTTCCTAGGCACATTCCTCCCCTTCTTGGGATTAGTACCATGATCCTTAGGTCTAGAAGTCTTAGGTTGATCATGATGCATGCTTCTCCTAGGATTTTGATATACCTTGTTACTCCTAGTCCTATCATTATATCTAAATCCAAAGTTATGCACCATTAAGCATTTTTCATGAAAACTAGCATGCATGGAGGGATGATTAACATGATTTTTAAAATGCAAGGAAGAACTTAAAATTGAATTACTTTTTGACCTAGGGTTAGGAATTACCTCCCTTACCCTTGTAGTCCCTCCTTGTTGTGATCTTTGCTTCCTCCTTTCTTCTTTCTTCCATTTCCTCAAGTGTCCCATTTTGTTGAGTTCTTTACTCCTTGGGCACTTGGTGTGGTAGTGCCCTAGCTCACCACACGTGAAGCATCGAATCCTCTTCTTCTTTTCTTGGGATTCTCCATTCCTACACCTCATATTAGATTTAAAAAGAATTGAACTTGGTTTAGATTTTACCTCCATTTTACCTTTCGGACATTTATCCTTGTAGTGCCCCTTTTCGTTGCAACCAAATCATGTGATATGTTCTTTTGATTTGGCTTTGGTGGAGGTTGGAACTTCATCTTCAACCTTTGATGATGTGGAAGCCTCCTCTTGATCCGGTACGGTTGAGGGTCTCTCCTCCCCATCAATTCTTGAAATCGATACCTCCTCTTCTTCTCTTGAGGAGGTTGATGATCTTTCACTCTCTCCCTCACTTGAAGATGTAGATACTTCTTTTTCTTCTTTTTCTTCTTGACTCATTTGACTTTTCTCCTTGGGCTCTTGAACTTGTGTAAGACTTTCATGATATTCTTTCAATTTGCTCCACAATTCACATGCATTTTGGTATGCCCCTACACAACCCAAAATTTTGTTAGTCACAATAACAATCAAAATACTCATTACCTTTTCATTTGCCCTTGCTTGTTCTTATTGCTCTTGATTCCAATACCTAGGTTTAAGCCTCTTCCCGTGCTTATCCTTTGGAATCTCGTGTTGGAAACCGGATGGCTAGAGAGGGAGGGGGGGGGTGAATATAGCCAATCACTTTGATCTTTGGCACTTAACAGATTTCTGCACTCAACCTTATCAGTAGCACAGCGGAAGAAACACAAGAAGCAAAGCAGTGCAGAAAACAAAAACAAAAACGAAAGCAAACAAACACAACTAGCACGATCGCTAACAAGGAGGGTTTACAAGGTTCGGGGATAACTTGCCCCTACTCCTTGGCGTGCCCTTAAGGTGGGCGATCCCTTGATCGTCGGCAGATCAAGCCCCGGTTATCACCGGATAGAAAGCAACCTCCTTCTCGGTGGAGAAACCTCTCCACAGCGTTTCAATCTCAGATTTAAATTTAAGCTCAAGGAAACAACCAGAAGGATCTTACTCAAACACATAGCAAGGACAAGAACACAGCAAGCTTTCCTGAGCTCCACCCAGCGGTGATCTCACGCAAGAAACCTTTCTTCGTGTCTTCCCACTGTCGGACTCCAAGCTTCTTGTTCTCTCCTTCAAGCGCTCGAGTAATGTATGAGTTGCTTCAAGGATGCAGTCACTTGGTCAAGATGATGACAACTTCAGGAACACAGCAAGCAAGTTGTGGAGAACTCAAGGCACGGCAAGAAAACCAGTTCACGAACTCTGCTTCCACGAAGCCTTCATCCGCCCTTTTATTTCTCCACACAGCATCAAGTGACAGCCTCTCCTGCAGCCTCCAGCTATCTCATTGCCAACGCCAGCTACCACTGAGCCCTCCCTAATCTTCCTGAACTCCCTCAGCAAAGCTCCAGGCAGCAGCTCCGGCCGTTGCAACCTGAGATGGAAAACGGACAAACCTGCTCCAAGGAAAGCCTCCATTGACTTCTCCTTGAGTGTTTGAATCCTCCCCTGTCACCTGCAGCTTAATCAGAGTGTTAGAGCAGCATATCAAACAGCAAATCATGTATCAGAGGTTAAGCGCAGAGAATCGGATACGTTCAGACGCGATCAGAGCGTCTGACAGTGCATTTTGAATTAAAGTGATCGGTCACCGGACCGATCAGAGCGCCTCCTGATCGGTCACCAGACCGATCAGGCTGGGTCCAGACCGATCAGGCTCCGTCCTGATCGGTCCCCAACGCTCAATTAGAAATCGTGATTTCTTTGGGACTCTCCTGGATCGATCACCAGACCGATCCCAGGTTGTGGATCGATCACCCGAACGATCCACCCCTTTATCGGGTGATTTCTGAGCTTCGCAGTCTAGACCTCCTGATCGATCATCGGACTGATCAGGAAGCCTCCTGATCGGTCACCAAACCGATTAGATCGTGACCAGACCGATCAGGCTCCGTCCTGATCGATCATAGTGAGGAACCTGCGACGCTGGATCGTTCTCCAGAACGATCTGTACAACGATCCTGATCGGTCACCAGACCGATCAGGAGCCAAGTAGTGGGTGAAACGCACACTCCCTGATCGGTCACCGAATCGATCAGGAGTAGTACAGTAGGTTCCCAACCTCACTGTGTGCTCCCTGATCGGTCACCAGACCGATCAGTCATTGATGGATCGGTCACCAGACCGATCCACGACGGAGCAGCGTGCCAAATTCCCTGATCGATCACCAGACCAATCCAGGGACTCAAACTTAGCCCTCCAAGCTAAGTTTTCATCCACCTTAGCCCTCCAAGCTAAGGATTTTTCACCTAACTCTCCAAGTTGAGAATTTGCACCTAACCCTCCAAGTTAGGACTTTTCACCTAGCCCTCCAAGCTAGGACTTTTCACCCAACCCTTCCGAATTAGGACTTTTCCAAACCTAGCCCTCCAAGCTAGGACCTGACCCTCCAAGCCAGGACTTTTTCACCTAATTCTCCAAGATGGGAATTTGCACCTAACCCTCCAAGTTAGGACTTTTCACCTAGCCCTCCAAGCTAGGACTTTTCACCCACCTCTTCCGAATTAGGACTTTTCACACACCTAGCCCTCCAAGCTAGGATTTTCAACACCTAACCCTCCAAGCTAGGATTTTCCATACCATGCCTGATCCCCAATCAGGACTTAATCATAATCAATAATCATCCACCTAAACTAAAATCGGTGTCAACGCCAAAACAACAATCAGGGCCAGACTGCATCAACAATCTCCCCCTTTTTGTTGTTTGACAACTCGATTTTAAGTTTAGGGATTCTCAATCAAGTTTTCCAAATTTAGAATCATAGGGGAATCCAGATCCTCCCCCTACAACATAATTATCCTAAACTTAACCAACCAACACTCTCCCCCTTTGTCGAACACCGAAAAAGGGTGTAGAAGGGCTGTTAAGTTTAACTATGCTCCCCCTCAACCCTAGGGGTATCCCAAAACAACAACAATTTGATTTTTGATAAGCATATGAATACATATGACAAAAAGATATAGGCATGACAAAACAGACATATGTATCATATGAGCATGACATCATAGACATGAACATAGCAATAAGCGTGTGAAAGAGGGAGACTCAGGAATACTCTTGCTCAGGATGAAGAGGCACAAGTGGGAGGTTTTTCGGCGCTAGGGTTCGGCAATGGTAAGTTTTCGCGAAGTTAATCGGTTGGTGGATCGGTCCACCAACCAGACTTTAATGCATCTGAATGGATCACCGTTCGATCTGATCACGCCCAGACCGATCAAGCTATAGCCTGATCGGACTGACCTGAGTCTGATCGGTCGGGTGACCGATCAGACGTGCTCCTGATCGGTCGGCTGATCGATCAAGACACGAACAGTAGGGTTCGAAGAGAAAACTGTGAGCCCCCTGATCGGTCTGTGGACCGATCATCATAGGGTGCCAGATCGGTCCGGAGACCGATCCAGGCTGGCTCAGTAAGGATGATCAAAATTTCGTGAAGTCACTGATGCCCCTCTGATCGGTCGGTGGACCGATCGTTACAGGATGGGGCCAGATCGGTCCGGGGACCGATCAGCCTTACGCCTGATCGGTCGGGTGACCGATCAGGGTTCCTGATACGATCTGATATGATCTGAAACATTCAGTTTCAGATTTTCTGAATCTTTCCAACGAGATCTGATGAAGTGTATCGAACTTGGACATGATCTCATGACTAAAATTGATCCCTGAACAAGGATCAAAGGTCCTTATAGGTTCAACAATCACTTTGATCCATCCAAATGGAGTCAAACTCAATCAACAATCAATCAAGCAATTTCAACTAAGTTTGTATCAAATCCAGTTTTTCAATCAAGTTGCCTTGATTGGAATGTCCAAGTATGATCATGGAGCCAAAGACACATATGTTATGCATTGGTTTTCCCCATACTTGGTCACCGAAGTGATTATTATCTCGTCAACTTAATTTCTCAAGGGATGCATTGACATTTTAAGAAATTGAGTTGATCCTAACATCTCACCCCATTTCTAGCAAGCAAAAACATTTTGTTAAACCTTATAGTTTGTGTGAGATGTCCTCAAAGTTACCCAATTGTTTCCCAACAATCTCGAAATAATCATGAAGGGTTTTGAATGCATTTAGGAGAACTATGAAGCGCGACACATTCCCAACTCCCATCTTAGGAAACTAAATTCATTCTCGGGGAGTGGTTTAGTGAAATTGTCAGCTAGGTTTGATTTGGACTCTACATGTGAGAGTACAATATATCCCCTAGCTACATGATCCCTAATGAAGTGGTGACGCACCTCAATATGTTTGGTCCTAGAATGATGAACTGGATTTTTGGTTAGGTTAATTGTGCTAATGTTATCACATAATACTTGCACACCTTTGTAACTTAATCCATAGTCCTCTAAAGTATGTATCATCTACAACAATTGTGATACACTCTCTCCCATGGCGATATATTCTGCCTCGGTCGTGGAGAGAGCAACACAATGTTGCTTCCGACTTGACCAACTTACTAAGGATGAGCCTAAAAATTGGCAACCCCCACTTGTGCTCTTCCGGTCCAACTTACATCCAGCGTAGTCGGAATCCGTATAGCCAATTAAATCAAAAGATTCGGTACGGGGGTACCATAGACCGACTCCAATTGTGCCTTTGAGATATCTCAAAATTCGCTTAACAACGATTAAGTGAGATTCCTTGGCACAAACTTGATACCTAGCGCATATACCCACAGCAAATAGGATATCCGGTCGACTAGCTGTGAGGTATAGCAGACTATCTATCATGCTTCTATATTGAGTTAAATCAACGGGTTTACCACTCTCATCATTGTCTAATCTTGTGTTTGTGGCCATGGGAGTGGTTACCTCTTTTGAATCACTCATATTGAATTTTCGAAGCATTTCTTGTGTATACTTTGATTGGTGCACATGGATACCATCGCGAGTTTGCTTGATTTCAAGTCCAAGGAAGAAAGTCAACTCTCCCACGAGACTCATTTCAAATTCACTCTCCATGTGTCCAATGAACTCATTTAAATAGCCCTTATTGTTTGAGCTACAGATTATGTCATCGACATATACTTGGGCTACAAAAATATTGTCACCATCTCTTTGTAGAAATAGTGTAGGGTCTTCTTTGGTCTAGGGACTAAGTCCCAAACTTGACTTCTCTCAAATTGACCTAGTTTATCTTGCATTGCAATGATCCAATCGAGATCATTTAATGCTTCATCAATTTTCCTAGGTTCAACTTCGGAAATTAGGGCAACTTCATTAGCCTCATTCCGGAAGAATGACCTAGTCCTAACCCCATGATGGATGTCTCCAACAATTTGGTCTTGGGGATGACTAGAAGCTAATCTAGTTTGCCTTGGTGTTGGTGGTGCTTCTTGAACGGGTTCACTAGACCCAAGTTCAGTCTCAGGATCCGGCTGATCTATGGATTGTCTAGGCTCACCGTCATTGGATTCATCACCATCAACAACATTTGGACTTTCATTCAAACTTAGTCTCCTAAGTTCGAATTGGACTTCATCTTCTGGTTGACCATTGACTTTTGGAATTTCTTCAAAGACAACGTCAGAAGGCTCTTCAACTAGTCTAGACTTCTTGTTGTAGACTCGATAGGCTTTACTAACGAGGGAATACCCGACTAGTATCCCTTCATCAGCCTTTGCCGTGAACTTTCCAAGATGATCCTTGGTGTTTAGAATGAACACCTTACAACGAAACACCCTAAGGTGTTTAACCGTAGGTGGTTTCCTAAACCAAAGTTCATGGGGAGTCTTTACTAAAAACCTATGAATGAGGACCCGATTTTGCACATAGCAAGCTGTATTTACAGCTTCAGCCCATAAGTAACTCGGGAGTGAGTACTCATTAAGCATGCTTCGTGCAGCCTCTTGAAGAACACGGTTCTTCCTCTCTACAATACCATTTTGTTGTGGTGTTCTAGGAGTAGAGAACTCATGTCTATAACCTCTATCTTGACAAAATTCTAAAATCCTTTGATTTTGAAATTCACCTCCATGATCACTTCTAATTGTCTTAATTGTTAATGATTTTTCATTTTCAACTCTTCTAGAAAAAGAAATAAAAACATCTAAGGTTTGATCCTTATATTTTAAAAAGTAGGTTCATGTATATCTAGTGAAATCATCAATGATCACAAAGCAATACCTACTTCCATTTAATGATATGATAGTACTGCAATCAAACAAATCCATGTGAAGTAAATCTAATGCAGTATAAGTACTTACAACGCTTTTACCTTTATGTGCAAATTTTGTTTGCTTACCCATTTGACATGCATCATAAAGTTTGTCCTTTTCATACTTGATGCTTGGTAAGCCACGAACTAGTCCCTTGTTGGCCAACTTCTGGATGTTCTTCATGTTCACATGTGCTAGCCTCCGGTGCCAAAGGGTGGACTCTTCTTCTTTTGACATGAACCACTTAGCAGAGACATTAGTAGCACTTTTAAATGAAACTTGATAAATATTGTCTACTCTTGTTCCTACTAGTACCGTGTCCAAGGTGTCATGTTGTCTAACTAGACATTGACTTGGTTGAAAGTCTATTGTGTAACCCGTGTCACACAATTGACTCACACTTGGGAGATTAAATTTCATCCCCTTGACTAGAAGGACATTTGAAATTCTAAGACATTCAGATATTTGAATGTCTCCTATCCCTATGACCTTAAGACTACCATTGTTACCAAATGATACATTACTTCTACTTTTCTTGTGAAGTGTGGTAAACAATGATCTATCCCCGGTCATGTGTTTGGAGCATCCACTATCAACGAACCAAGTTGATAGATGCTCCCCCTCAATCATAACCTACACAATTCGAAAAATAGAAGTTTTAGGTACCCAAACCTTGGGACCTAAAGCATCAACTAAACATGACTTGGGCACCTATGCCTTGACAACTTTCTTTTGAACCTTGGGTGTCCTAGATTGTCTCATATCAGTCCTAGACATCAAAGACACGAATGAGGGTTCTTTGGGTCGGTAACCGATACCGGCCCTATTGTAGACTGCCCTTTGGGCATTTAGGATCATGTCTAGGGTCTTAGAGCTAGTTGAGAACTTCCCAAGAATATTCTTGAGTTTCTCAACTTCACTCTTCAATGATTTGTTCTCTTCTTCTAGCAAGTCAACATGCAAATCATCTACTTCCTCAACCTTAGAGGATTTCAAATTTTCAATCTCATGTTTCAATGATTTAATTTCATCTTCTAATAATTCAACATGCAAATCATCAATGTTATCATCCCTAGATACCTTCAATTGATCAATTTCTAATTGCAATGCTTTAACCTTATTTTTTGACTTCTTAAGCATACTAGTTAAACATGTAATTGTTCTATAACACTTTTTAAGCTCGGAAGAAGTTACCTCTTCATCATCCGAAGATGATGAAGCCGCGTTTGAGGAACTTGAAGATTCATCACTGCTTTCCTCTCCAAGAGCCATGAGTGCCACATGCCTTGTGCTCTTCTCCTCCTTCTCCTCATCGGATGAGCTTGAGGATGACTCATCCCAAGTGGCCTTCAAAGCCTTCTTCTTCTTCTTGGATTTTTCTTCTTTCTTTTTGGATTTCTCCTCCTTCTTCTTTAGCTTTGGACATTCATTCTTGAAATGCCCTTTCCTACCACACTCAAAGTAAGATGCATTAGTCTTATCAAGTTTGGATTCACTAGTGTTACCTCTACTCTTGAAACGTCAACCCCTTCTCATAATTCTTCTCACAAAGTTCGCCATCTCGGAGGAAGAAGAGCCGCTGCCATCTTCCTCGGAATCGGACTCGGATTCGGAAGAGGATGAAGATAAAGAGACTTCCTTCTCCTTCTTCTTCTCCTTCTTCCTCTTGTTGGACCGGTCCCCAGCAACTAAGACAATCCCCTTCTCCTTAGGGCCTTTGTTAGCCATTTCATGCAATTCCATCTCACAAAATAAATCATCTAACTTTACAATAGATAGATCCTTGGAAACTTTGTAGGCATCCACCATGGATGACCACAAAGCATTCCTTGGAAAGGCTTTCAAGACATACCTCACAAGGTCGCGATTCTCGACCTTTTCATCAATCGAATGAAGCCTATTGAGGACTTCCTTGAACCGGCTATGAAGCTCACTTACCGATTCATTCTCCTTCATGGAGAGATTTTGGAGTTGATTGAGGAACAAATCTCTCTTTGCGATTCTTGAGTCTCGGGTGCCCTCATAGAGTTCGATGAGCTTGTTCCACAAGTCCTTTGCACTTGTGAAAGGACCAACTTTGATGAGTTGGTCTTTGTTCATGCCGCATTGTAGAGTGACAACTGCCTTCGCGTCAGCTTCACTCTTTCGAGTTTGTTCGACAATCCATCTCCACGATTTGAGTTCTTTGCCTTCTTCATCCTTAGGAGGGGTGAATCCTGTTGGGACCGGGTGCATGTTGACATGGATGCAGGTTCGTAATTTTAAAATTAATTACGTGCAGCGGAAGGTTTAGCATAAATAATTTCACAAATTATTTAACCACACATCTAAGCATGCAACCTTATATTGTATAGACATGATCATACATTTAAAATTTTGCAGAAAATAAACTAATTTACTTAGTACCTCACGTAACTCGAAGGAAGGGACGAGATCCAACCGTAAGCGTCCCTTGGAAGCTCCGCCTCTATTCGCGTCCACGTCGAGTTTTCTTCGGGATGACTTCGCAAAGCCACGAGTTTCGTGCCGACAAAAACTACTAGATTCTCCAAAGACACAACAAGAATACCAAGAGGGATATGGAAAGACTAACCACCAAACGAAGAACGGAATCAAGATTCCGGGAGGAAGGAAGGAGTTGCGCCCGCTTCTTCTTCTTCTTCGGCAGCTGCTTGGTGGTGGCTGAATCTCACGGCAAAAGGGGTTCCCCCTTTTAGGGCCGGCGGCACTAGAGGAGGGAGAGGGAGAGAAGGAGAGAGAGAGAGGGCTTGTTTCCTTGATCTCTTAGATTATCTCCAAGTCTTGCCTTGGTTCCTTTATATAGTAGCCTCTCAATCGCCAAGTCTCCTTTTTATGGAATAAATTTTCATAAGAAATTTATCATATAAATTTTTCTATGAATTATTCCATCATGCCAAGTTTTTATTATAATTTAATTTATAATAAAAATAACCATGTCTCCCCTTTTATTATGGAAAGAAATTTCTTTATATAAATTTCTTTATCATGGTAAATCAATCTATTATTGATTTTATAAAATAAAATAAACCAATCTATGGTTCATTTTAATTTCCATGAAAAATAAATCTTTTTATATAAATTTTTTTATATAAATTTCTTTATCCATAATTTTATAAAACAAACCACGCTCGGTTTATTTTATAATTTGAACCAAACAATTTGGTTCTCCCCTTTTAATGTGGCCGGCCAATCAAAGAGGGTGGGGACCCTCATTGGCCGGCCAAACCCAAGCCTATACCATACGAATTAAACTCATTTAATTCATCCAATATGCCTTCAAAAGACTTAGCCATTTTAAGCTTCCGATGCGTCTCTGAAAAATTCAGATTCGACTTATCTCTCTTGATCGGAAAATCTAATTTTCAACTCGTTTTAAATCCCTCGGATTACTCGTAGTGTGTGTGACTAAATAGGCTTTCGATTTATGTTGGCCGTCTATAATCAACCAATCATAGAACGATCATGAGTGACACCTAGTAGTACATCATGACCCCCAATTAATCAAAAGATCAACGGTTGACCTCAGAAATAATTCTGAAACCCTTCAGCAGCTATAATGAGTCGTGCCCCATTCCCTTCACCATCTTATACCCACTTGGTTCAGGACACGGTCTATGTGTGTCAGTCCCCACTAGGCTGACTACGTCACACCTAGCCCAAGTAATATTTTTCTCGTCCTACGGATTCTAGTTACTCTCATGTTTCTGAGAGATTCATACTCTGAACATGTGATGCTCTGGCCAGAGGCTTCGAGTAACAATCCGACGATAGGCCTTGGGTATACATCTCCTTGCAAGGAGTGGTGAATCCTTTGTAGGCTATTCAAACATCTTCGGGCACTTCGGCTTATACCCAACCATCCTGGGTCCACACCTCCTTAGAGATGCTTGCTTAAGATGTCAAAGTATAAGTCTCCATGACCAAGATGACTTGAACACCGCAAGTCAAAGGAACATCGCACTTAAGCTGCAGTAAGAACTTCATTGACATATCTATATGTAGATTACCATATGAAGTTTTACAGCCAGTCACTCCAATGAACTAGTTCCCTTAACTAGCATTCATGTTTATCTCCGGACATCCCAATGTCTCCAGCCAGTGAGAATCAGCTGATTAGAGAATAACCCATGCTAGTCTCAACAGAATTGATAGTGTCCGTATTTATCAATTCATCGACTAGGGACAATTTCAATACTTCACAATTGCACATGTAGAGATAATCACTAGTTGTGAATTCATCACAAATTCTCTCATGCTGTGAATTGTATTGCGGACATTCAGTAAATGAGTTTAAGATCTCAATCAAATACAGAAACATGTATACTCAAATAGTGAATATTCATTTATTAAAATAAATGATTACAATCATAAGGTGATTGCCTTAGGACACTTCTCTCACAATACTAACAAATCCCTCCTTCACCACGAACTAAGTATGGATGCCCATCTTCAAATAATATTCCATCTTTGATCTCCAATATTGAAAGTCAGCGCCATCAAAGAATGGAGGTCGGGTGGTGGAGAAGCCTTCTCTCAACGCCATCTTGTTGATAACTCTTGGATGTTAAGCCGTAAACAGAGCCCAAGCTCTGATACCACTTGTTGGAAACCGGATGGCTAGAGAGGGGGGGGGTGAATATAGCCAATCACTTTGATCTTTGGCACTTAACAGATTTCTGCACTCAACCTTATCAGTAGCACAGCGGAAGAAACACAAGAAGCAAAGCAGTGCAGAAAACAAAAACAAAAACGAAAGCAAACAAACACAACTAGCATGATCGCTAACAAGGAGGGTTTACAAGGTTCGGGGATAACATGCCCTTACTCCTTGGCATGCCCTTAAGGTGGGCGATCCCTTGATCGTCGGCAGATCAAGCCCCGGTTATCACCGGATAGAAAGCAACCTCCTTCTCGGTGGAGAAACCTCTCCACAGCGTTTCAATCTCAGATTTATGTTTAAGCTCAAGGAAACAACCAGAAGGATCTTACTCAAACACTTAGCAAGGACAAGAACACAGCAAGCTTTCCTGAGCTCCACCCAGCGGCGATCTCACGCAAGAAACCCTTCTTCGTGTCTTCCCACTGTCGGACTCCAAGTTTCTTGTTCTCTCCTTCAAGCGCTCGAGTAATGTATGAGTTGCTTCAAGGATGCAGTCGCTTGGCCAAGATGATGACAACTTCAGGAACACAGCAAGCAAGTTGTGGAGAACTCAAGGCATGGCAAGAAAACCAGTTCACAAACTCTGCTTCCACGAAGCCTTCATCCGCCCTTTTGTTTCTCCACACAGCATCAGGTGACAGCCTCTCCTGCAGCCTCCAGCTGCCTCACTGCCAACACCAGCTACCACTGAGCCCTCCCTGAACTTCCTGAACTCCCTCAGCAAAGCTCTAGGCAACAGCTCCAGGCAGCAGCTCCAGTCTGCAACTCCGGCCGTTGCAACCTGAGATGGAAAACGGATAAACCTGCTCCAAGGAAAGCCTCCATTGACTTCTCCTAGAGTGTTTGAATCCTCCCCTGTCACCTGCAGCTTAATCAGAGTGTTAGAGCAGCATATCAAACAGCAAATCATGTATCAGAGGTTAAGCGCAGAGAATCGAATATGTTCAGACGTGATCAGAGCGTCTGACAGTGCATTTTGAATTAAAGTGATCAGTCACCAGACCGATCAGAGCGCCTCTTGATCGGTCACCAGATCGATCAGGCTGGGTCCAGACCGATCAGGCTCCGTCCTGATCGGTCCCCAATGCTCAATTAGAAATCGCGATTTCTTTGGGACTCTCCTGGATCGATCACCAGACCGATCCCAGGTTGTGGATCAATCACCCGAACGATCCACCCCTTTATCGGGCGATTTCTGAGCTTCGCAGTCCAGACCTCCTGATCGATCACCGGACCGATCAGGAAGCCTTCTGATCGGTCACCAGACCAATCAGATCATGACCAGACCGATCAGGCTTCGTCCTGATCGATCATAGTGAGGAACCTGCGACGCTGGATCGTTCTCCAGAACGATCTGTATAACGATCCTGATCGGTCACCAGACTGATCAGGAGCAGATCAGCAAGGGAACTCAACCTCACTGTTCGCTCCCTGATCGGTCACCAGACCGATCAGGAGCCAAGTAGTGGGTGAAACGCACACTCCCTGATCGGTCACCGGATCGATCAGGAGCAGTACAGTAGGTTCCCAACCTCATTGTGTGCTCCCTGATCGGTCACTAGACCGATCAGTCATTAATGG
>JAGFNQ010004743.1:41416-67487 GCA_024364735.1 Boesenbergia rotunda | reverse complement strand
ACTAACTTTTGAAACTAGTCCTAGGTACCCAGACGGGTAAAGGGTGACTTTGAGGTGCCAACTAATTTGATGCCCCCCCTAAATTATAGGTAGGGTGTTTAGGGTCAATGTAATGAATGTCCTTTCTGGGGACATAGTATTGGTTCTGCCCTACTTGCTTTGTTAGGTAAGCTTTCGGGACCCACGCTTTTCGCCAGTTTTCACGTGGGTGGACAAATGAGATAAAGGATTTTTGGGTCGATCCTGATTTATATCCTATCCCAGATTTATTGTACATGCCCTTTTGAGATCCAAGAGTAAGGTCAAGATTCTTGGACCGGGTTGTAAAAGTTGTTAGTATGTCCTTGAGGTTTTGAACTTCACCCTTTAGGGTGGAGTTATCATTTTCAAGTTCAATTGTTCTTTCATTTTGAGTTGATTCAGTTAAGATTTTGGTATTAATTAATTGATCCTTAAGGTCTTGATTTTCCTTAAGGAGCTGGTCATTCCTAGATTCAGATGCAAGCAATTTTTTATTTAAAACAGAGATAATCTTAAAAAAAATTTATTAATTGAATCTAAGTATACCTCAGTCGAGCCGTCCGAAAAGAGTCCGATCTCTTGGCCCGACTCGTATTCGGAATCTTCGTCGCTCTCCAAGTCCGATCTGTTGGAAACCGGATGGCTAGAGAGGGGGGGGGGTGAATATAGCCAATCACTTGGACTTAGACACAAATCGATTTTCTGCACTCAAGCTTATCAGTAGCACAGCGGAAGAAATAATCACAGAGTAAGCAGAAGACAGAAAATGAAAACAACGCAGACACAACTAGCAAGATCGCTAACAGGGAGGGTTTACAAGGTTCGGGGATAACTTGCCCCTACTCCTTGGCGTGCCCTTAAGGTGGGCGATCGCTTGATCGTCGGCAGATCAAGCCCCGGTTATCACCGGATAGAAAGCAACCTCTTTCTCGGTGGAGAAACCTCTCCACAGCGTTTCAATCACAGATATATGGTTAAGCACAAGAAACAACAAGAAGGATCTTACTCAAGCACTTAGCAAAGACAAGAACACAGCAAGCTTTCCTGAGCTCCACTCAGCGACGATCTCACGCAAGGACTCCCTCCTTCGTGTCTTCTCACTGTTGGACTCCAAGCTCCTTGTTCCTTCCTCCAAGCACTCACGTAAGAGTTGGTTGCTCCTCAGATCTCAATAACTTGCTCAAAGAATCAACAGCACACGCACACAGCAAGTCAAGTGTGGAGAACACAAAATCGTAGCAAGAACTTCAGCAAGCTCGAACACTTCGAATTCCCGAACTCTAGAACTCTGCTTCAACCGAAGTCTCTTCTCTCTTTTGTTTCTCCACCAAGCATCAGATGACACCATCCCTGCAACTCCCAGCTGCTCATCTGCCAACGCCAGCTACCACTGAGCTATTCCTGGACTCCCTGAGCTTCCCTCAGCCAAGCTCCAGTCTGCAGCTCGGCCGTTGCAACCTGAGATGGACAAACGGACAAACCTGCTCCAAGGAAAGCCTCCATTGACTTCTCCTTGAGTGTTTGAATCCTCCCCTGTCATCTGCAGCTTAATCAGAGTGTTAGAGCATCATATCAAACAGCATATCATGTATCAGATGTTAAGCGCAGAGAATCGGATACGTTCAGACGCGATCAGAGCGTCTGACAGTGCAATTTGAATTAAAGTGATCGGTCACCGGACCGATCAGAGAGTCTCCTGATCGGTCACCAGACCGATCAGGCTGGGTCCAGACCTATCAGGCTCCGTCCTGATCGGTCCCCAACGCTCGATTAGAAATCGCGATTTCTTTGGGACTCTCCTGGATCGATCACCCGACCTATCCCAGGTTGTGGATTGATCACCCGACCGATCCACCCCTTAATTGGGCGATTTCTGAGCTTCGCAGTCCAACCCTCCTGATCGGTCACCGGACCGATCAGGCAACCTCCTGATCGGTCACCATACCGATCAGATCATAGCCAGACCGATCAGGCTGCGTCCTGATCGATCATAGAGAGGAGCCTGCGACACTAGATCGTTCTCCAGAACGATCTGCACAGTGATCCTGATCGGTCACCAGACCGATCAGGAGCAGTTCAGCAAGGGAACTCAACCTCACTATTTGCTCCCTGATCGGTCACCAGACCGATCAGGAGCCAAGCAGTGGGTGAAACGCATACTCCTTGATCGGTCACCAGATCGATCAGTCATCGCTGGATCGGTCACCAGACCGATCCACGAAGGAGCACCATGCCAACTCCTTGATCGGTCACCAGACCGATCCAGGGGGCTCCAAACACCTTAGTCCTCCAAGCTAAGGATTTTTCACCTAACCCTCCAAGTTGGGAATTTACACCTAACCCTCCAAGTTAGGACTTTTCACCTAGCCCTCCAAGCTAGGACTTTTCACCTAGCCCTCCAAGCTAGGACTTTTCACCCAACTCTTCCGGATTAGGACTTTTCCAAACCTAGCCCTCCAAGCTAGGACCTGACTCTCCAAGCCAGGACTTTTTCACCTAATTCTCCAAGATGGGAATTTGCACCTAACCCTCCAAGTTAGGACTTTTCACCTAGCCCTCCAAGCTAGGACTTTTCACCCACCTCTTCCGAATTAGGACTTTTCCCACACCTAGCCCTCCAAGCTAGGATTTCCAACACCTAACCCTCCACGTTAGGATTTTCTAACACCTAGCCCTCCAAGCTAGGATTTTCCATACCATGCCTGATCCCCGATCAGGACTTAATCATAATCAATAATCATCCACCTAAACTAAAATCGGTGTCAACACCAAAACAACAATCAGGGCCAGACTGCATCAACAATCTCCCCCTTTTTGTTGTTTGACAACCCGATTTTAAGTTTAGGAATTCTCAATCATGTTTTTCAAATTTAGAATCATAGGGGAATCCAGATCCTCCCCCTACAACATGATCATCCCAAACTTAACCAACCAACACTCTCCCCCTTTGTCGAACACCGAAAATGGTCTAGAAGGGCTGTTAAGTTTAAACCATACTCCCCCTAAACCCTAGGGGTATCCCAAAACAACAACAGTATGATTTTTGATAAGCATATGAATACAACAGATATAGAAGTGGCAAAATAAGCATATGTATCATATGAGCATGACAGCATAAGCATGAACATGATAGTGTAGCAAACATGCAGATAATACCCATATAAACAGCATGACATCAACAATAAACATACTAAAATAGGATAAACATGTGAGATAAAGTCAGAAAGCATAAAACATCCAGAGAAATAACACGATGCAAGATACATGCATCATAGTCAAAATACGTGTGGCATAAGGCCACAACAAATAAGTCAAGGGGTATACATCCCAAAAGTCACACCACTAAACAGTCAAATATGCATAACATCAGAAGAGACACTGATCATCCAAACTCAGACGTCAGTGGGGGGATCGTCATCGTGCATGAGATCATCTATCGTGGCATCAGCAGATCCTGGTGCAGCACTGCCTGAAGGAGCATCCCCTGGAAAGGTATGGCGGCGCCACTCTGCATACCAAGTCTGCTGCAATGCCTGAACCCCAGAGACAGTAGACTCGACGCCGGTCAGTCGGCGATCAATGGAACGGAAGTCCGAGCGGGTCTCCTCTCGATGGAGCTCCCTCAAATGAATATCCTCCTGGAGGGTCCGATCTAGCTCAGAGAGCTGCCATCGTAGATCTGGGTCAGGCTCATAGTCGTACTCGGCGTCAGCAGCTGGAGCCTCATGAGGTGCAGCAGCCTCGGGTGGTGCCTGAAAGTGTGGTGCTCCGCCAGGTAGATCCCCAAGTCCTCTCCCATCCTTCCATACCAAGACCCCATCGCGCTCACGAATGATAATACCAGATTTCGCAAAAGCCCGCCGACCGAGCCGACAATCCTGTTTGACCATGGGCATGGTCCTGCCTTTGGTGACATAAACACCAACTGACATAAGCCAATCAGTGATGACATGACCAAAAGGCATATAAACCGTGCGACGGCTCGGCTCACGATAGGATAGGATAGACTGGAAGATGCTCTCCATGATATCGAAGTCCATCCGGCGATGCATGCCGTAGAGCATAAGGCAATGGTAGGGTCAGATCTCGGTCAAAGGCTTTGAGGTGATGGGCAAGATGCAATTTGTGATTATCTTGAAAAGGATGTAGTCAGCTGGAGCAAGTCGTAGGGCTGCAAAAGTAGGGAAAACAGGACCCAACTCATCAAGCCCGGTGGGGCGAGGACGACTAAAGAAATGCTGATAGATGGAATCCGGGGTAACATATGAGAAAAGTGCCAATAAAGGATCAGGAAGCTCAGGGTAGATCGAATACAGATTTGGTGATCGTCGACCACCCAAATACTCTGCCAGGATCTCGTAAGAAAAGTCAAGGTTCCTCTTGGCGACTTGAGTGGTGAACTCGAAGCCTCCTTGAGGTCCCTGCTGAAGATTGTTATAGAATTCAGATACGAGGTCATAATTGATAGTTCTTTCGAGAGAGAGGAGAAAGCCAAGGTTGTAATACATGACTATCTCCATGACCGATGGACAATACTCAGTCAGGAAAGGGACATCTATTGATCGGCAGGGTAGCATTTTAAAAGTCCTCGACTGGAAAGCCTGTTCACAGGCAGCATTTGGGAATCGGGAGCTAGAAGAGGGCTGAGGCCTTCTTGAGGGCGCAGGTGAAGAGGGGGTTTTCCCCCTCGAACTGCCCTCCGCAGCTTCCTTGCCCTTGGTGGATTTTCTAAAGAGTTGAATTGATCATGACACAGGATTTAATCAATTTTGGCAATGTTGACACGAATATAGGTCGAATCACAACAAGCAAGAGTTGATCATGCAAAGAGTAATCCTAAGGTAGACATTGGATCAAAAAGGAAGAACAATAATGCAGTGAAAGGTAGATTTGAAAGAAAAGTCACGGCCAACACAAGAAAGGTCACGACACCACACCAAGAACAAACAACGAAACGTTAGCTCCATATACATATAATCCATGAACAGAGCATAAAGGAAACCAAGTTAAAAACTTACTTTGGTGCCATTGAAGTTAGTTTGAAAGGATCTCAAAAACTGGAAGAAGAACTTGCGCAGGAAAAGTCCTCGGCGCAAGACAGAGACGCAGAAACCTTCAGCGAGAGAAAATGTCGCAGGAAGAAGACAGGGCTCGGAAGAACCCCTTAGGACTGCACGCGCGGAGACTCTCTCGAGGAAGAAGGAAGCACTGGGAGAGCTTTCGCACGACACAAAGATTGCACAGGTGGGAGGTTTTTCGGCGCTAGGGTTTGGCAATGAGAAGTTTCGAAGGATTTAATCGGTTGGTGGATCGGTCCACCAACCAGAATTTAATGCGTTTGAACGGATCACCGTTCGATTTGGAAACGCCCAGACCGATCAGGCTATAGCCTGATCGGACTGACCTGGGCCTGATCGGTCGGGTGACCGATCAGGCGCGCTCCTGATCGGTCGGCTGATCGATCAGGACACGAACAGTGGGTTCAGAGAGAAACCTGTAAGCCCCTGATCGGTCTGTGGACCGATCACCATAAGGTGCCAGATCGGTCCGGGGACCGATCCAGGCTGGCTCAGTAAGGTTGATCAGAATTTCGTGAAGTCACTGAAGTCCTTCTGATCGGTCTGTGGACCGATCAATGCAAGAGGAAGCCAGATCGGTCTGGGGACCGATCAGCCTTATGCCTGATCGGTCCGGTGACCGATCAGGATTTCAGAAACTCCCTGATACGATCTGAAATATGCAATTTCAGATTTTCAGATATTTGTCCAACGAGATCTGATGAAGTTTATCGAACTTGGACATGATCTCATGACTAAAGTTGATCCCTGAACAAGGATTAAAAGTCCTTATAGGTTCAACAATCACTTTGATCCATCCTAATGGAGTCAAACTCAATCAACAATCATTCAAGCAATTTCAACTAAGTTTGTATCAAATTTAGGTTTCCAATCAAGTTGCCTTGATTGGAATGCCCAAGTGTGATCATTGAGCCAAATACACATGTGTTATGCATTGGTTTTCCTCACACTTGGTCACCAAAGTGATTACTATCTCGTCAACTTAATTTCTCAAGGGATGCAATGACATTTTGAGAAATCTAGTTGATCCTAACATCTCACCCCATATCTAGCAAACAAAAACGTTTTGTTAAACCTTATAGTTCGTGTGAGATGTCCCCAAAGTTACTCAATTGTTTCCCAACAATTTCGAAATAATCATGAAGGGTTTGAATGCATTTTGGAAATTCATGAAGCACGACACATTCCCAACTCCCATCTTAGGAAACTAAATTCATTTTCAGGAAGTGGTTTAGTGAAAATGTTAGCTAGGTTTGATTTGGACTCTACATGTGAGAGTACAATATCTCCCCTAGCTACATGATCCCTAATGAAGTTGTGACGCACCTCTATGTGTTTGGTCCTAGAATGATGGACTGGATTCTTGGTTAGATTAATTGTGCTAATGTTATCACATAACACTTGCACACCCTTGTAACTCAATCCATAGTCCTCTAAAGTATGTATTATCCATAACAATTGCGATACGCTCTCTCCCATGACAATATACTCTGCCTCGGTCGTGGAGAGAGCAACACAATGTTGCTTCTGACTTGACCAACTTACTAAAGACGAACCTAAGAATTGGCAACCCCCACTTGTGCTCTTCCGGTCCAACTTACATCCAGCGTAGTCGGAATCCGTATAACCAATTAGATCAAATGATTCAGTACGGGGGTACCAAAGACCGACTATAGCCCTTGGCTACCAAGCGGGCCTTGTTTCTAATGATTTCTCCCTTATGGTTCAATTTGTTCTTGAAGACCCATTTGGTTCCAATGATGGTGGTCTTCTTGGGTCTAGGGACAAAGTCTCAAACTTGACTTCTTTCAAATTGACCTAGTTCATCTTGCATTGCAATGATCCAATCGGGATCATTTAATGCTTCATCAATTTTTCTAGGTTCAATTTCTGAAATCATTCTGGAAGAATGATCTAGTTCTAACCCCATGATGGATGTCTCCAACAATTTGGTCTTGGGGATGACTAGAGGCTAATCTAGTTTGCCTTGGTGTCGGTGGTGCTTCTTGAATGGGTTCACCAGACACAAGTTCAGCCTCAGGATCCGGCTGATCTATGGGTGGTCTAGGTTCACCGTCATCAGACTCATCACCATCAACAACACTTGGAGTTTCATTCAAACTTAGTCTCCTAAGTTCAAGTTGGACTCCTTCTACATTTTCTGATTGGTCACTTGATTTTGGAATTTCTTCAAAAACCACATCAGAAGATTCTTCAACTAATCTAGACTTCTTGTTGTAGACTCGGTAGGCTTTGCTAACGAGGGAGTACGCGACCAGTATCCCTTCATCAGCCTTTGCCGTGAACTTTCCAAGATGATCCTTGGTGTTTAGGATGAACACCTTACAACCAAACACCCTAAGGTGTTTAACCGTAGGTGGTTTCCCAAACCAAAGCTCATGGGGAGTCTTTCCTAAAAACCTATGAATGAGGACCTGATTTTGCACATAGCAAGCTGTATTCACAGCTTCAACCCATAAGTAACTCGGGAGTGAGTACTCATTAAGCATGCTTTGTTGGGACCGGGTGCATGTTGACATGGATGCGGGTTCATAATTTTAAAATTAATTGACAATTAAATTCGAATTGGTTTTAAATTATTAACAAAATTCTTTACTTTGGGGAGTGCCTCGGGGAGCCACCCAAATTAAAGTTAGTTGTTGTAATTTAATTTCCTATTTTGAATAAAATTGTCATGTTTTATTTATGCTAAACCTTTCGCTGCACGTAATTAATTTTAAAATTACGAACCCGCATCCATGTCAACATGCACCCGGTCCCAACAGTGGTATCAGAGCCGGTTAGTGTTCGACATAATCATACAATTGTTTTGCGGAAAACTTTGTCATGATCTCAATTTTGGAAACTTTTCAATTTTGGAAAATTTTCAATTTTGGAAATACGTAAGTTTTCTTTGTACCAGAAACTTACAATTATTCTAAAATTTTTTTATTTTTGGAAACATTCCATTTATGGAAAGCTCGCAATTTTGGGCACTTTCTTTCAAGAAAGTCTAGACAAATTATGAGAATATTAATTGGCATTTAAATTCATAATTAGAAATTAAATTATTTACAAAATTTTTTATTTTAGATTGAGCCTCGGGAAAAACCCACTGCCAGGGGTGGGAAGACCGTAGGTCTAGAGTTCGAATCCTGGGGAAGGCAAAAACCCACTGCCAGGGGTGGGAAGACCG
Organism: Boesenbergia rotunda; assembly: GCA_024364735.1. Classification (NCBI taxonomy): domain Eukaryota; kingdom Viridiplantae; phylum Streptophyta; class Magnoliopsida; order Zingiberales; family Zingiberaceae; genus Boesenbergia; species Boesenbergia rotunda. The sequence goes on along the minus strand of JAGFNQ010004743.1, from coordinate 59,192 downwards.
TAGGGTCGCCGGCCTAGAGGGTTGCCTGCGGGGACCATAGAGGCAAGGCCGCTACATAAAAAAGGCGCCTTTTTATGTAGCGACACGGCCCCTCTAGCCCCATCAGGCGGCTCTCTAGGCCCATGCCCTAGCTAAAAAAATTTATATCATCCATAATTTTATAAAACAAACCACACTTGATTTATTTTATAAATTGAACCAAACAATTTGGTTCCCTCCCTTTGTTGTGGCCGGCCAAGAAAAGAGGGTGGGGACCCTCTTTGGCCGGCCTATCCAGGCCACACCCCAATGAATTAAACTCATTTAATTCATCTATTAAGTCTTCAAAAGACTTAGCCATTTTACGCTTCCGATGCGTCTCTGAAAAATTCAGATTCGACTTATCGTTTGGCTCAACCAAACCTAATCTCTCTTGATTGGAAAATCCAATTTTCAACTCGTTTTAAATCCCTCAGATTACTCGTAGTGTGTGTGACTAAATAGGCTTTCGATTTATGTTGACCGTCTATAATTAACCAATTATAGAACGATCATGAGTGACACCTAGTAGTATATCATGATCCCCAATTAATCGAAAGATCAACGGTTGACCTCAGAAATAATTTTGAAACCCTTCAGCAGCTATAATGAATCGTGCCCCATTCCCTTCACCATCTTATACCCACTTGGTTCAGGACACGGTCTATGTGTGTCAGTCCCCACTAGGCTGACTATGTCACACCTAGCCCAAGCAATGTTATCTCGTCCTACGGATTCTAATTACTCTCATGTATCTAAGAGATTCATACTCTGAACATGTCATGCTCTGGCCAGAGGCTTCGAGTAACAATCCGACGATAGGCCTTGGGTATACATCTCCTCGCAAGGAGTGGTGAATCCTTTGTAGGCTGTTCAAACATCTTCAGGCACTTCGGCTTATACCCAATCATCCTGGGTCCACACCTCCTTGGAGATGCTTGCTTAAGATGTCAAAGTATAAGTCTCCATGACCAGGATGACTTGAACACCGCAAGTCAAAGGAACATCACACTTAAGCTGCAGTAAGAACTTCATTGACATATCTATATGTAGATTACCATATGAAGTTTTACAGCCAGTCACTCCAATGAACTAGTTCCCTTAACTAGCATTCATGTTTATCTCCGAACATCCCAATGTCACCAGCCAGTGAGAATCAGCTGATTAGAGAATAACCCATGCTAGTCTCAACAGAATTGATAGTGTCCGTATTTATCAATTCATCGACTAGGGACAATTTCAATACTTCACAATTGCACATGTAGAGATAATCACTAGTTGTGAATTCATCACAAATTCTCTCATGCTGTGAATTGTATTGCGGACATTCAGTAAATGAGTTTAAGATCTCAATCAAATACATAAACATGTATACTCAAATAGTGAATATTCATTTATTAAAATAAATGATTACAATCATAAGGCGATTGCCTTAGGACACTTCTCTTATATCACTAACATGCTTCGTGCAGCCTCTTGTAGAACACGGTTCTTCCTCTCTACAACACCATTTTGTTGTGGTGTTCTAGGAGTAGAGAACTCATGTCTATAACCCCTATCTTGACAAAATTCTAAAAACCTTTGATTTTGAAATTCACCTCCATGATCACTTCTTATTGTCTTAATAGTTAATGATTTCTCATTTTCAACTCTTCTACAAAAGGAAATGAAAACATCTAAGGTTTGGTCCTTATATTTTAAAAAGTAAGTCCATGTATATCTAGTGAAATCATCAATGATCACAAAGCAATATCTATTTCCATTCAATGATATGATACTACTACAATCAAATAGATCCATGTGAAGTAAATCTAATGCATTAGAAGTACTTACAATGCTTTTACCTTTAAGTGCAGATTTTGTTTGCTTACCCATTTGACATGCATCACAAAGTTTATCTTTCTCATACTTGATGCTTGGTAAGCCACGGACTAACTCCTTGTTGGCCAACTTCCGGATGTTCTTCATGTTCACATGTGCTAGCCTCCGGTGCCAAAGGGTGGACTCTTCTTCTTTGGACATGAAACACTTAGCAGAAACATTAGTAGCACTTTTAAATGAAACTTGATAAATATTGTCTACTCTTGTTCCTACTAGTACCGTGTCCAAGGTGTCATGTTGTCTAACTAGACATTGACTTGGTTGGAAATCAATTGTGTAACCCGTGTCACACAATTGACTCACACTTAGGAGATTGAATTTCATCCCCTTGACTAGAAGGACATTTGAAATTCTAAGACATTCGGATATTTGAATGTCTCCTATTCCTATGACCTTAAGACTACCATTGTTACCAAATGAAACATTACCTCTACTTTTCTTGTGAAGTGTGGTAAACAATGATCTATCCCCTGTCATGTGTTTGGAGCATCCACTATCAACGAACCAAGTTGATAGATGCTCCCCCTCAATCATAACCTACATAATTCGAAAAATAGAAGTTTTAGGTACCCAAACCTTGGGACCTAAAGCATCAACTAAATAAGACTTAGGCACCCATGCCTTGACCACTTTCTTTTGACCCTTGGGTGTCCTAGATTGTCTCATATCAGTCCTAGACATCAAGGATACAAATGAGGGTTCTTTGGGATGGTAACCAATACTGTCCCTATTGTAGACTGCCCTTTGGGCATTCAAGATCATATATAAGGTCTTGGAGCTAGTTGATAACTTCTCAAGAATATTCTTGAGTCTCTCAACTTTACTCTTTAATGATTGGTTTTCCTCTACTAGCAAGTCATCATGCAAGTCATTCACTTCCTCAACCTTAGAGGATTTCAACTTTTCAACTTCAAGTTTCAATGATTTAATTTCATCTTCTAACAATTCAACATGCAAATCATCAATGTTATCATCCCTAGATAATTTCAATTGATCAATTTCTAATTGCAATGCTTTAACTTTATTTTTTGACTTCTTAAGCATACTAGTTAAACATGCAATTGCTCTATAATATTTTTCAAGCTTGGGAGAAGTTACCTCTTCATCATCAGAGGATGATGAAGCCGCATTTGAGGAACTTGAAGATTCATCACAGCTTTCCTCTCCTAGAGCCATGAGTGCCACATGCCTTGTGCTTTTCTCCTCCTTCTCTTCATCAGATGAGCTAGAGGATGACTCATCCCAAGTGGCCTTCAAGGCCTTCTTCTTCTTCTTGAATTTTTCTTCTTTCTTTATGGATTTCTCCTCCTTCTTCTTGTTGGATCGGTCCCCTGCAACTAAAGCAATCCCCTTCTCCTTGGGGCCTTTGTTAGCCATTTCATGCAATTCCATCTCACAAAATAAATCATCTAACTTTACAATAGATAGATCCTTGGAGACTTTGTAGGCATCCACCATGGATGACCACAAAGCATTCCTTGAAAAGGCTTTCAAGACATACCTCACAAGGTGGCCATTCTCGACTTTTTCATCAATCGAATGAAGCCCATTGAGGACTTCCTTGAACCGGCTATGGAGCTCACTTACCGTTTCATTCTCCTTCATGGAGAGATTTTGGAGTTGGTTGAGGAACAAATCCCTCTTTGCGATTCTTGAATCTCGGGTGCCCTCATGAAGCTCAATGAGTTTGTTCCACAAGTCCTTTGCACTTGTGAAAGGACCAACCTTGATGAGTTGGTCTTTGTTCATACCACATTGTAGAGTGACAACCGCCTTCGCGTCGGCTTCACTCTTCCGAGTTTGTTCAGCAGTCCACCTCCACGATTCGAGTTCTTTGCCTTCATCATCCTTAGGAGGGGTGAATCCCTCCTTCACCGCGAACCAAGTATGGATGTCCATCTTCAAATAATATTCTATCTTCGATCTCCAATATTGGAAATCAGCGCCATCGAAGAATGGAGGTCGGGTGGTGGAGAAGCCTTCTCTCAACGCCATCTTGTTGATAACTCTCGGATGTTAAGCCGTAAGCAGAGCCCCAAGCTCTGATACCACTTGTTGGAAATCAGATGGCTAGAGAGGGGGGGGGGGGGGTGAATATAGCCAATCACTTGGACTTAGACACAAATCGATTTTCTGCACTCAAGCTTATCAGTAGCACAGCGGAAGAAATAATCACAGAGTAAGCAGAAGACAGAAAACGAAATCAACGCAGACACAACTAGCAAGATCGCTAACAAGGAGGGTTTACAAGGTTCAGGGATAACTTGCCCCTACTCCTTGGCGTGCCCTTAAGGTGGGCGATCCCTTGATCGTCGGTAGATCAAGCCCCGGTTATCACCGGATAGAAAGCAACCTCCTTCTCGGTGGAGAAACCTCTCCACAGCGTTTCAATCACAGATATATGGTTAATCACAAAGAAACAACAAGAAGGATCTTACTCAAGCACTTAGCAAAGACAAGAACACAGCAAGCTTTTCTGAGATTCACCCAGCGAAGATCTCACACAAGGACTCCCTCCTTTGTATCTTCTCACTGTTGGACTCCAAGCTCCTTGTTCCTTCCTCCAAGCACTCACGTAAGAGTTGGTTGCTCCTCAGATCTCAATGACTTGCTCAAAGAATCAACAGCACACGCACACAGCAAGTCAAGTGTGGAGAACACAAAATCGCAGCAAGAACTTCAGCAAACTCGAACACTTCGAATTCCCGAACTCTAGAACTCTGCTTCAACCGAAGTCTCTTCTCTCTTTTGTTTCTCCACCAAGCATCAGATGACACCATCCTTGCAGCTCCCAGCTGCTCATCTGCCAACGCCAGCTACCACTGAACTATCCCTGGACTCCCTGAGCTTCCCTCAGCCAAGCTCCAGTCTCAGCTCCAGTCTGCAGCTCGGCCGTTGCAACCTGAGATGGACAAACGGACAAACCTGCTCCAAGAAAAGCCTCCATTGACTTCTCCTTGAGTGTTTGAATCCTCCCCTGTCACCTGCAGCTTAATCAGAGTGTTAGAGCAGCATATCAAACAGCATATCATGTATCAGATGTTAAGCGCAGAGAATCGGATACGTTCAGACGCGATCAGAGCGTCTGACAGTGCAATTTGAATTAAAGTGATCGGTCACCGGACCGATCAGAGAGTCTCCTGATCGGTCACCAGACCGATCAGGCTGGGTCCAGACCTATCAGGCCCTGTCCTGATCGGTCCCCAACGCTCGATTAGAAATCGCGATTTCTTTGGGACTCTCCTGGATCGATCACCCGACCTATCCCAGGTTGTGGATCGATCACCCGACCGATCCACCCCTTAATTGGGCGATTTCTGAGCTTCGCAGTCCAACCCTCCTGATCGGTCACCGGATCGATCAGGCAACCTCCTGATCGGTCACCAGACCGGTTAGATCGTGGCCAGACCGATCAGGCTGCGTCCTGATCGATCATAGAGAGGAGCCTGCGACACTGGATCGTTCTCCAGAACGATCTGCACAGTGATCCTGATCGGTCACCAGACTGATCAGGAGCAGTTCAGCAAGGGAACTCAACCTCACTGTTTGCTCCCTGATCGGTCACCAGACCAATCAGGAGCCAAGCAGTGGTTGAAACGCATACTCCCTGATCGGTCACCAGACCGATCAGTCATCGCTGGATCGGTCACCAGACCGATCCACGAAGGAGCACCGTGCCAACTCCCTGATCGATCACCAGACTGATCCAGGGGGCTCCAAACACCTTAGCCCTCCAAGCTAAGGATTTTTCACCTAACCCTCCAAGTTGAGAATTTGCACCTAACCCTCCAAGTTAGGACTTTTCACCTAGCCCTCCAAGCTAGGACTTTTCACTCACCTCTTCCGAATTAGGACTTTTCCCACACCTAGCCCTCCAAGCTAGGATTTCCAACACCTAACCCTCCAGGTTAGGATTTTCCAACACTAGCCCTCCAAGCTAGGATTTTCCATACCATGCCTGATCCCCGATCAGGACTTAATCATAATCATTAATCATCCACCTAAACTAAAATCGGTGTCAACACCAAAACAACAATCAGGGCCAGACTGCATCAACACGATCCAGGTCCGGTTGCCATTAGCGCGAGGTAACTTGAGTTTTTTGGTGGTTCATCGTCGGAGTCGTCCGAGCTCTCGTCCCAGGTGGCTTGTAAAGCCTTCTTCTTCTTGTTCTTCTTGGGTTGGTCCTCCTTTTATTATGAGCATTCATGTTTGAAGTGCCCTTTTCTGTTGCAGCTAATGCAGGTCATTTTGTTTTTACCTTCATTGTTGGTGGGCTTCATTATCTTTTGGAGGTCCCTTTTTGAAAACTTGTTCTTCGTTTTGGCAAAGACTTTTCTTACCAAGTTTACCATTTGCTCCTCGTCGTCTGAGTCTGCCTCTGGTTCTTCTTCGGATTCTTCTTGAATATTCTTCTTCGACTTGACCTTTCTTGAAGAATCTGCAAACAAAGCAAACCCTTTCTCGGCCTTGGCGTTAGTTTGTTCATGCAACTCTAATTCACAAAACAGTTCATCTAAATTTATTTTGGAAAGATTCCTAGAAATTTTATAAGCATCTACAATGGATGCCCATAATGAATTTCTAGGAGAGACATTTAGTGCATACCTTATAATGTCTCTATTTTCTTGTTTGTGCCCAATCAGGTGGAGTCCATTTAGTATGTCCTTGATCCGAGCGTGAAGTTAACTTGCAGATTCTCCTTCCTGCATTTTCATATTAAACAATTTATTTAAAAGCAAATCCCTTTTTGTTACCTTTGCATCAGTAGTGCCTTCATGCAACTTAATTAGTTTATCCCAAAGTTCCTTTGCTGATTCTATTGGTCCGATTCTGTTCAGCTCTTCTTTGGTTAGTCCATACTGGAGGGTGTTTTGCGCTTTGAACTCGATCTGAGCTTTTTTCTTCATTTCTAGGTTCCATCTATCGGGCTTTAGTGGCGCCTTGTTTCCCTCGTCCATTGGTGGTTCGTAGCCAGTTTGCACCATGAACCATTGATCCATATCGGTTTTGAGGTACACTTCCATTCTCCGCTTCCAGTAGGGGAAATCTTCCCCGTTGAAGAGCGGAGGACGAGCAGTGCTGTAACCTTCATTCTGGGCCATCTGTGTTTGACAAAAAAAAATAATAAAACTCGTTCCAAGACTAGGTCTTGGATTAGTGGTGTGGTACGAAAAAAAGGAATAAGAGAAGAGCGACTCGAAATGGTGTTGCACCAAATTCGAGTAAAACTGAACAAACAAAAGAAAAAGATCTAAATTTAAGCAACAATACCTAATTTAGATTATGCAACGAAAAACACAAAATGCGAAGAAAAATTGATCTCCCCTGGCTCTTACGGTGGTTGCACCGATTCAGAGCGTACCAACGCTCTAATATCACTTGTAGGACCGATGCACGTGAGAAGGGGGGGGGGTGAATCACGTGACTTTTAAAACTTACGTTTTAAAATCAGAGTCGATAGAAAATCGTACGATGCTTTGAAAAACGTACGCGGCGGAAGAATTAAAATGAAACACGAAAGCGAAAAACAATAAAAAATAAGCGAGGAGTTTTACTTCGTTCGGAGCCTTTGGCGACTCCTACTCGAAGGCCCAGGCTCCTTGAACCTTTCGTGTGGGCAATCCACTAAAATCCTCTACCGATAAACTCCCGGTAGAGCGATTCGAATACAAGATTGGGCGGAAGTGTAACAACCTTACACTTCCCCCTTAAATAATTTCAGTGCAGACAGAACAACTAAAAATGCGTTACCCAACACTTAAGATTATCTGAAGCAGCTTGGGTGTTGGGAGCGATCTTCCGGCAGCGGTCGGACAGCGTCGAGTCAAAGCACAAACCGCAGTAGAGGAGTGTGGAAGCAGGAGAGTGCCAAAGCTTAAACCAGAGAAAAGAACTTATCTTGTTAGAGGGCTCGCTTGCCTCTTTTTATAGTGCCTCGAGCTGCCAATATTCAATCCGATGCATGATCTTCTCAGTCCAAATTTTATCCATCAGCAAGCTATTCTTTGGGATAATTCAAAGAAGATAACGTTTCTATCCTTTGCTTCACTTAAAAAAATAATTTAAATAAAGTTTAAACTCTCGTACAGAATAATATTTTATCATTAGTAGGAGTAATTTTATTCTTAAATAAAATAAGAAATACGAATAATTTAAATGAGAGTTTATCCTCCACCGAGGCTTTAAATGAGGAATAATTTTGTAAAATTTAACTACAAATTCTAATTAGTTCATATATCAAATAAAATCTGTAAAATAGAGTTAATACAATGGACTAAGATAAGAATGCATTTAGAGTTAATTAGACCCCGTCCAAACCTGGATAAGGATCTAACCAGGACTCAACCGAGATCACCAAAATGGGCCTAAATTGGACCGCGCCTACAGTCCTAAAATAGGACCCATCCTCACTGGTTCGCTCCTCCAGTGACTTACCTTACTTACCTCGTGCAACTCTACTCAACTTTTTAACCCACCAGGTCTTCCTGCCAGGGCTCAACCACCCTAGTCTTTTTGCCAAGTTTCAACCAACTTGGGCTTCAGCCAATTGTCAGGCCCCGCGACAACTGGACTTCCCACCAGGACTCAACCACCCTGGACTTCAGCCTGGTGTCAGGTCCTAAGTCTTTCAACCCTGCACACTTAGAAAAGAGGTCAAAACCAAAAGCAAGCCTAACTTTATACTATTTGTCATTCATCAAAACTTAAGTTTAACTATTAGTGCAAATTGCACCAACATTTTTGACTGTCTCGGGCAAAGTAACATCAAGTAACATCAAAGCATCCAAGTCCATGGAGAATATGGTCATAAACAGAGAAATAGGGGAAAGAAAATAGAATATAGAGTAGATCAACAAGCAATATTGCAAAAATTATATGAAAAAGGAAACAAGGTGATTCACCCCTATAAATGTGGTCCAATCATAGAAATATAGCTTTGAAAGAACTTAAGCAAGTTCTAGAGTACAATCACATGTGTGTATCTAAAAAATAAGGTCAATCCTCACTAGGTAAAAAGAATTCATCTCAAATCATCAATCTAGAGTCCATAATTAAGTAGTACTCAAGTATCCAAGAATTTTCATCCATTGGCTCAAATCCTAAGTTTTAACATCCAAATTTAATTCACTTTCAAAGGATTCTAAAATGATATAGAGAAAATCTAAAGGGATACATTTATTCCAAATCATGCAAGAAATAAGGTGCCAAAAATGATAAAATGATATCTATAATGACTCTTTATTCATTCTACACTACCTAAGCATTTATTAACAAAAACTCACTTTAAAAGAAAGATTTACTTCTAGAAAACATAAAAATGATATATACAATGAAATAGAAGTGCAAGAAAGATAAAAACTCCCCTTTAGGTTGGGTAGATAGCATCATTGATATCCAATCCATCCACATCTAGCTCCTTCACTTCTTCAAAGTATTTCTTGAGCCGGTGGCCATTAACTCTCCAAATAAAATCATTAGCCTCATCCTTGATCTCAATGCCACCATAAGGAAAAACATTAGTAACAAGAAATGAACCTTCCCATTGTTGGAAACCGGATGGCTAGAGAGGGGGGGGGGTGAATATAGCTAATCTCTTTTATCTTTGGTACTTATCAAGATTTCTGCACTCAACTTATCAGTAGCACAGCGGAAGAAGCAAAGGAAAACGAAGCAGTGCAGTAAACTAAAAACAGAAATGAAAGCAAATAAATACAACTACCAAGATCGCTAACAAGAGGGTTTACAAGGTTCGGGGATAACTTGCCACTACTCCTTAGCGTGCCCTTAAGGTGGGCGATCCCTTGATCGTCGGCAGATCAAGCCCCAGTGTTCACCGGATATAACGCAATCTCCTTCTCAGTGGAGAAACCTCTCCACAGCGTTTCAAACAAGAATATAGATTTAAGCTTAATGAAACACAGAGAATACTCTTACTCAGCACCTAGCAAGGACAAGAGCACATCGAGCTTATCCCGAGCTCCACCCAGCGACGATCTCACGCAAGGACTCCCTCCTTCGTGTCTTCTCACTGTTGGACTCCAAGCTCCTTGTTCTTTCCTCCCAGCACTTACGTAAGAGTTAGTTGCTTCTCAATTGCAGTTGCTTGCTCAAAGTGATGAAGACTTCAGAAACATAGAAAGCAAGTTGTGGAGAACACAAGGCGCAGCAAGAACACTAGTTCACGAACTCTGTATCCGAAAACTCTGCACCCAAAGAAGCCTTCCTCTGCCCTTTTTGTTTCTCCACTCAGCATCAGGTGACAACATCCCCTGCAACCTCCAGCTACCTTACTGCCAACGCCAGCTACCACTGAGCCCTCTCTGGTCATTCTGAGATCCCCTTAGCCAAGCCCCAGTCGGCAACCCAGTCTGCAGTCCCAGCCGTTGCAGCCTGAAATGGAGAATCGGACAAACCTGCTCCAAGGAAAGCCTCCATTGACTTCTCCTTGAGTGTTTGAATCCTCCCTTGTCACCTGCAGCTTAATCAGAGTGTTAGAGCAGCGTATCACACAGTAAATCAAGTATCAGATGTAAGTAGCAGCGAATCGGATACGTTCAGACGCGATCAGAGCGTCTGATAGTGCAATTTGAATTAAAGTGATCGGTCACCGGACTGATCATAGCACCTCCTAATCCGTCACCAGACCGATCAGGCTGGGTCCAGACTGATCAGGCTCCGTCCTGATCGGTCCCCAACGCTCGATTAGAAATCACGATTTCTTTGGACTCTCCTGGATCGATCACCAGACCGATCCCAAGTTGTCGATCGATCACCCGACCGATCCACCCCTTTAAAGTGCGATTTCTGACCTTCGCAGTCCAGACCTCCTGATCGGTCACCGGATCGATCAGGCAACCTCTTGATCGGTCACCAGACCGATCAGACCATGGGCAGATCGATCAGGCTCCGTCCTGATCGATCATAGTGAGGAACCTGCGACGCTGGATCATTTTCCAGAACGATCTGCATAGTGATCCTGATAGGTCACCAGACCGATCAGGAGCAGATCAACAAGGGAACTCAACCTCACTGTTCGCTCCCTGATCGGTCACCAGACCGATCAGGAGCTAAGCAATGGGTGAACGCATACTCCCTGATCGGTCACCAGACCGATCAGTCATCGCTGGATCGGTCACCAGACTGATCCACGAAGGAGCACCGTGCCAACTCCCTGATCGATCACCAGACCGATCCAGGGACTCAAACTTAGCCCTCCAAGCTAAGTTTTCATCCACCTTAGCCCTCCAAGCTAAGGATTTTTCACCTAACCCTCCAAGTTGGGAATTTGCACCTAACCCTCCAAGTTAGGACTTTTCACCTGGCCCTCCAAGCCAGGACATTTCACCTAGCCCTCCAAGCTAAGACTTTTCACCCAACTCTTCCGGATTAGGACTTTCCAAACCTAGCCCTCCAAGCTAGGACCTGACCCTCCAAGCCAGGACTTTATCACCTAATTCTCCAAGATGGGAATTTGCACCTAACCCTCCAAGTTAGGACTTTTCACCTAGCCCTCCAAGCTAGGACTTTTCACCCACCTCTTCCGAATTAGGACTTTTCACACACCTAGCCCTCCAAGCTAGGATTTTCAACACCTAACCCTCCAGGTTAGGATTTTCCATACCATGCCTGATCCCCGACCATTACTTAATCATAATCATCATAATCATCCACCTAAACCAAAATCGGTGTCAACACCAAAACAATAATCAGGGCCAGACCGCATCAACAATCTCCACCTTTTTGTTGTTTGACAACCCGATTTTAAGTTTAGGGATTCTCAATCAAGTTTTTCAAATTTAGAATCATAGGGGAATCTAGATCCTCCCCCAACAATATGATCATCCTAAACTTAATCAACCAACACTCTCCCCCTTTGTCGAACACCGAAAAGGGGCTAGAAGGGCTGTTAAATTTAACTCATACTTCCCCTCAACCTTAGGGGTATCCCAAACCAATAAAGATGTGATTGAAGTTTGATAAACATATGACATCATGTGAAAATGATAGAGCAAGATATAACAATCACATGCATCATACTAACACAAAGCATGGTAAAATAATCATGTGCATCAAGTAGACATGGCATTTAAAGCATGAGCATAGTAGTGTAACAAATATGCAGATAGTACTCATCATAGCATCAACAAGAAGCATCATAGTGTAACAAACATACTAAAGTAGGATAAAACATGTCAGGCAAAATCAGAAAAGTCAAGTCATAACAGGATGCAAAACACATGCATCAAAGGCAAGATATGTGTGGCACAGGGCCACAATAGTCACGTCAAGGGCATACAACCCAAAAGTCACACAAACCATAATCAATCAAGGACATAAATCATAAGAAGAGACAGCAGACATCTAAGCTCAAACGTCAGCGGGAGAGTCGTCATCGTGCATGATGTCATCCATCGTGACATCAGCAGATCCTGGTGCAGCACTGCCTGAAGGAGCATCCCCTGGAAAGGTATGGCGGCGCCACTCTGCGTACCAAGTCTGCTGCAGGTTGCGGGTCCCAGAGACGTCGGTCTCAATCGCTGTCAATCTGCGCTCAATGGAGCTGAACCGTGATCGGGCCTCCTCGCGGTAAGTCTCTCGCAACTGAAAATCATGCTGAAATGTCTGATCCAGCTCCGAGATCTGCCAGCGAAGATCTGGCTCGGGCTCATCGTCATACTCAGCGTCAGCAGCAGGAGCCTCATGAGGTGCAGCAGCCTCAGGTGGTGCCTGAAAGTGTGGTGCTCCGCCAGGTAGGTCACCGAGGCCTCTCCCATCCTTCCAAACTAAGGCCCCATCGCGCTCACGAATAATAATACCAGATTTCGCAAAAGCCCGCCGACCGAGCCGACAATCCTGTTTGACCATGGGCATGGTCCTGCCTTTGGCGACATCAACACCAACTGACATAAGCCAATCAGTGATGACATGACCAAAAGGCATATAAACCGTGCGACGGCTCGGCTCACGATAGGATAGGATAGACTGGAAGATGCTCTCCATGATATCGAAGTCCATCCGGCAATGCATGCCGTAGAGCATAAGGCAGTGGTAGGGTCGGATCTCGGCCAAAGGCTTTGAAGTGATGGGTAAGAGGCAATTTGTGATTATCTTGAAAAGGACGTAGTCAGCTGGAGCAAGTCGTAGGGCTGCAAAAGTAGGGAAAACTGGACCCAATTCATCAAGCCCGGCGGGGCGAGGATGACCAAAGAAGTGCTGATAGATGGAGTCGGGGGTAACATCTGAAAACGGGGCCAGCAGAGGATCAGGGAGCTCGGGATAGATCGAATAGAGGTTAGGTGATCGTCGACCACCTAAGAATTCTGCTAAAATCTCATACGAAAAATCAAGGTTCATTTTGCCGACTCGAGTAGTGAACTCGAAACCCCCTTGAGGACCTTGTTGTAGATTGTTGTAGAATTCTGAGACTAGGTTATAATTGATGGTCCGTTCCAAGGAAAGAAGAAAACCCAAATTGTAGTAAGTGACAATCTCCATGACAGAGGGGCAGTACTCAGTTAGGAAGGGAACATCAATCGATCGGCAGGGTAATAGTTTGAAGGTCCTTGCTTGGAAGGCCTGTTCACAAACCGCATTTGGGAACCGGGAACTAGAAGAAGGCTGTGGCCTTCTGGAAGGGGCAGATGAAGAAGGGGTTTTCCCCCTTGAACTGCCCTCAGCAATCTCCTTACCCTTAGAAGACTTTCTAAAGAAGTGAATTGATCATACAAAGATAAGACCCAATCATAAGGTAGACATCAGATCAAGATCAAAAATAGGATAATAATGAGGTGAAAGATCGATTTGATCATTTGGTGAGAAAGTAAGGTCACGGCAAATACAATAGGGTCACGATAAATACAAGAGGGTCACGGCACCACACCAAGAATAAACACCAAAACATGATTAGCTCCACAACATAATGATTTGTAAAGGAAGCTAAACCAAAAACTCACTTCGGTGCCATTAGTAGAGTTCTTGAATCGGAAAGGGAAAAAGCTGGCGCAGGAGAAGCTGTCGGCGCAAAGGAGATCGCGAGATCCTTCAGCGAGAGAGAGAGACAGGACGCAGGAAGAAGACAGAGCTTGGAGAAATCTCTCTTAGCACCGCACACTCTCAAGAGGGAGATGAGGGCACTGGGAAAAGCTCTCGCACAGGGTTGCGCAAGAGGGAGGTTTTTCGGCGCTAGGGTTCGGCAATGGTAAGTTTTCGCGAAGTTAATCGGTTGGTGGATCGGTCCACCAACCAGACTTTAATGCATCTGAACGGATCACCGTTCGATCTGATCGCGCCCAGACCGATCAGGCTATAGCCTGATCGGACGGACCTGGGCCTGATCGGTCGGATGACCGATCAGACGGCTCCTGATCGGTCGGCTGACCGATCAGGGAACGAATAGTAGGCCGGAGGCAACTGTGAGCCCCTGATCGGTCTGTGGACGATCCCAAGGGTCCAGATCGGTCCGGGGACCGATCCAGGCTAGCTCAGTAACTTGGTCAAAATTTGGAAGTCACTGTTGCCTTCTGATCGGTCTGTGGACCGATCATTACAGGATAGCCAGATCGGTCCGGGGACCGATCACCCTATGCCTGATCGGTCCGGTGACCGATCAGGGTTCCTGATATCCCTGATTCGAACTGAAATATTCAGTTTCAGATTTTCTGAAACTTTCCAACGAAATCTGATGAAGTTTATTGAACTTGGACATGATCTCATGACTAAAATTGATCCCTAACGAGGATCAAAAGTCCTTATAGGTTCAACAATCACTTTGATCCATCCAAATGGAGTCAAACTCAATCAACAATCATTCAAGCAATTTCAATCAAGTTTTGTTCCAAATCCAAGTTTCCAATCAAGTTTCCTTGATTGGAATGTCCAAGTATGATCATGGAGCCAATACACATATGTTATACATGGTTTTCCCCATACTTGGTCACCACAGTGATTATTATCTCGTCAACTCAATTTCTCAAGGGATGCAATGACATTTCGAGAAATTTAGTTGATCCTAACATCTCACCCCATTTCTAACAAGCAAAAACGTTTTGTTAAACCTTATAGTTTGTGTGAGATGTCCCCAAAGTTACCCAATTGTTTCCCATCAATTTCAAAATAATCATAAAGGGTTTGAAAGCATTTTGAAATTCATGAAGCGCGACACATTCCCAACTCCCGTCTTAGGAAACTAAATTCATTCTCGGGGAGTGGTTTAGTGAAAATGTCAGCTAGGTTTGATTTGGACTCTACATGCGAGAGTACAATATCTCCCCTAGTTACATGATCCCTAATGAAGTGGTGACGCACCTCAATGTGCTTGGTCCTAGAATGATGGACTGGATTCTTGGTTAAGTTAATTGTGCTAATGTTATCACATAACACTTGCACACCCTTGTAACTCAATCCATAGTCCTCTAAAGTGTGAATCATCCACAACAATTGTGATACGCTCTCTCCCATAGCAATATATTTTGCCTCGGTCGTGGAGAGAGCAACACAATGTTGCTTCCGACTTGACCAACTTACTAAGGACGAACCTAAGAATTGGCAACCCCCACTTGTGCTCTTCCGGTCCAACTTACATCCAGCGTAGTCGGAATCCGTATAGCCAATTAAATCAAATGATTCGGTACGTGGGTACCATAGACCGACTCCAATTGTGCCTATCTCAAAATTCGCTTAACAACGATTAAGTGAGATTCCTTGGCACAAACTTAATACCTAGCGCACATACCCACAGCAAATAGAATATCCGGTCGACTAGCAGTGAGGTATAGCAAGCTACCTATCATGCTTCGATATTGAGTTAGATCAACAGGTTTGCCACTCTCATCATTGTCTAATCTTGTGTTTGTAGCCATGGGAGTGGTTACCTCTTTTGAATCACTCATGTTAAATTTTCGAAGCATTTCTTGTGTGTACTTTGATTGGTGCACATGGATACCATCGCGAGTTTGCTTGATTTCAAGTACAAGGAAGAAAGTCAACTCTCCCACTAGACTCATTTCAAACTCACTCTCCATGTGTCCAATGAATTCATTTAAATAGCCCTTATTATTTGAGCCACAAATTATGTCATCGACATATACTTGGGCTACAAATATATTGTCACCATCTCTTTGTAGAAATAGTGTAGGGTCTATTTGGCCTCTAACGAAGCTCTTCTCAATTAAAAATGTCGACAACCGCTCATACCAAGCTCGGGGTGCTTGTTTAAGGCCATAGAGTGCCTTTTTGAGCTTAAACACGTGGTTTGGAAATTCGGTACTCTCAAACCCCGGAGGTTGTTCGACGTAGACCTCTTCTCTAATCAAACCATTTAGAAAGGCTGATTTGACATCCATTTGGTATAGCTTGAAGCCACGATGTGCTACAAATGCAAGCATCAATCGAATGGATTCTAATCGTGCCACGGGAGCATAGGTCTCATCATAATCAAGGCCTTCGACTTGACTGTAGCCCTTGGCTACCAAGCGTGCCTTGTTTCTAATGATTTCTCCCTTATGGTTCAATTTGTTCTTGAAGACCCATTTGGTTCCAATGATGGTGGTCTTCTTAGGTCTAGGGACTATGTCCCAAACTTGACTTCTCTCAAATTGACCTAGCTCATCTTGCATTGCAATGATCCAATCGGGATCACTTAATGCTTCATCAATTTTCCTAGGTTCAATTTCGAAAATTAGGGCAACTTCATTAGCCTCATTCCGGAAGAATGATCTAGTTCTAACCCCATGATGGATGTCTCCAACAATTTGGTCTTGGGGATGACTAGAGGCTAATCTAGATTGCCTTGGTGTTGGTGGTGCTTCTTGACTGGGTTCACCAGACACAAGTTCAGCCTCAGGATCCGGCTGATCTATGGGTGGTCTAGGTTCACCGTCATCGGATTCATCACCATCAACAACATTTGGACTTTCATTCAAACTTAGTCTACTAAGTTCGAATTGGACTTCATCTTCTGGTTGACCATTGACTTTTGGAATTTCTTCAAAGACAACATCAGAAGATTCTTCAACCATTCTAGACTTCTTGTTGTAGACTCGATAGGCTTTACTAACGAGGGAGTACCCGACTAGTATCCCTTCATCAGCCTTTGCCGTGAACTTTCCAAGGTGGTCCTTGGTGTTTAGAATGAACACCTTACAGCCAAACACCCTAAGGTGTTTAACCGTAGGTGGTTTTCCAAACCAAAGTTCATGGGGAGTCTTTCCTAAAAACCTATGAATGAGGACCCGGTTTTGCACATAGCAAGCTGTATTTACAGCTTCAGCCCATAAGTAACTCGGGAGTGAGTACTCATTAAGCATGCTTCGTGCAGCCTCTTGAAGAACACGGTTCTTCCTCTCTACAACACCATTTTGTTGTGGTGTTCTAGGAGTAGAGAACTCATGTCTATAACCTCTATCTTGACAAAATTCTAAAAACCTTTGATTTTGAAATTCACCTCCATGATCACTTCTAATTGTCTTAATGGTTAATGATTTTTCATTTTCAACTCTTCTACAAAAAGAAATGAAAACATCTAAGGTTTGGTCCTTATATTTTAAAAAGTAAGTCCATGTATATCTAGTGAAATCATCAATGATCACAAAGCAATATCTACTTCCATTCAATGATATGATAGTACTACAATCAAATAGATCCATGTGAAGTAAATCTAATGCAGTAGAAGTACTTACAGCGCTTTTACCTTTATGTGCAGATTTTGTTTGCTTACCCATTTGACATGCATCACAAAGTTTGTCTTTCTCATACTTGATGCTTGGTAAGCCACGAACCAATCCCTTGTTGGCCAACTTCCGGATGTTCTTCATGTTCACATGTGCTAGCCTCCGGTGCCAAAGGGTGGACTCTTCTTCTTTGACATGAAACACTT